>JACMZG010001911.1:49242013-49257013 GCA_018340805.1 Microvelia longipes | reverse complement strand
AGTTTGGATCAAAAGGCTCTTTAATATCTTTGTTTTACCTTGCTGTTGCTAAGAGGGTGCAGATATGCGTGGTCATTGCATTACCACACTATGCAGACATGGATGATATAGACATGGATTGATTTTGGTTCGCACGAAAATGATGTCGTAACCTAGTTATCTGGTGATCTTGGATAGCGTAGCCTTGGACACTATTTTATGCAATTTTTAATAATTTTCTAAGTGGGCAAAACGTGTCTAAATAATCAAGAGGCCTTTCTTGGTTATTTAAACCGCGAGCCCCCCGCCTCCGTGTGGTCGCGAACCGGCCTCCTGGTTGTTGTCTCATATCAGTTTGTCATATTACTTGTTTATATAAGTGGCCTACTGTCATGGTATAAGCGAATTTTCAAATTTATTTGTCGAAAACATTATTTGTTTACATT
The DNA here is from genome assembly GCA_018340805.1 of Microvelia longipes. NCBI lineage: Eukaryota > Metazoa > Arthropoda > Insecta > Hemiptera > Veliidae > Microvelia > Microvelia longipes. Next base: position 49,256,588 of record JACMZG010001911.1, on the reverse strand, counting down.
ATGTTATATATGAAAAAAGATAATTCTGGAATTAATGCTGATAATATGTGCATAAAATTTCAACACGATCAGACAATTTTTTATATATTTTTGCTGAGTCTATAATCTGGGTTATTAATGTAACACATATATCATTAACAATAGGATTCGGGACAGAGAAGACAACAAGGTCGTTTTTTGTACCGAGTTTCATTTCTATCCGCGAAAGTCTTTAAAAGTTATCGTGTCCATAAACAAAATATCGTACATAAACACATACTCACACACACACAAACACACATACATATATATATATATATATATATAATATATATATATATATATATATATATATATATATATATATATATATATATATATATATATATATATATATATATATATATATATATATATATATATATATATATATTATATTATATATATATATATATATATATATATATGTATATATATATATATATATATTATATATTATATATATATATATATATATATATATATACCCAAAAAATTACCCACCTCCCTCCTCCATATAATATTAATCTCATAAGCTAATTTTTCTTTGAAAATTCGCTTAAAGCTATTGGTTTATGTATGCGATTGCTAGATTTCAATCATTCAAATCATAAGTCAATATACCCGATTTGCGTTGTGGAGTCATCAGATATTATTTATTGTACTCAGTATTTATTGCTTTATTCTATTTTATTAAGTTTGTTTTAAAATATTATCAGAGTTAGAACCCATTTAATGAAATTTTCTATATGTACTTACAAATGTACTGAAATAAAGCTCTTTATCAGCAAGACAGAAAAATAGTCAAAGGTTTATTTCTGATCCAAACACAAGTCTATTTGAGTTACATCTAGTAAGAGAGGGATAGAGTTCGAGTAAACTAAATCCCTCCTGGGACCAAAAGGTTTTTATTTGATGGACTTAAGATTTTTATCCTTTCAGTTCAGTTTCTTTCTCCCAACTTACCTTTTGCTTTTGTTTTATCTATTAGGTAATTTAAAAAAATCGCTATTGAGGCCGTTTACATGCGGAACATGGACGCAGGAAAATGTTAATTCGTTCGACAGACAGCGGCGTGCTTACTTATTTGTCTAGAATATATATATATATATATATATATATATATATTATATATATATATATATATATATATATATATATATATATATATATATTGCCATGAAATACCTCTTTAAAAAAACATCTCCTTTTAACCAACCCTTAACCTTTTTATTTGGTAATTCGCGAAAAACATTTAATAATCAATCAAATCATATCAATTGTTTTACTAAGTCCACTCGTTTTTCTCAGATATTAAGTTGGGACCGTTAATTTATTGACTGTCAGAAGATAGTCATAAAATAGAAGAGCAAAGAAAGTAAGATAAGAGTGTGAAGTAATCGATACAAAAAGAAATATGATATTATAAATTTATATTTAAAGTAATAAAATTCCGCAGCCTCTCGTCGGGTAAATAATACCATTTCAAAATCTCTATACCCTGATATCGTTAAACTGTGGTTTCGATCAAATGAAAAATAATACTCGAAACGAAATTAAAAGTTACATAAAAAGTATTGTAGAAGTAAAACATCAAATTGAAAAAACCTAATTATTTTACTTTTCAGCAATTTTTTTTACATTAATAAACTAAATTACTTTTAACATCTGTACAAAATTTCAATTATAATTTAAGAGGTAAGCTTGTAAAATCATAAACTGTTCTGTCAATTTAACAAAAATTATAAAGACGGACTGTCAGCAATAACTAGAGGTAAAAAATAGAAAATTCTTTTTCCATTTCTTTGAGTTTTGTAGAGGTTTCAAGGGCGGGGAGATAATTGAAACCCAGAAATGTTGGTCATCGCTTACCACTACCTAAAGAAAAAAATATTTTATTTTTTAAAAAAAAATTATTTCTCTTAGTTTTTTTTTATTTTACTCTTTCTCTCAAGCTTTTCCTTCTGTCTATTGACCTTACTTCATGTAATGTTTTTCTCTAAAATTTCCGAATTCTTTTTCCTTTCTTTCCTTTGTACCGAAATTGTTTGAATTTTATATATCTTAAGAACAAAAAGTATTTGAACAAAAGCTCAGCAGACCATAAAAGAAAGGACCCCCCTCCCTAAAACAGCGATACAGAAAATAAGTTAAGAGTGACACTATTTTACTAAAGAGGAAAAAATAAAAGATCTCGATTACATTCAAAAAATATACCCTAAAGATAGTCCCCCTGGGGCCCGGGTAGAAAATTGGAAAACGTCTTTTTTACCAAAAAATGCCTTGTTCTTAAAATAACCCCAATTTTTTCTCCGCAATAATAGTATTTTAAAAGAAATTTAGAATTATATTTTAACTTAAAGCTATTCTTTATCAAATGGATGTTTAATGAAAAAAGAAAAAAAAATCCAGAAAAACCAGTAAAAAACGTTGTATTAAAAGTGGAAAAAATATTTATTTAAAAAAAAATCTTGACTTAAATTTTTTGTAATATTCATTATAAAGTTTTTTTCGTTAAATTAAAAGAGTTTACATTAAAATGAAAATAAACGTTTAGAAAAACTAATAAGACAAAAATCAACACTGCAAAACAGGATTTTACAAAGCAGATAGTACAAATTAAAAAGATTATGTGGCTTCTTAAGTAGGATAGCATGAACTTTGCGTTCGTGCTATACTCATGGGTAAATTATATGCTAGTTTAGTGTTAAATTATACTCCTAACCTATCATTATACTGCTTAGTAAGTTTTCCAACATTTGTAGGTTAGCACATTTAATTAGTGTTGATATATCTTATATCTCTGCTATTACCTAAACGTGTCCCTTAACTTATTTGAGTTGTGTTAAACGTTTAGAGATATGACTGCTAGAATGCTATTATGACAAATTTAGTAAAACTATTCAGTTATAACAAATTTAGAGTGGCAATCAAATAGTTACCATAGCAATTGATGCTGGTATGAAAAATAATTTTTATTTTTATTTTACTTTAAGGGAATTAATTATTATTGTTTATTTATTTTGTTTTTTCTTAGCTTTTGCTATATTATTATTATTATTAATTAATAATTATTATTAAATTAATAGTCGACCTATATAACGAACTTAAAGGTTCAAGTGAAAAAATTCGTTATAAGAAATTTCGTTGTATAGAAAATAAAAAAATAATAACACTGTACTATTTTATGATATTTTAATGGATATATAGGATGAATAACCTCGCAGTTGCATATTCAGCAGCTTTTCTTTTATTAGCGGTCCTGTCACAGGCATATTTTTGTCCCTTAACATTGTCACCACTGTAAATTGCGTCATCAATGTCTTCATACTTGCATTACTCGAGAACTTTTTTTTAAATCGCCCCTCGTTTCGTATAACCTAATATAGATTCCCGATTTTTTTAAAATTGTTGATATAGCACTAGGAGCGATTTTATACTTCAGAGACAAGTCCAGGGGGTGGCACTCGTATCTAACTGTATAGAGCAATGGTTGCATGGGCACACCGTAAGAATGCGCTAGTGTCGCCATACTAACCCGCATCATATTAGGTTTTTATAAAACAAAATATTTAAACCTGGGTTTTTTTTTAAATTATTGGTTGTATTTTGCGACGATTGTTTATATTTTGGATTGACAGCACGTGTTTTGTACAATTTTTCGCTTTGTTTCATACTGTTATTGCTCCTTTTTTCTACCTAAATTTCAAGTTTAATTTATTGTGCCATTAATTCTTCCTTTAAAAACTGTTTAATTTTTGTGAAACGTACATGTTTAAATATAAATACAAGTTAATTACTTTTCTGACTCTTTATTATTCGTTATTTTGTAATTATTTCTCAACAAAAATATTATAAATTATAAAATATAACTTCTATAATCCTTGCTTTTACTTTTCATTGAATTAAGTTCAAAATCAACTTATTTTATAATTTTGAAAAACGAAGAAATGAAATAACAGTTTGAAAAAGAGCGGGAAAATTTTTAAGAGTGTAGTTCGGGGGCACACCGCTAGAACGCGCTAGTTGTACACAAGAATTAGCTTCGAGCTCTAGTGACCCATCTATATATACTCTCTCTTATCTATGGACAAGTCTTTGTTTTTGACTCCATCGTCAGATCTTTTATAAATTGTTTTTTTTTTTCAGAAAGGGACAGCGATTTCCGTTTTGACATTTTCATAAACTCGATTTACAAAAAATAAAAAGTTTCACAAACGAACTGGTCAGACCGAATACCAAATTAAAACTGAAAGATTTTTAGTTCTATGCTGTGTTAATCCTATTTTCATAGAAAATTGTAAAGAAAGATTTCGCAAAATTAAATAAAGCAGGGCGAGATTCAATAAATAATTGTTCTGGGAAATTACAGAAAAACAGAAGTGCTGTTTTGGTCAATTCCTTGAAAGTTTGCGGGTCTTGTCTTTATCTTTATTTCTGGAAATTTTGTTCGTTATATAGAAATTTTTTTCGTTAAATAGAAACATTTTTAAACACAAAATTCAAGGGAACGTTAAAAAATTCGTTACATAGAGACTTTCGTTGTATAGAAGTTCGTTATATGGAGGTCCGACTGTATTAATTATTTTATTATTATTTTTATTTAATTATTACATTTTTTTATTATTATATTATTTATTTATATATTATTATATATATAATATATATTAATAAATTAATAATATATTAATAATTATAATATTAAATAAATAATTAATTAATTAATAATTATTATAATTAATAATATAATTATTATTATTATTGTTATTGTTATTATTATTATTATTATTATTATTAAGAGTTATAAACTTAAATTTTACGCGAATAAAAAAATAATAATAAGACAACACAATACTTTTCGTATATACTTACGGTATAAATAAGGAAAAGTAATAAATTTAAAAATTTGGCATGGTGTGTGGAATTTTTCCTCACCTCTTCGGACTTTCTCTCGTCTAATAGACGAAAGACTATTGTTGTCATTTGTTTCGGTCGATGTCATAAAAAAAATCCGGACAGCACGACTAAAGATTAAATTTTTTACCAAGTTTCACTTCTGCAGCATAACCACTTAAGTAGCAACGATAATAAGAGACACATACACATAAGGCAGACAAAATGGAACTAACCGCTCAGGAGATATTAAAAATGTTTAAAATATATTATTTATTAGATAAAATCTCGCTTTTGAGTTATTAATGCAAACACAATACCTTTTTCATTTATCCTCAAGGTAAATAAAGAAAAGTAAAAACAAATAGTTAATTTTTCACTTTACAGTCAAAAATGACTTTGTAGCGTAATTAACTGGTTTTAATGATTCTGACTCTCGTATTTACTCGAATTTAACGTCGGGAATTTATCTCCTCTGAGTTTCATGTAATATCTGATAATTAGTTATCAAAATAATTAAAGTTGAGCCGTTTTTCACGAGTTGAGAAATAATTATTTTTGTTTTAATTGAGAATCCAAGGGAATGTTAATCTAATTAGAAATTTGATACTACATTGTATTATGGTATGTGTGAAGTCAAGAGTTATGCAATGAGGATGTTTTTCATTTGCCAATGACGTCATACTAACATTTTACTGCTTTATGTATACCTATTGTTAAAATATAATGGTTAAATGGAAACAGGTTATCAAATATGACATTCTGCTTCAACCTTAATGTAATCATCTTAAAATAAGGCTTTTATTTTAGTTAATAATTATAATTAGAGTGTTGTGTTAATAACAGTAAGATAAGAATTTTAAACCGAATTATTGGAGAGAGTAAGATTACCGTGTCAACCTATTCTAATAGAGGAGAGAAATGAAGATAATTAAAGAAACTAAGATCACGTGTCAAGTTATTCTAATAGAGGAGAGAATAGAGACAGTTAAAAAATCAAGATTGCAGTGTCAAGTTATTCTAATAGAGGAAGAGAAAAGATAAATAATAAGGAAGAGTGTCAAGTTATTCTAATAGAGGAGAGAAAGATAATTTAAAGAAACTTAAGATTATAGTGTCAAGTTATTCTAATAGAGGAGAGACATAAAGATAATTAAAGAAACTAAGATCACAGTGTCAAGTTATTCTAATAGAGGAGAGAAATAGAGACAGTTAAAAAAACTAAGATTACAGTGTCAAGTTATTCTAATTGAGGAGAGAAAGAAAGATAAATTTAAAGAAACTAAGATTACAGTGTCAAGTTATTCTAATAGAGGAGAGAAAGAAAGATAAATTTAAAGAAAAGAAACTTAAGATTATAGTGTCAAATTATTCTAATTGAGGAGATCATTTAAGATAGAGTCAAAGAAAACTAACTATTACAGTGTCAATTTTTAAAGAGGAGAGATGATTATATATATATAATATATATAATATATTATATTATATATATATATATATATATATATAATATATATATATATATATATATATATATATATATATAATCCTCTCCTCACTCCCCAACCTTATAAGTTCATTTTTTCGCTTTTAAGCTTTGAAAATTCACTAAAACCTACACTTGTGCTTAGTTTCATCTCATTGTCAGCATTAGTTTAATTTTTATCCAATGACTTGTACAAGTTTTATAATAAAAAATCTAAAAATCCAATTGAGTTAAAATTTAGTACAAGTGCATTCTTTTACGTAACAAATGATACTAATTTTCTTTCGTTTCAATACAGCAAGTAGTATATCCACGGTTTTTTAATCATAAATGTTAAGCACATCAAACGAGGTCAGTGCCTGGATTGGTCACTCCTAGAAATAGTAATAGTAAAGTAATGTATTTATTATTTATTATAAACTTGTATTAAAGATAAAGTGTCATACGAGAGCCATCGGAGTGGAGGCAGGTATTCGAAAATTGGCTTATCACGTGGCCACTTGTGACGGCCCAACTTAAAAGGCCTCGGCTGGCGAGCCTGTTCTGTAACCATGTGGTCTGTATCTGCCCTATTCTAGTTTGTTTATCGGTATTCACTGAGTGTTTTTTTATATTGAATAGCTAATAAATGTGCTTTATAATAAAATGCATTTATTAACAAAATTTAGCTAAAATACTTTTCTCTGAATCAATTTATTTTCCATTTATTTATTTTTTAGAAAAAAGGTTTTAAAATTGTGATTGAATTCTAAACGATTTAAAGTATTTAGTTTTTTTCATAACTTTTTATGTCACATGCTTTATTTTCTCTATCTTTGTTTTATGGTTTATTAGAGTATTTTATCTCTTTTTTTCTTTCGTATTTTTTAGTTAAAATGCTTAAGCGAGTTTATTTATTCTTGAGGAATGTTGACGTCTTTTTAATATTTTTACAATATGTATTTATTATTACTTCGATCGATTGTTCTATATCTTATTCCATTTATTATTAGTGAATATCACTGATAACACAACCCTCTATCCGGCAAGATTGCCAACTTCCTCTTCTGCCTTTGACAGACTACTAGCGCTGGTCCCCCTAAATGGCTCTGTATCACTCCGTCGGCAAATCATGCTTTCGAAAAAATTGGTTTTTACCGTATGAATATTGGCAACGGAATGATTTGTCGACGATAGAGGCCGGGTTGTTGCGTCGACAAATCATACCGTAGACAAACATTCCGTTGACAAATAACTTGTTGACGGAATGATTTGTCGACGGGATGATTCATGTTGTTGATTCGACAAATCTTTCCGTCGACTGTCGACCAACTGATTTCTCGACGGAACGAAACCACACCCCCTAAATAGCGGTAAATAATGGAAACTCGACACCCCTTCGTCTTATTACAATCTTTACTTGATCTTTTGCAAACTAGGATTTATTAGCTCCTTGAGCTATATTGGGATATAACAAAACGGCATCGCGTAGCATACTTTTTGTTTTATTTCCAATTAATAAAATCTGTGCCTAAGGAAAATATGGCTCTCTACAGAGTAAAAATTTCGGCGCTCTGTTGTATTTAAAATTATATTGTATTAATTTATGTAGCTATATAATTATTAATTTCCCTATAAAATACATTCGGTTTAAATGAAGAAAAGAAAAAATTATGCTACAAAATTTATTTAATAAAAAGTAATTTAAAGATCTGAGGCTCGAACTCGTAATCTCCGATATTAGAAGCGATTCAAGGCTTATGGTTAGTTGAAAGATTATTTTCTATAACAAATGTAACGTAAACAACTACTTGATTATACAAATGTTTTAATTCCACTAAAATGTGGAGTAAAAATAAATTATTTCTATAAGTAAATTAATCAATCTTATGCTAGTTAATAATCTCAGCAATTTTCGGCCAAATATTTTGCTTATTTTTTTAGAATTGGTTATTATTTATAGTTTTCAATGTAAGTCGCCTTTATCGATTCCTGCAATGACGTCACGCCATTCATAAAAAAGTCAGGTTATAACCTCCGACTGCGTTTGGTTTGTTTACATCGAATTGAATCACCTTATAAATTTCTATCATCTTGCACGAAGGGTTGTAAAATTAAGAAATTGTCAGAACAAATATCTATAAATCAAGTAAACCTTATAGAAGAAGGACAATTGATAACAAGGACTTAGTACTTAGTACAAAAATCAACCTTAGGAGGACGCGAACCCTATTGAAACCAGGTTCCTGTGACGTCAATTGCTGTTAGCAAAATTTTCAAGAAATCGGTTAAATGCATGGTTAAAATTTTTCCCCGAGCATAAGGTCTTAATGTAGTTTGAGGCGCGGAAACGAACAGATCGGACCCGAAGTCGATACGACCACTTAAAGTGACCTAAGAGTCGAAAAACCCCGTAAAAAGTAACAGAAAATCAAATTAAATAATTGAAATTTACAATCGAATTTTTAAAGGAAAATAATATAAAAAGTTGCTTAAAAAAATTAAAAAACTGAGTTTCAAAAGAGTAAATATAATGGTATGCCGTGCAGTGTATAATCTTGAAAAAGTTAAAAATCGAAAAAGTTAAAAACAAGTTGTGACGCTACTGCCCAGGTTATTAAATATACACCGAAAACTTAAGCAATAATTGGATTGATAAGCAAGAAAGCGCGAATTCCAAAGAAAATTCGCCCGACTTGTGGACTTCCGTGCCAGATTTTTGTTTTGTTTCGAAGTCTTATTTTTATATTAATTCAAAATGAAGCATTGTAAGCCAGTACTAACTTTAATGAAGTAGATTATATAGTTATCCTTTCTGGTTCAAAATTTATTCATTTATATTCATTTTAATTTCGTTTCATTATACTTTTAGCTATTCAAAAATATATTTTCTGCTTTTGTAGCTTTAGCCAGAAAAGTTTTTAATAAACTTTTGGATATTATAATTCCGGATATGACATGTTCTTTGTTTTTCATGCCTGGATGGCCTAAAATGATTTTGTATTATCATTCCTTTTTAGCCTATTATGACTAAATTAGCCTATATTCCGTAGGTATGTAGCAAAGTAATGAGTTGCTAAAATCCGAATAAATGATCGGTTTATTCCATCGTCATTGGTTTCATTCACTAAAATAATCTATTAAATAATTATTAAATTTATTAAGTTTTTTAGCTAATTTCCTTGGTAGTCTAACATCTGACTAAATCAGTAAAATTAAAGGTTTTCAATTTTTGCCGTGAAAAAGGTCCTCATACGTTCTTGGCGCGTTGAATCAAATAAACCGATCCTAAGTCGTATAATCACTTCAAGTGACCAAAAATTCGAAAAAACATGGTAAAATACCGGAAACAGAAATTCCGGCCGAGGGGACATAAATTTCTATTTCTGGTTGTCGTTTTCATTTTTTTGGGCGCTGAATCAAATAAAACTGGTCCGAAGTTGATACGACCACTTAAAGTGACTAAAAAGTAAAGCAACTGTGGTCAATTACCAACAAACGTAAAATACGTGGAGATTTGTTTTAGAGGTTTTTTGAAACCTGTGAGTTGGTGAAATAAAAATGGTTCGTTGTCGATACGAGCACTCTAAAGTACACAAAGCCAGGGTACCTGGGTTTGAGTCCTGGTAAGGAGGATAATTTTTTTATCGTATCCTTTACAGTATATAAGTTTATAAGTACACAATAAATAAATATAAAACAACAGTCTCTATCATAAATATTGTAATGTAATGTATTAGCGTATCACGTAATGAATATTTGCGTATCATGAATATTTGTAATGTAATATTAGCGTATCATGTAATGCGTATCATGAATATTGTAATGTAATATTAGCGTATCATGAATATTTGTAATGTAGTATCATGAATATTGCGTATCATAAATATTTGTAATGTAATATTAGCGTATCATGAATATTTGTAATGTAATATTAGCGTATCATGAATATTTGTAATGTAATATCAGCGTATCATGAATATTTGTAATGTAATATTAGTGTATCATAAATATTTGTAATGTAATATTAGCGTATCAATAATAATACGCTAATAATGAGATAATTCTCATTATTAGCGTACATTTACTTTTCTATTCAGTTTACTTTTATTAGATAGAATATTCCACATTGCAATAATTATTGGATTCGTAAATTTTAAGTCATTCTTTTAAAAAAAAATCAAAGAAATTTTAGTTTTTTGAAGAAAAAAGAAAATTGAGTTAAAATTTAGTACGCGTGTATTTCTTTATGTAACAAACAAAAAAAAACGAAGTTTCATTTACATAAGACTTGTACATCTACGACGTTCTGCACATCTATATTTGATGATGAGCGAAGTGAATGGAGTGTTGAGGATCATTTTCACTTCCTTGAGATTAAAAGTAATTCTTTACTCCCTAAAAACTATCCAATAAACTTCACATTATACGCTGTCTGAAGAAAAAATTAGATTATATTTCAACATTATATTGATGGATATGAGGCGCCCTTAGCTTTGAAGAAGGTGTATAGAATATTAAGGAAGGAAATAGAAAATATATTAATAATCTTGACGTCCGATCTCTTTTAATATTGCGGATAAATACTTATTATATGGCTCTTGAATTCAAAATAATTATTCGAAGCCTCAGTAAGACTTGACGTGGCTACCATCTCCATAGAAATTAAAATTACATTTGGATACAAATTACGTATTTAACAGTTGATCGTATCTCATACGCTATTAATACGCTCCGGTTCATGCACCATATTTGTTTAGTTGATCGAGGTAGATGACGTCATACTAGATCCCGCCAAAACATTGCGTCTTTTATATTGAGGTTGAATCAGTTTATAAGAAAATTATAGAAACAAAAAATATATTTAAAAACCGCTACGGGGTGCCTCAAAACTTTTTCTCATGACTTGGATTCGCTACGCTCATTCTTCCTACTTAGGACTCGCTTCGCCCGTCCTTAGATATTCAATTCATATCTGACCCCGCTCGATGCTACTTACTTAACTTTTATGATCCAACAAAAGTCTATGTTCTAACCTAAAATATTTACAGTGAATTTTTTTAACCTTCGTTAAATTAAGTGATCTAGGGTCTACAATAAAACTACCCTGTATGTAACTAAGATCTTGGTATTATGTGTCCTTCGCTTAAGTTTTGGGGTTAAGTGTTGAATCCTCGCCTTAGCTCTCGGTGACTAATGAAGAATGTTTAAATTTGCACGAATTAGTTATTGTTTGGTATAATTATCTCTATGCACAAAATTATTCTCTGTATAGTAAACCATTTTTAAAGAAATAAAAAAATCAGGTATGGGGTACCTCGGAACTTTTCCTCAATACATCGGGTTCACTAAGCTCATCCTCCCTACTTCGGAAACGCTTTGCTCGTCCTTCCTAGTTCGTAGAATTCCCAGCGATCACCCGTCTAGGCTCTGACTATGCTCAATGCTGCTTAACTTTTATGATCCAACACAAATCATGAATATACTTGTATTAAAACGAAACGTAGTTTACTTATATATATATATATATATATATATATATAATATATATATATATATATATATATATATATATATATATATATATATATATATATATATATATATATATATATCGTATATTTAATAGTATACACTTGTACTGAATTTACTCAATTTGATTTTTTACAATTATTTATAAAAATTATGCAAATCATTTAAATGTATTAATTAATTTAAATACAAATTAAACTAATGTCAATATGAAATGAAATTTGACACATATGTTGGTCTTATACGTGGCTATGTGTGCCAAATCTGAAACTAATCGCAACATTTTTTCGCAGTTTGTCATTGCGGATATTGCAGAAATACCTTAGGACTACGATGTTAACACATATGTTAGTCTCTTACTTAGTCATATATCAATCCGGTCGCATCATTTTTTCGCGTTTTAAGATTTCACATACAGACAGACAACTTTGAGAAAACCACTCAGGAGGTCTTTAAAACGCTTGAAACGGATGATTCCGGTTTCATCTCGATTTCGGATTTTTATGCAAACAATATATTTCCTATATACCTACGGTATAAATGAGGAAAAGTAAAAATTCCTGATGTGTCAACATGAAATTGAATTCGCTGAAAGTATTGTAACTTTTACATTTGTATAGTTATGTTGTCAGCATTGTTGAGTTAGGGAGGAAATGTCATCTTTCCTTTACCTTTATATTATTAAATAGAGTGTCAGACTAAGAATTGCATGTCATTCTATTACAGTACACAGTCGTACCAACACCATGTCCACAGTATATCAGTTCACTCGATAGGTCGTGATCCTATTATGGTCCGTAAAGTTAATAATATTTCGAAAAATGGCTTAATATTTAATATATTATTATATTAATACATGAGTGTGTGTATGTATATACATATAATGTGTATGTATGAATAACACTAGAAAGAAAGAAACAAAAAAAACAATATGCCTTTAAAAAAATAAATAAATAACAAAATAAGAAATAAAAATGTTGATTAATGGAGGTGGGCTCAGGTGATTTCATTTGTGCTTATTAATTTGGGACCACTTCCATTACTTAGCATTTAACGTGAAGATGTACTCAAAAATTATGAACTTAAAATACATTTTTTATTTTATTTATTTTCGGTGCTTTAACCCGATTCTCATCTGGTGTTATGGAGACATACATAAGTATTAATAATATTGATAATGTTTTTCAATTTTGTATTTAAATAACATTTTTTTTAATAAATACAGTCATTTTTTAATTTTATTTGATTATTAAATATTATAATATTATTAAATATTATAAATTTTATCTACCTATTATTTAATATAATACGTAAATATTATATACAAATGAAGTATTCCTTATAAGAAAAAAATTTCAAATACCCTTAATTAAATTATTAAAAATTTGGTTAAACGGGGCCCTAGACATTTATATTTTCCTGGGTATGGTTTTCTAATCCATAGGAATTACAGGTCCATTGAGTTGTGTAAGAAAATTAAATGTCTGGTCATTTAATCTGGGGCTAGACGATATGCTGACTACGCAAAGTTCTAATAGTAGTAAAATATGACTCATTTTTACTACTTCAAATCAAATTTTTCTGATAATATATCCTAAATAATGAAGAATAAACTTAGTCTACCTAAACAGAGTGGAGCATGCTCAAAATATTATAAAATTGCATAAATTTCAGTTTTCTTGAAATGAGTGGTCCCCTATAGGTCGTGTGCAAAGCACGTGGAGAACATTTTTTAATGTGGTAAAATATTCTATACAACGAGTGTTTAAATTTATGCAAAGTCAGCGAATTTCTTTGAAAAAATATTGTCTTGTGCATTTTTATTGACTATTTACCAAATGCCATAACTTTAGATGTAGTTATCCGATCTTTACGAATAAACACTCGTTTTTATTTAATATTTTTATTTAATACAATAGAAACTATTATCAGCTTTGAACAATGTCCTCTTCATGTTTTGCACTTGACCTACAGGTCCAGCAATATTTGTGCGATTTTTTAATATTTTAAACAAGCGCATTCATATGAAGGGAAGTCAAGATAGGCACATTATGTTTTTCCTTAATAATTTAAGGTATATTTCAGAAAAATTTGGTTCTCTTGGACTAAAACAATTATATTTTTAAAATTTTCGAAAAGGGTTTCAAATAAGACTTTTAATACTCAAGAATACAAATATTCTTAGTCCTGGTCATTTTGTACTTATATCGCTTAATCTTTTTGGTACTGCCTATCGAATACCATCCGCCCTTTTTTCTCTTTAAATTATTACTCACTCGCACTATTATAACTTTTATGTCTTTATTTGATGAATATAAAAGCGATGTTTGTAAATATATTTACTTACATCCATTATTATGGCTATTGTTCGACAACCATGTGAAGAATAACATGGTTATTCATGACATGGCTATTAAAGTTCTTATTGATATAGTCTAAATAGATTTGTTTTTGGGTTTAATTACCTTTCTGACGTTACCATAAGTACATCTAAGCTACTAAATGTTTGGTAATTATTAAAATTGAAATTATGCTAATTAAACTCAAATTATCAAATTTAAATTCTTTTAAATCCTTAGACCAGGCGTTTACCATATTTCAAAGGATATCATTTTTAAGCAATTGAAATGTTTTACCCGGTACATGGAAACGCCGATTTAAAAAGCG
>JACMZG010001911.1:49129513-49237013 GCA_018340805.1 Microvelia longipes | reverse complement strand
TTTCATCTTAATATTAGAGGAATAAATAGGAATTTTGAAGAACTCCTTATTCTATTAAATTCACTTTGCTTATTACCACATGTTATTATATTGACTGAAACTATACAACGTGATGACCAAATACCTACTCTCAACTTTTACGACTCTTACTCCATTCCAACAAAACATTCTACTCATGATAGCTTGGCTATTTACATCTTAAAAGATACATTTAAAAAAATTGATATTAAACCATGTGATTACATTAAAAATGCAAATTGCGCTTCAGTTAACTTATCTCTAAATGACACCAATGTCTATATACTAGCAGTTTATAGATCTCCTCAAACAAATTTAAATTTATTTATCTCAGAACTCGATGATTTTCTTTCAAAACTCAATACTTACGACTACACCTTTCTTATTGGAGACACTAATATTGATATATCTTATGAAAATGTTTCATTATTGAGAACTAAATATCTGGAGGTTTTGTATGGTAATGGTTTCACTAGCTGTATTAACGTACCAACACGTGTTACTGAACTCTCCTCCACGTGTATCGATCATATATTTTACAAGTCGCTAAAATATGCCCATATAATACCAGGTGTTATACACTCTGATATCAGTGATCATTATCCTATTTCGATTGGCCTTACCCACTGCTCTCTGCTTCATAACTCCTCTTATCCAGTTCATAACTCTAAAACAATTATAAATTATAACAAGCTTACTACTGAACTTGAACTCACCACTTGGGATGATGTCTTTGCCTCAAACTGCCCTGACATATCTTTATCTATATTTTATCAAAAAATTTACTCTGCTATAAACAAAAGTATTACAACCATAAATCTTCCTACCAAAAAGGGTAAACTTAAGCCTTTGAAACCATGGATAAATGAAAACCTCATGAGAAGCATCAGACGTAGAGATTCATTACGAAAAAAATATTTAAATGCTTCAAAAAAAGCTAACCCTTCCATTGTTGAAGCCCTAAAATTAAAATATGTCTCTTACCGAAATATATTACGCAAAATCATAAGATTAGCTAAAATAAATTACTATAAAAAAAACTTGCTACTGCTTGTGGTGATAGTAAAAGAGTTTGGGAAATAATTAAGAAATTTCCAACAAAACTAAGTCTAACGATAGACCAAATTTAAATCAATTGATTTTAGATAATGAGACTATATGAACCCCAAAAAATAGCAAATTATATGAACAAATTTTTTAGTAATATAGCTTCAAACATAACAAAAGATCTACCTCCAAAAATAGGTCCTCCTAATCTAAAACCCTTACCACAAAATATCAAAACCATGTCCATATTTTCTCCTATTTCTGAGAATGAAGTTTCTTCTTACTTAAAAGCCCTCAATGATCAATCCTCTCCTGGGATTGATGAAATAAACTCTATAATTTTAAAAAAGTATCATTTAATCATATCCCCACCAATTACTCATATTTTTAATCTCTGCCTAATAAAGAGTCATTACCCAGAGGCTTTCAAAACTGCAATAATCGTACCTATTCCCAAAACTAAAGACCACACTAACCCTGACAATTTCCGTCCCATCTCCCTTCTTCCTCACCTGTCGAAAATCCTTGAAAAATGCATAAAAACTAGATTGGTAATTTTTCTAAATGAAAATAATTTAATATCCAAAAATCAGTTTGGCTTTCAAGAAGGCAAGAGTACAGAAGAAGCTATCTATCAGTTAACTCATACCCTGTATGACAAACTCGACAATAATTTAAAACCATTAGTGATCTTTCTTGACATTAAAAAGGCATTTGATACAGTCAACTTTACCATTCTATCGGAAGCTTTACATGAACTTGGTATCCAAGGTAAATGTTTGGACTTATTTTTATCTTATCTGAAGGGTAGAAAGCATATGACCAAGGTAGGAAATATTTTTAGTGAATTAGATGAGGTTACTTGTGGAGTTCCACAAGGGACTGTATTGGGACCTATTCTTTTTACTATCTATATTAATAGCTTGTGCAATCTTAACATAAATGGCCAAATAGTCACTTTTGCAGATGACACAGCTCTGATTGTCTGGGATAATACTTGGGAAAAAACGTTCAAAAAAGCCAACTCCATACTTTCAACTGTATTAAAATGGTTAACAGACCACCACTTGTGTCTTAACTTAAATAAAACAATATGTATCCCCTTTCATATTAATTCAAGAAACACCCCTAACCCCAATCTAAAAATTTTCTTTCATAAAAGTGATTGTGATATCAAGATTTGTAATAGTTGTCCAACTGTAGACACGCAAGATCATACTAAATATCTTGGTATCTTAATTGATCATCAGCTTAAATGGAACGTTCATATTAATTATATTTCTAATAAGATTAATCAACTCATCTATGCTTTTTATTCTTTAAAACCTATCCTGAATAACCAACAGAAAGAGATGGTATATGATGCTCTGGTGAAATCTATAATAAGCTATGGTATTACCTCCTGGGGTGGGACATATTCCAATCACCTAGAAAAACTTATCATATCTCAAAAGAGAATTTTTAAAATCATGTATAATAAACCATTCAGATATCCTACAGAAGCACTATATAGTGAAACAAATAACTTACCTATAAAAAAACTGTACATTTATCAATGCATTAATTTTATTATAAAAAAACCTGATTACTTCCTTTTAACTAGAATGGTATACTACCGCAGAAAAAACATGCTCTTCCAAATTCCTCAAAAAAATACTACTCTTGGTCTCAGATTCATTGATTTTATTGGTCCTAGAATTCTCAACTATATACCTAAAGAAATTTTTAAAATTAACTCTCACTGTCACTACACAAAATCAGAAAAAAAGAAAATAAAAGAGTGGGTGTTGTCTCTTGAAGGGAATGACTTAAATTATTTACTATTACTTAACACCATATAATTACACACACACACCATAGCTTATATAGATATTTATTATGTCTTAAAAAGTTAAATATTTATTTATTTTTTTATTTATTTGTTTCATTTAGTTCTCTAGCAAAAACTTTAAACAAATTTTAATTTAATGTTTAGTTTAGTTTATTTTTAATATAATTTGTCTAAATTTAAAGAAATTTGAATCATTCTCTAAATTTCTTTAAAATTATTTATTTTGCAATCTCTCTTTAATTGATCTCTTAAGTAAAAGTTCTTACTTCATTAATTTAAGAAAGTTCTTCAAACTAATCATAAAATTTATTCAAAGAATAAAAGAAACACTCCTCTTTCTATTCCAAATTGGCATTACCTCACCCTTTTAAAATATAGCAATCTTAAACTTTAATTATTACAATAACATTATTCTCTTTTTCATATAATTTTAAAATGTAAGTCGCGTTTATTTTATTTATATTTCATTAATATATCTTTCATTTTTTCCTAAGCCAACTTTTTTATTCAAAACATTTGATATTTCAATAGAAATTTACTCCAAATGATTCCAGATGATCTAAATTCATTTTTTTATACTCTTTTTTTTTATACATATCATGTAAAATTTTCTAATCTTTTTGTTACCTTTTATTATATTGTATATTCTTTTTCTGTAAATTTTATGTAAAATAATGAGTATTCATATCATGACAAGGTTATAAACCTTGCTTGATAAACAATTGTGATATTTTAATCTGTTTTTACCGTCAATTTTTCTATCTTAACTAACTGTTCAATATTTTCTATTTAAACCAGTGTTGCTACTAATAAACCTTAATGATGAATCCCCACACACAGGCTCTGCCTTGTGGGTTCCAAAACTGACCCTGAGCTTACTCTTACAACCATCTTCTTTTTACCATATGTATGGTAATAGTCTTATTGACAACATATGCATGTAACGGCACTCATGGTGCCGTCGCATGCATACTCATATTTAAAATTCTTTAGCCCCACTAAATCTATTTTATTACACTAACATCAACCATAATTGCTACTGTACACTGTAAATATAATTTATATGTGAGTAAATTTTGTAATTTTCTTTTGTAATTTTTGTACTATTGGAAATAAAAGTATTTGTATTTGTATTTGTAATCGATTATCTTTTTATTAGTGTCTGAATATTACTAGAACGGTATTTTATTTAAACATTCATGTATATTGATTTCCTCGCATTAGCTAACTCTCTCCTGCGACCTTAGATAAATGAGCTTGGAGCGGTGCTCTTATTCAATTAGACTGGATAAAAGGTTGACTTTTTTTTAGCTAGTGTTAAAAGCAATGGACATTTTATGTTTTACCCTTTTGTCATTTAAATTTAAAAAAAAAATCTATTTTTGGCTCTAAATATATACTTACATAATTAAATTTTTGTGCCATTAAATGTATATCTAGCGCTCATTTATTTTATCGGGATTTTAGCGAATGTTTTTTACAGTCTAAGCACGACCGAAGGGAGTTCGAAGAAATATTCTGCAATATAAATTTCGTATTCTTTGAACAACCGAACCGATTCAGAAAAAAAATTAAGTAAGGAGTAGTAATGACTTTACTAGTATTGACGAGTGACTTGAGCTACTGGTCAAGCAATAAACCAAAAAATTAGGCCAAAATGGATTTTTAAGCATGGAAGCACGCATTTTAAAGATATTCGGCTGGCATGCGGACCCTTGTGTAAATTTTTTTAATTACAAAAAGAACACAATTTTATTACTTATAACTCTTCAGTTTACCTCATCAATATTTATATTTCTGAGCGCTAGATATACATTTAATGGCACAAAAATTTAATTATGTAAGTATATATTTAGAGCCAAAAATAGATATTTTTTTTAAATTTAAATGACAAAAGGGTAAAACATAAAATGTCCATTACTTTTAACACTAGCTAAAAAAAAGTCAACCTTTTATCTAGTCTAATTGAATAAGAGCACCGCTCCAAGCTCATTTATCTAAGGTCGCAGGATAGAGTTAGCTAATGCGAGGAAATCAATATACATGAATGTTTAAATAAAATACCGTTCTAGTAATATTCAGACACTAATAAAAAGATAATCGATTATAGTTACTTTTTACGCTGGTCATTAAAACAAAACAAAAAAATTCTGCCAAATATAGAACTAAGTTTCTTTTCCTTATTTCAAACGCGACGCTTATTCAAAAGGATTTCTTTGTTTTGTATTGAATTTTATTTAATTATTATTATTATTTACTTATTCATTTTAAGGTCAGAAAATGAATCTTGAGAGTATATATATATATTATATATATTATATATATATATATAATATATATAATATATATATTATATATTATATATACATTTTTGTTTTACCCTTTTGTCATTTAAATTTAAAAAAAATATCTATTTTTGGCTCTAAATATATACTTACATAATTAAATTTTTGTGCCATTAAATGTATATCTAGCGCTCAGAAATATAAATATTGATGAGGTAAACTGAAGAGTTATAAGTAATAAAATTGTGTTCTTTTTGTAATTAAAAAAATTTACACAAGGGTCCGCATGCCAGCCGAATATCTTTAAAATGCGTGCTTCCATGCTTAAAAATCCATTTTGGCCTAATTTTTTGGTTTATTGCTTGACCAGTAGCTCAAGTCACTCGTCAATACTAGTAAAGTCATTACTACTCCTTACTTAATTTTTTTTCTGAATCGGTTCGGTTGTTCAAAAAATACGAAATTTATATTGCAGAATATTTCTTCGAACTCCCTTCGGTCGTGCTTAGACTGTAAAAAACATTCGCTAAAATCCCGATAAAATAAATAAGCGTTTGGCTGTTCCGCCCAGTTGTTGTGTTCCTAAATCTATCTATCTATATATATATATATATATATTATATATATATATATATATATATATATATATATATATATATATATATATATATATTATATATAATATATATATATATATATATATATATATATATATATATATATAATATGATTCTCGTACTCAATACAAAACAAAGTACTCCTTCTGAATAAGCGGTACACTTCGATCAGAAGTGTACCGCACAAGTATTTTAAAAGGAGTACTCCTTCTTTTCAGTTTGACGGTACACCCAATTGGTGAAAGCCGAGGAAAATAAAACAATTGGTTACGGGGTACATGGAAAATTTTCCTCATCACATCGGATTCGCTACGCTCATTCTCTCTGCTTCGGACTCGCTTTGCTCGTCCAGATAGTAAATAAATCCGTTTCATTCTCAATGGTCACTTATACAGCACTTACCACGTTCATTGCTGCTTAACATTTATGATCCACCAGAAGTCATGGATATTATTTGTTATTATTGATATTATTGAAACGAAACTTGTACTTATTTATTATACACCAGGGTGTATACTTGTACAAAATTTCAACTCAATTGTAGTGTTCTTTGATTTTTTTATTTTCTTAAAAAACGCGCACAATTTATTTGATTAAAAACAAACTAATGCTGATAATGAGATGAAACTTAGCCCATGTATTAGTCTATAATACATAATACATGCGTGCCAAATCTGAATCTGATTGCATATTTTTTCCGCGTTTTATGCTTTATCGAAATTTATACTGAGTTTTATTGCGGGTTAATGACGTAATAGAAAAGCACAACTACAGCGGTAGACTAATTTTTGTACAAAGTTTCAACTCTCTAGCATAAACACACTAGAAGCTACGATGATAACGGACACACACATACAGACCGATAACTTTGTGAAAAATACTCATGAGGTCTTAAAAAACACCTGAAACGGATAATTGCGGTGACATCCCGGTTTTGGATTTTTTTGCAAACGCAATACTTTTCCTATATACCTACAGTATAGTATAAATAAGGAAAAATAAAAAAGTAATGACTTAATGTCATATTATTATTAGTTACATTGCCGAGATATTTCAGCTAATAATACAAGTTTTACAAAGCGTCTGTTTTTTACGATTTTAAAAAGAAATACTCTCTTTCCTACGATGAACTAAGATATGGATCTTAGTCAGTTTTATATTTTTTTTTGTTTTTATTAAAAAGTTAAACTTTTGAAAAAATGTAGACAATATGATGAAGAGGAGACTGAATAGAGACATGCTATTGAGTAAATACATCCATCAACCCTCGGTAGATATAGATAGTCAGAACGGATTACCTTTCTACGGATATACAGAATAGAAACAGATAACATAAGATTTATGGTTATGTTGTGTTCGGGACAAACATATCACTCCTACAGGAAATAATGTGACGTTTATTTACAACTTCGATTCTTTTCAGTTTGACGGCAATCATTTTTTCCCCTCTATTATACAATGTCTCCTTATATTAAATCAACCAAACTTCTATTTTAGTCAGTCGGCGACAGTTTTAAACCCGTCCGGAAATATAGATTTTAGCCAATTTCTAAAGGGAAAATAGTTAATGGGATCACAGATGTGGGTTTTTTTAAGGATTGACTCACCAATCAAGAATATAAATATATGTATATATTTTATATATATATATATATATATATATATATATATATATATTATATATATATATATATATATATATATATATATATATATATATATATTTATATAATATTTATATATATATATATATATTATATATATATATATATAATATATATATATATATATATATATATATATATATATATATATATATATATTAATACATACTAAATTTAAACTTGATCTGAAAACTAGTTTTTGAACCTTATTGTTCAAAAACTAAGATGTTCTTGTTCCGAAAAACTAGATGTTCTTTTCAAATATAAACCTCTCCTTTATCATCTTAGACTCTCCATTTCGGCACCGGAGGTCCGGGTTCGCAGCCCGGGCTATGCTTTAAGATTTTATGAATAGTATTTGTATTAAAAAGATTTCGCCAACATCAATTAATTCATAGGGTGTAGTAGATGCAACCCACCTTAGGTGGTTCCCGCAGGGTGAATACCCTGATGCTCCGAAAGGCCTTAAAATGGGCATTTTATTTTTTTTATCATCGTAGACAAAAGTGGACTGTATTCTACTTTTCAGATAAGATCTGACTAGGTCATAAGCTAATCCTCTGATACCCATTTTTTTACATTTCTTGTGTAAGATAAAATGATCGTCGAGGTCAAATGTCTTTTCCTTACTATATTAAGGTATTAATATATTAATATCTCCTTAATATACTCCTAAACAATTTTTAAATACTGTTAGTTTTGCGTCACAAGATTTTACTGTGTTCTCACAAATTATTAAATATCTGAAGAAAATTGTTGTATTTTAATAAATGTTGCTTATTTTTACTTTTCTTCACTTAAAAGTAATAAACTTAGGCAGTCAAAGTAACCATTGATTACCATATTTAGTGCTATACTCTGAAACCATAAAAATTATTTAAGGTAAATGAAGTAAGCACGATATTTTTAGTAGGTGTAAATAATTTCTTAGTTTTTACCGATGTAAAAACTTGGTAAATTCAAAAATAACGAATGTTTACCTTCATTAGAATGCTTTTTATTTTTCTGGCATTCAAAAAATCTTTAAAATAAGTGTAAAAATAGAAACTTTGAAAATTTGCTAACAAAAGTAAATAACGTCTGACCTATAAAAGAAAAGATGAAAATTTCCGAACTCCCTTGGGACCTTAAAAGTAATTTATTTACATGGTAAAAGCAAATAGACCCCCATAGGGACGTGACAGAGCTCTTATAAAATAATAACATTTTCCCAGCTCTTAACACAATTAAAAGTCCCTTCCGAAAATTTGATCTCTACCAAATGAACAAAAGTCAAGATAAAAGGTTTTGTTTTATGAAAATTTTGTTTTTAGCTCAAAACTAAGAAATTTACGGATTTTTAAAAACTTAAAAAGGGTTTGCTGCTAACTTAAAAGAAATTAGAAAAGCCTCATTTACTCTAGTAATTAGGACTTGATTTCAAAAAGGTTTATTGAAGTATAACTTAATAAAGCAAGCTTGAACTGCAACGTTTTATTTAGTATAAATTTGTAAATATTGTTATAGTATAAAAATATAATTAAAGCTTAGCAGTTTATATGTATAAATAATTATATATATATATATATATATATAATATATATATATATATATATATAATATATATATATATATATATATATATATATGATACTACCGAGTTTTGCAACACATGAATAGTTGACACAATATAATTGTGCCATCAATGATGACGAATGTCGAATGATGGAACAGTTCACCCAGAGATGTAGCACTGCATTTTGCTTGTTACATTTCCTTGATGTCTCTCGCACAATTATATTGTGTCATATATATATATATATATATATATATTATATATATATATATATATATATATATATATATATATATATATATATATAAAAGCGTGTGTGTGAATCAATCAGCAAATAAAAATCACCCCTTCTTATATGACAGGTAACCTCTTATATCTTATTTGCTATTTTTCCCTTGGGGATTCGTTAGAAAAAAGGCAAAATAAGAGATTGAATTCTCTTTGCCTTTAGGGATAAAATCGATTATGCTTTGCCGACCAAAAAAAAAGGTTATTGTTATAACCCTTACTAATTAAAAATCAGGAATAAACTTATAATCATCCCATCATTAAGAACAAGGAGTATGGTGGTTGCCTTTATTTCATATTTTATAATAGTGTTTCTTCCAATTTTTGTTACTAACAGGAACAAAAAATAGTATTTTTAAACTTGACAATCGTGTTTCTTTTTTTAGCATATTTCCTTTAAAGAAATCGCTTCTTCAATGGTTTTACTCAAGCTGATAAAATTAATAAAGTGATTCAATTGGAGGGTTTTTATGAATGAAATCATGTTTTTCACATGTTAGCTTATAGGCCTATACCAGGGGGGGTTAACTTAAATGAGGAAAAGTTTGGACTCGATTATCGCAAGCTACTAAAAATAACGCTGCGGCGGACCGGTGCGGAGAACTTATGAACTAACCCCAATAGCTTTCAAAAAATGACTGATTATATTTTTATATTTAAATTTATGAATACCATGGCAATTCTTGGTTATGACAGCTACATTTATTATTATTATAAAATTGATTGTTTTCTGTATGTATTTTTCACAAAATCGGTTCGCCGTTGCATGTTCTGTATTTCCAAAATTCAGAAATTAAAAGTAAATAGAAACCTTTTTAAAACTTCTAGAGAACGCTAATGATGGCAGATAAGTATATTTCATTTAATTAATGTATTGATTTAGTCGATTTTATCAGGTAATTACATTTAATCACATGTGCGCATCTCGCCGATGTAATTAAAATACAGGCTGCATTAAATGCCAAAATCTATCTTTTAGCACGTGTAAAACTTTAGCCACTATTTCATTATTACCTGATATAATCAATTAAATTAATAAATTACTTAAATGAAATACTTAAAAATAATCACAAGTATTCTGTGTAAAATTAAAGTGGTAGGGTTAGTTAGAAGTATAACTATACAAAGTATAAAAATTAAATTTCAAACTGACAGTGGGCATAAAGCGGGAAATTAAGACACGCCCACTCAATTGAAAGGTAGGTCCGCCGCAGCGCTAGTGTCGACCGGAATCCAAATTTTCCCACCATTGAGTCGACAGTCTTACTGTTTAAGTATCTATAGTCTCTGGCCTATACCAAGTCTTGCAAACGACGTCACACGTCATTCATAAAAACGTCAGGTTATAACCTCCGGATGCGTTTGGTTTGTTTACATCGAATTGAATCACCTTCTAAATTTCTAACATCTTGGGTTTTACTGATATTTTATTGCTAAGGCGATGAAGCATTTAATTTACGTCTGTGTTATTTACTTTAGTCCTGTAAGTACACTCTATTATCTATGGTCCTGTATGTTATTTAAACTTTCGAATTTTACGCTTGTGCTGTACTTTTTTCTCCTCCATTCGTTTAGTTCCTCATTTAGTATTAGAGAAAAAAAATGTGTTTCAGTTTTCTGCAATTGTAGTCCTAAGAGTATTTTAGACCCTTCTAGAGATTAAAATATTGACCGTCGCGATAATGCATTGACACTATATGTGTTCAAAGTATGATGCAATTCATAATTCTTGCATATTTTTGACTGTTTTAATTCAATAAAAAACTTTTTACATTTCTACAGGAAATTACCAAATAATTTGTTTATCTCTTAAATAAAATATGAGGGAGGCTAAAACCAGTGCCGCTCACGTGGTAACTAAATGAATTAAAATGTTCAACATTATGAAGTATCAGAGAGATGAAAACCAATTATTTCCCTAACTTTCCTTATCTAACCCCTGGTGGATTAAGACCTGAGGGAAATACTTGAGCTACAACATTAAAATTGATTTTGAATTTAAAACTGGTTCAAGGTTATTTTTATTTTCCATACAATATTGTTCGTGTTATTGTTTACCTGCATTTACATGCGGACCTGAAAAAATGTGACTCATTTTGTACTACTTCAAACCATTTTTTTAAACCTTCTAGCGCTGGCTGTTTTAAAGCTTCTAAAACACGGCTTTATGGTTTTAGCATTAAAATTTCGTTTATATTATTTATTTTAGTCATTTGTGTGTCTCGGGCGATTTAACCATGCTTTGGAGTCCGTTAACTTATCAATTGCCCTCCGGTTGTACCCCCACGTGGTGCTTGGTTCCTTCTTATAAAAACTGCAGTAATTTAACCAGTAAAAATTATGCATATCCAGTCATTGCATCACGGTGGTTGGTTATCCACCGTTTTGTGGATGTTTTATATCCACAAAACGCCTATCTGAGCGAGCTACAGCCTTCTTCACACTCACGCCGGTTACCATACAGTCTTGTTAACTTCACGCTAGTCTTCAGTTAGCTAGAGGCATTCTATTAATAATACCTTGAAATTGGAAAAATCAGCTGCCGTCAATACTTGCTGTTGGATATGAATATCTATGGACCGGTTTCGGCATAACGCCATCATCAGCAGGCAGGGCAACACTCGAGCTCTCAAGTTATTCATGTCACCGGAATTATCCGTTTTGGGTGTTGTAAAGGTCTCCTGAGTGGTTTTCACAAAGTGTGTGTGTGTGTCTGTCTGTTATCATCGCAGCTCCTAGTGTATTCATGCTAGAGAGTTAAAACTTTTTTGTAAAAATCCCGCAATAATGACTCAGCTAAAATTTTGAAAAATCATAAAACGCGGAAAAATGAACATGTAAGAAACATGGCTTAAGTTTCGTCTCATTATCAGCATTAGTTCATTTTTTATCAAATGACTTGTGTACGTTTTTTAAAACATTGTAAAAAATCGGAAAACAATCTAATTAAGTTGAAAATTGGTACAAGTATATACCTTTACGTAATAAATAAGTACACCTAGGTTCGTTTCAATACGACAAGTATATCTATGATTTTTGTTAGATCATAAAAGTTAAGCAGCATTATGCGTGGTCAGTGCTGTATGGGTGATCGCTGAGAATGAAATGAATGTATTTACTATCTGAAGACTAGCGAAGCGAGACCGAAGACGTTTTGCAGTACAAATTTGGCGATTCCTATATTCTGAGGACGAGCAAAGCGAGTCCAAATTGGGAGAATGAGTGTAGCGAATCCGATGTGATGAGGAAAAATTTCCGAGGCACCCTGTACCCAATTTATTATTTTATCTCAACACTAATAATTTTTCGCTTCTTTACTTTGGTAAAGATTCAAACATTATGGATTCGCTAAAAAAAATATAAAAAGTTAAATACGGAAAGAATCAGGAAGTCGATTCATTTGTTAAATTAAGGCTTCTCAGAATCTAGAAAAAAAGTTAACAATAAGCAATTTAAGAAGAAAATATGTTGAGATGATAAATAATACAATCATTGGTAACAAAATTGGTACAAGTATATACCTTTACGTAATAAATAACGTACACGTTGGTACACGTGTACACGGGTACGTACACCTAGGTTCGTTTCAATACGACAAGTATATCTATGATTTTTGTTAGATCATAAAAGTTAAGCAGCATTGAGCGTGGTCAGTGCTGTATGAGTGATCGCTGAGAATGATGAAATGAATGTATTTACTATCTAAAGACGAGCGAAGCGAGTCCGAAGACGTGTTGCAGTATAAATTTGGCCTAATTGTATGTTCTGAGGACGAGCGAAGCAAGTCCGAAGTAGGAAGGATGAGCTTAGCGAATCCGATGTGATGAGAAAAAGTTCCCCGTACACGATTCTTTAAACATATTCGACACAACTTAGTATATCTACTGATCTTATAGATAGGAATGAGAATATATGCCAAAAGTTAAATAGTTGCCAACATTTTTATACGATTTATGATTTTGAAAATAATGCTGAGTCATCAATGATGGTTAATGACGTCAAAAATACTTTTCATAAAGTATTAGTTGATCTAAAAATTGGTTTATCTAAGTTTAAACTTTTTAGCACAGAGGTTCTAGTTAATATATTTTATTTTATCAAGTTGGCATGTGCACAAGCGATCAGGTGCAGGGTATTTTATAAATGTATCCGATATACTCCGAGAGTTGTATAAACATAAATTTCTCCGCATAATGTCCTCTACTTTAATATTCTTGCCTATATTGAGGTCTCGACTCGTCCAAACAATAACTCTTTACTGGGCTAACTTACGTCTCCAGTGCTCTTTGTGACATGTAACAAAAAGGGAAATAGAAGGCTTACTTGAGCTTCATAAGTACGCATGGTATTCAAGGAAAGTATGTTTTCGGAAAATTCTCTGGCCTCTAATGATATACTGTACTGCGCTCTACTCAGCTTTGATTTGCAAATTTTCTAGAATCTTTCTGGACATAAAACACTATTGGGAGTACCAATGGGGGAGTAAAAATTGTAGAGGTTCCACCGAGATTCGAACTCGGATCGCTGGATTCAAAGTCCAGAGTGCTAACCATTACACCATGGAACCTAGTGAGTGAAAGGCACTAAAAACACAATTTTCTAATTTTAGTTTGCATAATCGAGTCGTCATTCACTGATGTATACACGTATGACGTGCTGACTAGAATCTCTTACTTGTATATATTTAATCATATTTAGTCAAGTGTTTTTTTATTTTTTTATTTTTTAATTGATAATTTTAAATTAATTATTTGTATTAATTGTTTAATTGTCGGCGTAATTTTGTATATATCTTTATTTGTATTTCGTGAAAAAAATTCTAAGCAAACATTTTTGTTTATATTTACGTTTTGTTGTTTTTGTGTTCTTTTCTGTTATAATCTTTAAAATAATCTTAACGTTTTGGTGACTGCATCAATAGCTCTGGATTAGTAACCTGCCATCTAGTCTGGATTGGAGAGGATATTTTCCATACCATAATTAATATCTATTTTCAACTACAGACAACTTTCATTACAAAACTAGCACTAAAAATGTGTTACATTATAATAAATTACTATAATTCTGTTTAAAATTGGGTGAAAATATTTTGTTTTTGAAAAAATGGCATCGCTAATTTAGATTGAGAGCTTTTTTCTAACTAATATGACTAATTTGAAGTTTTTCTAGATCGAATAGATCCCTTCCTGGTTTCAGTAAATGACGTATATGGAGTCGTGCTGTTTGATCTTAGATCTTCTGGAGCGTCCCAAAATAAGTATAACAACCTGGAACCAAATTAAATAATATTTTCCTCGTCATTATGGTACTTATTTACAAATTGAAAGGCCCGATGGATAAAGCCCAACAGCCTTGATGTTTTTTATGATCTTTTTATCTATTTCTGGAAAATTATTCATCAATCAACTATTTTTAGGCAGGAAAACGCTAATTTGTCCATTTATATTTAGAATTTAAGAATATACAAATATTCTATCTACATGGTAAAATATACAAAGGGTAAGTATTACCTGCCTTAGGATTAAGAGTTACTCTTTAAATACCCGGGTCCTGGGTTTTACACAACTTGCGAAAGACTAGCAGAATGCTACATCTGGGAACTGTTCTATCATTAGACTTTTTTCATCATTGATGGCTCGACATAATGTCATATCCCTCTTTCTTTCGTCGCGTCTAGTATCAAATGACATAATGTCATTTGATCCTCCCTAGTTTATTATTAAGATTTTTATTAAGACTATTATAGAGCTTTTTATCATCTCTTATTTTTAGTACAAGGTCTAGGAACCCTTGTATATCCATGCGTATAATTAAGTGGTTTAAATAAGATTCGTAACTAAATTTGAATCAAATTTGATAAATTGCAGAAGGTATTTGCTTATATGCTTTAAAGTATAATAAACAAAATATTAGTCGTAAAGTGGTTAGATTTTAATCACAACTACGTGTAATTTTTTTAACAATAAACTGAAATCCATATTAGCTCCCTTCCTTGCAATTGTTAGGTAGAAATTTAAATTTCGCACTGTTATGTTTACTTACAAAGAACCGATTAAACCAGGTACCATTAATCCAGATGATAATAAAAAGACGAGCAGTGTTTGATGAGGTAGTAAATACTTGTATAACTCTGAATACATAGGTGGTGAACTCAGCACAGCAACGGCTTCGAATATTGAGAATAAAGAACTTAATTTACCTGCGAAAGGGACAATAACAAAAATAAGCTTATTTATAAACCTTATTGGCGAATTTTGCTTTGGAAAATAATCAGTAATAAGATAAGCGTCATGTTGGAAGTCAGATTTCGATGGTAAATAACCAAAGGCCTTAAATACTGGCTTTAAAAAATATAATTCGTGTGAGGTTTCGCTATCGAAGATGAATTTTATTTTTATTTATTTATTTTTGTTTTAATAAAGTCTTTATTCTATAAATTACAAATTAGAAAATAATATAAAGATAAGCTGCTCATGATGGTCCAGGAGCTTGACGTGAGCAGCTGTGAATTTAGGATGCGGAATCGAATAAAACTAGTCCCGTGTCGATACAATTATTCTAAGTGACCAAAAAGTTGAAAAACTTTGGTAAATAACCGAAACCCTAAAATACGGTTAGTAACCAATACATTTCAAGTTGAGTGTCGTTTTATATATAAATTTCAATATAATAATATTTTAATTTCTTTATAAATGTTATTATTCTGTTTACCTGATTCTTCTATATCAGCTGAGTCAAATAATTCCTCATCCCAAAGTTCTCCAACCGAACCCAACTGAATTAAGGCTGACGATATCCAAAATATCCAACTTGTGTATGACAATGATCTACCAATGTGTCCAACTAGAATGATTATACTATAAATCACCATAAGTAATCTCCGAGGTATTCCAAGTTTAGTTTTTAACGCCCAAATTCCTCCTATTGGTAATATTGCTGTAAAAATATGGTTAGAGTTTAACTGTGTTTAATGCTTTCAACCTCTCATATGAATATGGTTAGAAAAATATGAGTTTAACTGTGTTTAATGCTTTCACATCTCCCATATGAAATATGTTAGAAAAATATGAGTTTAACTGTGTTTAATGCTTGAAATATGGTTAGAAAATATGAGTTTAACTGTGTTTATGCTTTCACACCTCTCATATGAAATATGGTTAGAAAAATATGAGTTTAACTGTGTTTAATGCTTTCACATCTCCCATATGAAATATGGTTAGAAAATATGAGTTTAACTGTGTTTAATGCTTTCACATCTCCCATATGAAATATGGTTAAAAATATGAGTTTAACTGTGTTTTAATGCTTTCACACTCCCATATGAAATATGGTTAGAAAAATATGAGTTTAACTGTGTTTAATGCTTTCACACCTCTCATATGAAATATGGTTAGAAAAATATGAGTTTAACTGTGTTTAATGCTTTCACATCTCATATGAAATATGGTTAGAAAAATATGAGTTTAACCTGTGTTTAATGCTTTCACATCTCATATGAAATATGGTTAGAAAATATGAGTTTAACTGTGTTTAATGCTTTCACATCTCCCATATGAAATATGGTTAGAAAAATATGAGTTTAACTGTGTTTAATGCTTTCACATCTCCCATATGAAATATGGTTAGAAAAATATGAGTTTAACTGTAATGCTTTCACATCTCCATAAAATAAATAAACTATTTATTGTGGATCATGACAATAAATTACAATTCTTACAAGTTACAAAATTACAAGTTAAAACCACAAATCGGGGTTACCCGTGGTCACCTTACAAAAGGTTTAGAAGTTGCTACTTCCATTTAATAGTGTTTGTTATTTTAGGTCAACATTTTATTAATAAAAATAGCATCATGCAAAAGTTATCTTAATTATTTAAATTAGTAATTTATTGCAAATAACATGCAATATTAATTTTTAAACATACCATACACTCAAAACACATTTTTACGCTTATATATACATATATACCCATACATACACGTACATACATACATATAAACATATATATATTCACACACATACATACGCATACGCATCTAAACTAATTAAAGTATTAAACTTATTATATTTATTGTTATTTTTAGTTACTTAATTTAATTTACAATTATTAAATAGATGTTAGGATTATTAAATTATTTGTTATTATTTTTATTAAATTAATTAATTCTAAATAATTTATTATTTTGATTGATTAATAGCAAACTTATTTAATATTTTAATTACCTTATAAAAATACAGATAAAATACAAATACGCAGGAACGCATATTTAATAATTATAGTTATTATACAAATTTAATAGCAATATTATAATAATTTTATTTAGGGTTGATAAAGCCACACTTCTGAATAAACTTTTTTTATTCTTTTCCATTCAGATCTCATATGTGCTATCCTCTGCCACATTACTCCATCACATGCTTTTCTCATCTCCTGGTCCCACCTTAATCCTGGCCTTCCTTTACTTCTTTTTAACTCTCTAGAGTACCAATCAATCAAATCTTTTGTCCATCTATCATCTTTATTTCGAACTATATGGGCTACCCAACTCCATTTTCTCTCAGTGATTACTTAACCTATATCCTTAAGCCCTGTCTGATCTCTGATCGTTGTATTTTTAACTTCATCTTTCCATTGTAATATTCAGCATATATCTCTCCATTCTTCTCTGATTGGTTCTTATTTTCCTTATAATCTTACTGTTTAAAGTCCAAGTCTGAGATCCGTATGTAATGATTGGTTCTACATACATATTATACAGTTTCTTTTTTGCTTCATCTCCCATATACGTAGTGCATTAAAACAACATCGGGTACGGGGTACCTCCAAACGTTTCCACTCATCATCGGATTCGCAAGGCTCATCATCACTACTTCAGACTCGCTTCAATCTTCTTCAGAATACACAAACCTCCTCATTTTTACTCTAACTCCTCTATGGACCTTCTTCGCCTTCCTTAAATTGTAAATACTTTAATTTTATTCTCAGCGGTCAACTATCCAGGCACTGACCTCGCTCGATGCTGCTTATCTTTTATGATCCAACAAAACTCGTAGATATACTTGCCGAATTAAAACGAAACTTAGTGCACTTATCTGTTGTAAAAAGTAATATTCTTGTACCTAATTTAAACTCAGTTGGATTATTTCTCGATTTTTTTTATAAAACTTATTCAGGTCATGTAATAGGAATTTATGTAATGCTGATAATGAGATGAAACTTGGTATAAATGTTAGTCTTATATGTAACTACATGCGTGCCAAATCTCTAATCCATCAATTTTTTGCGTTTTATAAATTTTCGAATTAGAGTAAGTATTTCCGGTGAAAGACGTCCTATAAAAGTTATTTTCCGGATAAGGCATCTAGACCTAAAGATATTTTTTTTTATGTTTCAACTCAAACAACTGGTTTCGAATTTTTTCGCTAATACAATACTTTTCCTATATCGTTACGGTATAAATAAACAATTTTAGTTATATACAATAGTCGTAGAATATAGTAGTATAAATAGTATCAGAATAGTATTAGCAATAGAGTTTAAAGTAGTAATTATTTAATTAGTTATAGAGTAAAAAAGAAGTAGAGTAAACTAGTAGTAGTAGAATATAGTATAGTATTACTTATACTATGATCCTTGCTAAAACCTTTAAATATAAACTCTAACTGAGTTTCGATTTTACACTGCAAATAATGGTGTGCACTGCCAATTTTAGAGGCATAGTTTTGTATAACCAACCGGATAATTATGCTAATTTTCTTTAAAATAACGAAGAAAATGAGTTACGAGTCGGGCTCGATAATTGAGTAACTGCTCAAGTTAAAGCATAAACCTGTACCATAAGCAAGAGATAGATTGTTAAGCATAGAAACACGCATTTCAAAGGCTACTCCCCTCGGCATGTGGACCACCAAGCCAGAATTATTTAATTCTAGATTAACTTTTAGTTGAAAAAAGTGATTTAATAAAAGTCACATGAAATAAGCATTGACTGGTATATATGTTTATACCAGTTAAAATAATAAAATTACAGCTAATAAAAGTCACATGAAATATACATTAACTGGTATATGTTTATACCAGTTAAAATAATAAAATTACACTTAATTAAAGTAACATGAAATAAACATTCACTGGTATATGTTTATACCTGTTAAACTAATAAAATTACAGTTAATAAGTCATATGATATAAACAATTACTGTTATATGTTTATACCAGTTAAAATAATAATATTACAGTTAATTAAAGTAACATGAAATAAACATTAACTGGTATATGTTTATACCACTTAAAATAATAAAATTACAGTTAATAAAAGTCACATGAAATAAATATTAACTGGTATATGTGTATACCTGTTAAAATAATAAAATTACAGTTAATAAAAGTCACATGAAATAAAAATTAACTGTTATAAATTTGAAATATATATTTACCTTGAAGAATTGACATGACACCTGAATACAAATTAAAATCGGCCAATGTCCAAGAATATTGACTTTTTCCTACTAAATAAATAATGGTTGAATCACCTGAAAGTATATTTCGTTTGCATTATAAAGTGGCTTTTGATATATTAGCTTGTTATGATATTTTGGTTGGCCTCCAAGTATGACTTTTTGATAATAGAGATGGGAATGATATTTTCTTCTTCAAAGGAAAAAATAAATTTCCTCTTTTGATTTTCAGGAAGATATAATCCTATTATGGCCAATTCGTGAAAAAATTAGGGAACAAAAATCAGAGCGGAAAGTAATTTACTATTCGTCCTAATGTTTGGTGCAAACGCTTGGTTAGACGCTTGCCGAGAAATAAGAAAATTGCTGTTCGAATCTAGCCGGAGAAACTTTGGTTTATCGTTTTATTAAAAATCGGAGTTTAAACTTTAATTTAATTTTTCAATTATTAAAAATTAAACCAACAAAACTAGTTATCTATCAAATAGTTATTTTGTTTCTTCTAACAATCTAACAGATAGTTATTTTAGGTATAAAATAATTACGTTGAACAGCTTAAATAAACGTTTTGTTATTAACATAATAAATATCACTTTATAGGTTATAAATAACACTTATAAAGGTAAATTCAACAAAGATAGTGTGTTTATTTATTATAACGTGTCTAATATTTTAACACCCTGTAGCAAATTTTTAAAACCTAATCAGTGTTGTCTTTAACCTGAAAGTAAAGATTAGGTTGGCAATATTTTTTTGTTAAACTGAATTACTAAGGATGGCAACTGCTGGATTTTTTAATTTCTTTTTTAACCAACCGTTATATATTTTTTACAAGTAATAGACTCCTTAATCTCTTTAACATCTCGCCTTATGACAAGTTTCTTTTGATTTAAGAAAATCTTCGAGCGTTATCGTTCGCTGTACGCAAGGATACAGGGAACACTCCTCTGGCGAAGCCCGTGGAGAGTTTTCCCTAAAAGGGCCCAATGGGGGGGGGGTCTATAATACTTCTCAGAGGGTTCTACTTTTAACTAAAGAATTTTACTTAAATAAACTTAAATTAATAAATAGATAAGTGAGTATAAAATTAACTAAAGTAAGACTTAGTTTTATTCATTTAAATGAAATTTTTAACTAAACTATTTTATGTTTAATTTTTAGGGCCCTGATCAAGATGTTAAGGGCCCCTTAGGGGCCTTGTCTTCCGTTTGGGGCCTTTAAAGATCTAAGGTCTAAGTAAAGAATGGGGCCTTAAAGGCCCCAAATTTAGGTAAAAAATTGAGAATACTTTTAAGTACTTTAAAACATTTGTCTATAGAAGCTCCTTAGACCCTACCTTAGAGTTTTACCTTTAGGTTTTACCTAGAGTATTGGGCCTCTTTAACTCATTTTCTTAATTTTCATTATTTTTTCTTTAAATCTATTTTTGGCAGAAGAGCCCAATGAGGGCTGCCGCCCTCGGTCTCAATGGCCAGTCCGCCACTGCATATTTTATTAATTGCATATTTACTGATTTTAATTTATTATAACAATATATTTATTTTAAGTCAATGATGCCCGTTAAAAGCCTTGAGGTTTGGGATGACCCCTGCAGGAACAACCTCAGTTGGTAGTGTTAACTGTTACGCTTTAAGAGTAATTTAATATTGGCTGTTATTTATTTGAATAAATCTAATATAAACTGAGAGCGTAACCTGGGATGCGAACACCAGGTCTCCGTGGTCTCAAAGGTATGAGGACTGGACTATTCTTTTATCGACCTCGTCCATTTAGTCGGCTTATCGATATGTTCATATTATCGTTGTTAAATTACCTATATCAATTTCCATTTCACATACTAAGCAGATTGAAAGAATAAATATGGTACATCTTGTTTTCCAAGGACTGTAAAAAATAGTCTTACAAACACTTTGTATATGTACTAAAGTAAAAAGTCGGGTACGCTCCTCCTAAAATAATTAAATATAATTGTAAATTTTAATTACAACTGTCTTGGATAAAGAGAATTAGACGTGTGGAAAATTCAATGATCCAACTGGCGTTTTAGGACCTAAAGAAATAGAGGCAAACATACTTTCTCGAGCTGATTATATCTAAAGCGAATCTTCTAAAACTAAAAGTACTTGTTGTAAAATCTCATTGGCAATTAAAGGTTTGAGTAACATTATTGTACGACTCACGGCTAAAATCAGTTGACAGCGTGGGAAAATAGTGTTGAGGAACCAATAATGTGGGCCTGATTTGAAATTGAGGGCGTGGTTTAACATCCAGGAATAACCTCATTGGCTCCCTCGCATTATTTTTCCACGCTGTCAACTGATTTTAGCCGTGTGTCTAAAAGGAGCCTCGAAACTTTCCCTTAACTAATCGTATTTGCTACTTAGAGCGGAGGAGGGGGGAGTACGAGCTGTTCAGACATATTTTGGTTACCCATCTTCTTTATAACCAAATGGTTTATTTATGTATTGAAAGTTTTAATTTTTAGAGAATAAGCTTTGGAGTATTACTCGGTAATCCAATTCTGGCATTTTACTTTTACTCATTTATACCGTAGGTTATATAGGAAAAGTATTGTGTTTGCAAAAAAATTCCAATACCAGGATGTCATATAGTTTCTATCTATAGTTTTTGTTGGATCATAAAAGTTAAGCATCATTGAGTAAGGTCAGTGCCTTGAAAGGTTACCGCTAGCTGTAAATCGAATTTAATTACTATCTGAGCGAAGCGAAACCGAAGACGTGTTGCATTATAAATTTAGCGAATAGTCTATTCTGAGGACGAGCGAAGCGAGTATGAAGTTGGTAGGATGAGCGCGCCCAAAACCAATTTGGTGATTAAAAGTTCCGAGGTACCCTGTACCCGATATTTACTTACTTTTTAGAAACCCCTATATTATAAGTAAGTTAATAAGCAATTTACGTGTAGCTCTTAAACTTAAATCGAATCGCAACTTACCTTAGGTTTGATGACAGTTTCACTTAAAAACAAAAGAACGTATAAAAATCCTAAAAATGCTATCA
The DNA here is from genome assembly GCA_018340805.1 of Microvelia longipes. Lineage (NCBI taxonomy): Eukaryota > Metazoa > Arthropoda > Insecta > Hemiptera > Veliidae > Microvelia > Microvelia longipes. The sequence goes on along the minus strand of JACMZG010001911.1, from coordinate 49,214,229 downwards.
AGGAGCTGATGAAAAAGGTAATCTGATTGCCAAATTTTCTTTTCGATGTGTCTGCTGCGCAGTGTCCCAACATTGCGCCAGTCGTGATAAATCCTTGGCGTAGTGCAAACCTGTAAAAATAAGCTGAGTGAAATTTCTTCAAACTTTGTGACTTCTCTGCTTATTACTTGAAGTTTCATAATTGATTAAGGAAGGCGAATACCTCTTCGTATGGAAGCTTTCGTACTGCCAAAATAGAGCCTTTGCAATAGAGAATTGCAGGAATTTTATAATATATTGTCTAGCTACTGTACTAATTTACTTCTTTTTGCTGGACCTATATATTATTTTATATTCTTGTTTTTAAGCTTCAGATTTGTTCGGTGCATTAAAAGATGTTGGTCAGTAAGTTAGTCCTGTTACAGCAGTCACTTTTTTGTTGGAGAGTAGAATAGTTCATGGAACATTTGCATTCAAAATGATTATATATTTACCTTAACGCTCTTTCGTGAGGTTTAAATTTATCGCATAAATAATTGGATGCTCCCATAATGTGGACAATAAACCCTCCTGTCAAAGATTGCACTGCGGGTGGCAATAAATATACGTATATAGGCAAACTTGGAAATATTGATAACACCCCGTATAGTAGATAACTGATGGATAAACCTAAAAGTAGAAAAATTGTCGGATGAACATGATTACCTATTTATAGTATAAGTTTATTAGCTAGTCCAATGCAAAGAGTACGAGGCAATAAGAGTAGAGAATGCCGAACATCTTGAAACAAATACATGCATTTTACACTATTGTTATCAAACCAAATTACATTTAGGTTTCAAATAGTCTGGAAGAAGTAAAATTATAGTCTAGATCTATAGAAATCATATTTGGCCAAGATAATTATTCCAAAAGAACTGATTTTTTGTAATTTTAAAAATTAAATAAAATATCGGCTATTTTGAGATAAAAAGCCGCGTTGGATTTTGCTTTAAATAAGGCGTTTCTCTTATAAACATAGGGATATATTATTGGAGGTGGCATAGCTTATCTCAATATATGAAGAGGTCTTAAACGTCATTTTGGGGCTTTGAACCTTATTGAAATCTCCTCTTTGGAAGTAAATGAGGATCTATAAAAGAGAGGTTGCGTTTCGCACATTTTTTATGTTTTGATTTGTATTTTAAACGTTCTACAGTATAAGTTACTGTATTTTCGTTCTGCTTATTTGATTGTATTGATCGTGGTGGTCAGGTTTCTACAAATACTAAATTTTTGGTTCTATTATGTTACTAATATTTCTCTAATCTCAAATATTTTTTATCTAATTTGATAGGGCTATAGGCTTTTTCCGTTTTTACAAGAAAATTGCACATATTTGTTGTTCTGGACTGTTGGAGTTTTGTTTTAAGTAGATCAGATTAAACCCTCAACACAAAGAACACAAATAAAACCTGGGCCCATAACCCGTGTTGTGGGTATAACAATAAAAAAAACTTTCAAATTAATTGCAACGCACACACGTTTATTTTCTAACTAATAAAAAATGTATAACCTCAAAAAAACTAAATTAAAAAGAACCCAGGTTTATTTGTGTTCTTTGTGTTGAGGGTTTAATCTGATCTACTTACAACAAGTTTGAATAGTGAACATTTGATAAATAGGCAGGTGTTAAATTGTTTACGATTTCTACTCTTTTCTTCTCTATTCCCTTTCTATGTAGACATATAGGGAAGCATAAAACACGTTGAGAAATTCGACTTAGATATGATCGTCCTACCATGCTTTCAGCATGATTTTAAGGACATAAAAATACAATCCAAAACATTTCAAGCTTTATTAATATATTAATAGGATACTGTTTGACTTACCTAATATTGGGACCATCATTGTTACCTTCCTCCCATTTGTATCACTCCATGGTCCTACAAACTGTGATATGATTGCTGGAAAAATGCCCTTGATAACATTGCTAAACATGTTGAGTGTAGCCGTCTTCGAGTTGACAATGGTTTTCATTTGTGATGTTATATTATGGCAAGAATAATGGGTGTCATTAAACTCGCTGTAGCATATGCAGCTCTCGAGTAAATCTACTATTATGCCACCTGTAATATGGGAAATTTAAATGCTAGGATTACTGCTGGTAAGAGAAGTTATTTGTGCTTCAGCCAATTTTCAGAACCAAGAGTATTAGCAGAAATACCAAGCTCATTGTTTATAAGACGGGAGCGAAAAATGTTTAGGAAAATATTTGATGCCGTGTAAAAATATTGGTGAGGCTGAGCAAAAATCAGGAACTGATCAGAGCTGTATCGTCAACCAGATGTTGTATCCTTTATAAAAGCTTGAAGAATCATGTAGCTTGGCCATGTCTTGCGAATGCTGGAATATAGAGTGCCCAGGAAATTAATAGATGGTAGGCCTGGAGGGGGAATAAGGAGATGGAAGCCAAGAGTGCTCCATTGGGCTCTTGCGGCTCATCAGGGATAACCTCTGCGGGAACCACCTTAAAGTGTCTAAGTGTAAAAAAATTTCGTCAACTTTAGCTTTACTTTGAGCATAGTAGATGTGACCCTCCCTAGTTGGTTCCCGCAGGGCGAATACCCTGAAGGGCCGAAAGCCTCTAAAACGGGCATTATTATTATTTTAATTAGTAAGGTCTAATCTGGTGTGATAGGACCAAAAGAAGCTAGCGGGTCCAGCCTGGCCGAAACTTCGATACAGAAATTTTTGATTTTTTTTAAATATTATTTGTCATTTAGCGAATTTTCATCATGCAAATGACGCTTATGAGGTTGTTCGGTTGTTGAAGGACTTACTTGTAAGTGCCTGTGTAAAACCAACTAAAAAGGAAGCCGGTTCCATTGTAATTCGTAATTTTGACCATATGCGTTTCTTCTTCATTTTTCTTTTGTTTTCATGAAGCTTATCTGCATGTTGTCCCATTACGTCGTGCATATGTTGGACTGCATTGTAGTGCTTGTTTAATTCAATGTTGTTCAGAACAAATGTATTTTCCTCTGTAGTTATATCCATTGCACTGAAGCTTTTAGCTTACAATATTTCCACCTCACTTGATTAATTACTGGATTAGAGTTTTTTGAACGTCTTAATATTTTTGACTTAATCTCATAAATACCGTAGGTATATTAGATAAGTATTTTGTTTGTATTACTATCCGAAACCGAGATGTTACCTGAATTATTCGTTTCAGTTGTTTTTGAGACCTTCTTAGTAGCTTTTACTAAGTTATCTGTCGGTATGTTAGGTAGTATGTTATCATCGTAACCAGAGTGTTTATAGTAGAAAGGTAAAACTTGGCACCAAAATGATTCATTAAATTATTTTTGTTTTTCATTAGGAAAACGATTTGTTTTATGTCATTATTTTTTTAATCAAGTTCTTTTGCGGCTAAAGTATTATCCGTCAATAATGACTTAACAATTTTAGAAAAATCATGAAGCAGAAAATTATCGGATAGATTTTAAATTTGGCGCGCATGTAAAGACCATCATTTTAGAATCTGAATTAGTTTGTTTTTTATTGAATCCTATGTATACATTTTTAATCCTTAAAAAACAGAAACCGTTTGATTAAGTTTAAATTTGGCATGAGTGTACTTTTTTATCCGGGTGGAGTAACTTCGGGTTTTTCGGTTCAATTTGGTTAGCAGCATCCAGCGTGGACAGTAGGTAGATGGGTGACCCCTAGAATTAAAACTAATTATTCCTGGGAGTCCGAAGTTATAATAAATTATCAATTTGGTGATATTCATGTTCACAGTGCGAGCGAAGTTGAGGTGCGTAAAAGTTTCGGGGTACCCTATACCCGATTTTCGTATTGGTTTATTGAATAACTTAGTTATTCTACTTTTATTAATATCAGAGACAATACACTAATCTTATTTGTAAACAAGAGAGCAAGGATGCTTCTCTTGCTGATTTAGTTCTACATATCAAGTCTTTTAGCTGAATTCCAGTTATTTATATCTTAACTTTTCCATATTTCTCTTTATTTTGAACTCTTAACATGATGTTTTCTCTTAAAATTCGTTAATTTAATTTTTAGTGTATTTTATTATTTGCCTAATTGTTAGTATTTTAAACATAATGTCTATCAATAAATACTATCATTAAAATAAAATAGCACTACCACTTATATTAACGGATTTTAGAATTTTAACGAATTATCAAATTTAAAGAGAAAACTTTATGTAAAGAGTTCAGAGTAAAGAGAAAGTTGAAAAAGTTATGATATTAGTAACTAGAATGCAGTTAAAAGACTTAATATGTAGAACGAAGTCAGCGAGCAAATCATCAGAAAAATAATTTTTCTTTTGCTCTCCTATTTACTAATAAAAATTGATATTATTGTTGATTTAATTCAAAATTATTATTAACAATAAATGTTCAATAATAATTTGAACAAAAAAATATTTCTTTTAATTATTATTTTGATTAATTTAAATTTTCTTTTATGAATGTCCATTTAATATATAAATTTAGTGTAGCACATTTCATTCTATTTTTACACTAATTTGTCAGCGATTATCCAAGAAAAAATATTCTACTGTTTACAATTCAGCGAATTTTGTATTAGCACTTTAAAATTAATTTGTTTAAGCTCATTTACAAATTAAAATACTGTACGACATTAAACAAGTTACAATAACTAATATGCAAGTTAATTTTTTACTATAGAATTACCTTTAATTAGATGTTAAATTAGTATAGTTATCTGTGAATTACATTATGTTTAAAATGTATACTCTATTACATTAAAATTTATTATGAAGATTATTTAATATTTATGACATAAAATTACCATTAATATATGAAAGGTTGACCGTGTAGTTTAAAATAACATGATCGCGCTGCTGATTTTTTCCTAATCGGTTTATAACATAGAGATATTATTATTTGAAGGACAGTTTGAAGTTTGTAATGTCCAAGGATCTTGAATAAAGGGGATGATGCACTAAGTCGATTTGCTGTACAAAAACTTGACCCAAACGAAAACCAAAAAACAGAGAGAATTTAACACGACACACGGCTATTAATATAATTAACTAAACAGTACAAATTTACAGTAATAAAATAAAAAATAAAATGAAACTTAAAATAAAATACAAAATAAAATAAAACAAATGAAGCGTTAAAAATACAAAACAAAAACACACGAATGATTGTCCTATTGCTGACTAAATAGGATAGAACGCTAACCTTTCCAACTACCTCTCTACCGTTTAGCACAATTAAACCCATGAAATGTCGTAGAGTTCATTGACAGAGATATAAATATATAAATTATATGTGTCTATATTTGCGCGACTTATGACTGGATCGAACTGAAACCTCTTTCAATCGATTAAGTGAGTCATCTAATATAATATAAAACCTTGTTCAAGAGCCATGGTTGTGTTGAGTTTCATTTCAAAATCATAATCTGAGGTAATGACGTCATAAATTTTTCACAAACAAAATGCTTCAATACCTCGCCATATGCCCAGTTGCTGTAAAACAATTAAGCTCTGTTCAGAGGCTGGCCTGTCTTTCAATAACTGGATCTATGAGCACAAGTCCTACAGTTTCTTTAGAAGTAATGCTAGGTCTTCCTCCTCTTAAACTTGTCATCAAAAGCGAAGCTCGATTAGCAGCATATAGACTACAAATTTCTGGTAACTGGAAATCAAATCCACACCGGGGTCACTCTGAAATTATCACACTGATTCGTAATCCATTACTAGATATGAACTCCTACCACATGACAATATCTTACTCCTATGATCAACCGTTCTCACTTAGTTGTAACTTTGTTGAAGACTCCTTTCCACCAAAAGACGATGCTGTTGTGTGGTTTACAGATGGATCTAAAATGGACAGCGGATCAGGTGGAGGTGTGTATGAATTTAACACTGAAAATAAAATCTCTATCCCTCTAGGCAAACATGCCTCAGTCTTTCAGTCAGAAATGTTCTCAATTAACACCTGCATTCTCGAAAATCTCAAGCGAAACACTATGCAAGCGTCAGTGTTCATTTATACTGACAGTCAAGCTGCCATAAATGCCCTAGGATCCTACAAAGTTAACTCTAAACTGGTGTGGAAATGTTTACAAAACCTTACCAGTTTGGCTGCTGAAAATCAAGTATCAGTTAGATGGGTTCCGGGACATAAAGGTATAGATGGTAATGAGGTTGCGGATGATTTAGCAAGACAAGGTTCAAATCAAACTTCAATAGGACCTGAACCAGTTATTGGCATTTCGAAAACACTAGTCAAGACGGCAGTGAATGAATGACTTAGAGGTAATCACCAACAACACTGGAATAATGCTCCTGGTTTGAGGCACAGTAAACTCATGTTGAGAGGTCCTCAAGCCAAACTGACAGATGCTCTTCTAAAGCAAATAAGAAAAACTTGAGTATAGTGACGGGCTTAATAACTGGTCATTGTCACTTACGCAAACATATGCATACAATCGGCATATTTCAAGAAGAGCCTGTCTGTAGACTCTGTGGCCAATGCCCTGAAACATCATCACACATCATCTTTGAATGCGAAGCTCTAGCATACAAGAGATTTCTGTTGTTTGGAGAAGCCACACTAAGCAGAATTGAAAACCCAGATGCCAATTTAGTACACAAACTTTTAGAAATAACAAAAGGAAAGGATCTCCTATAAGCTTAGAACACGAGGGTACTTGTACAAAAGACTCAAATTCGCAGTTCAAAAGGTTTTACACTTACCCTCACAATTAATAATAATATTAATAATAATAATAATAATAATAATAATAATAATAATAATAATAATGCCCAGTTGCGTTTCGATAAAAACCGCTGAGAGTCATTGCGCGCCATTCAGGTTAGTAGGAATTAAATCACCTATTATGGATATAATTATGATGGATAATAATTATTATGGATAATGTAAGGTGTAATCGCGGTTTGGGTTTTTAGGGCAGCATATTATTTTTTACACCTTCAGTAAGAATGAGAAAAAATTGGGTACGGGGTACCTCGCAACTTTTCCTCATTAAATCGGATTCGCTACGCTTATCCTATCTGCATCGGACTCGCTTCGCTCGTCCTCAAAAATACAGTTCACCAAATTTATACTGCAACATACCTTCGGACTCGCTTCGCTTGTCTTCGAATAGTAAATGCATCCGTATCATCCTCAGCGGTCACCCATACAGCACTGACTACGTTTAATGCTTCTTAAATTTTATGATCCAACAAGAATCATGGATATACTTTTTGTATTGAAACGAAACTTGGTGTTCTTATTTATTAGGTAATAATATACACTTGTACCAAATTTTCACTCAATTGGATCATTTCTAATTTTTTACAATTTTTTAAAAAACTTACACAAGTCATTTAATAAAACAACAACATTTAATAAAAGTTGAACTGATGCTGATAGTGAGATGAAACTTAGCACATATGTTAATCTTATACATAGTCACAAGCGTGCTAAATCTCAATATGATCGCATTATTTTTCTGCGTTTTATGATTTTACGAAATTCATTATGTGGCTGAGTCATTATTGCGGATTAATGACCTCATTTATATCTACGGTATAAATGAGGAAGAGTAAAAATGAAAAGAGCTTATAGCTTTAAAATCAGGGCGTCCATTATGATGCTACAAAAGAATGACTATCCCCACCTGGACTTATCTTTATTTACACATATTTTTATTGGGTTTTATACATTATTTACCCACTGCTACTATCAATATAACTAGTATGCGATAAAATTATTATTAATATTTTTTATGTGTTACTTAAATTATAAGTTATGTCTTGATTAGAGTTACTAGTGTTCAATTCACCTTGAAAATACTTTTAAATTCGTTTAAATCAAAATTATATGTCATTACTAAAAAGTAATGCATTTTGAAATGCTATATAATTTTTTCCACTATCCATTAGTCTTATATCTCTATTTATTCTGGTCATAAGTCTTATTTAGCATTGATCTTGTTTACCGACAATGATCATTCAAGGTATGACCGACGTGTTCAAAATTTATGTTCGTTCATTTCAATTTAATGTTTCAACATAAGTAATCTGTAAATTTCAACATAACTATTAGTTGAAACCTTGATAAGGTTCAAGTTATTGTTTTATGCTACTTTATAAATAACAATATGTAATAAAGTTAATAGTTTTACTTTTTACCAGCGATTTTTTTTAAACAATACGCTAATGGAATGAAGTATATATGGAAGCAGTTATCCTTTGCTCAATATTCTTACTTGGGTAATCCTTTATGCTTCATAATATCTTTACAATATTCATTAATATTTTAGATGTACGGGGTGCTCTAAACGCCCACCTCTTTTTTTTAACCATATAAGATACATTTTTGAAACTTATGGTTCCTCAATTATTTTAGTCAAATTTATTTTTTGCATTGACGATTCGGGCACAGCCTTAATTGTAGGTTCCTTATTACCCCTTTATTGGTTGTAGGGGGCCTTGTTGGCGCCCTACAACCAACTTTTGAATTTTTGACCAAACCTTATATATTTTCTTGCTTATTCTTGCTATTTATTACTTATTAAAAAATTACTATTTAGCTCTTTGATTTTATTTATCACCAACAGTTAGCTCTCTAGAAAGGGGCAAAACTGTAAAAGGTGCGTAAACAAATAGTAAAAAATAATTTTAATCAAAGGTGATTTTAGTATAGTAGGAAATTTGGTACAAGTGTATACCATTTTGTAATAAATAAGTACACCGTTTATTTCAATACTAAAAGTATATCCTTGATTTTTGTTGGATCATAAAAGTTGAACTGCATCGAGCTTGATCAGTTCCAAGATGGGTTACCGCTGGCAATGAAAGGATGTATTTACTATACTAACAACACCAACTTCGTCTTTCCACCAATAAGCTTTAATTTAACTAATTATTGGTGGAAAGACGAAGTTGGTGTTGTTAATATTGTAGACCATTCCACGGCGCACACTGAAGTTATGATGTATTTACTATTTGAGGACAAGCGAAGCAAGTCTAAAATAGGAAGGATAAGCGTAGCGATGTGATTGGGAAAAGTTCCGAGGCACTCCGTTCCCGATTTAGCCATAACTTAGTGCAAATAATACTTGTGCTGTGCTAATTTTGAATAACCTATGGGATAAATGTATAATTCTACTTCAAAATTAAGAAAACAATTGATAATTAACAAGTAATAATGCTACTGCTTATTATATGCATTGCTATTATATTATTATTATATGCTATGCTTAAAAAACCGATAAGAAATGTTTTAGGGCGGAAAAAATAATTTTAAATGAAATTCGCCCGACGTGCAGACCTCTGCGTCAGAATTATTGTTGTTAATATTATCTAGTTAGCTTATTTGTGTATTTGCTGCAATGCATGTCACGGCCGCTAGTATAATGCTGATTAGAGTTCATACTTAATTTAGTTAGCTTACGACTCATTCCATTTTTCTTGATTTACTTTTATTTTAATCAAATTTTTTACATAACTTCTTTTAATAACAATAAGTCAAACAGAAAGTTTACTAATATAACATATTTATTATATGAGTTTAATAAAAAATCAATAAAAAATAATATAGTTTGTTAAAATTGTATTTAAGAACATTTATTTTATCAAGGAAGTTTATCCAGAATTTTATGTGACTCTCTATTATAATATTAAAGTTTTCTTAGTATTATATTATATTACTTAATTATTATTGTAAAATTAATTTATTGTTATTTAAAATGCTGTTTACTATATTAATTAGTATAATTGTAGTCGTTGCTGCTGTAGCTGGTGCTATTCTGCTGTTTAAATATGTGAAAGCGAAGAAGATATCTAGCCAGAATTCCAATGTTGAACATACCAAATGAAATTTAAATTTAAGGGAGAGTGGTAAAATATGTAGTCATTATTAGAGCTCCCCCAAGAATGAAAAAAGCGCTAATCTATTAAGCGCTGATTTTGCATAATTTTTAATGTAATGTCGATTAATTTTTAACTAAACAAAAATCTTTTAATAAGGAAAAATGAGTTGTGAGTTTCAAGTAATGAAATAAAACAGAGTCTCTCCTAATGATATATATTTGACATAGCCAGCTTTCAATCTTAACAGATCATCATCAGTGCCGCGAGCAGCGAAGAAAAGAGTTAGGAGACAGCGGTTACAGTTTGTCTAGAGGCTTGTAGCTGACTAAGCCTACAAGCCTCTTAGTCAGCTACAAGCCTCTAGACAAAACTGTAACCGCTGTCTAACTCTTTTCTTCGCTGCTCGCCGGCACTGATGATGATCTGTTAAGATTGAAAGCTGGCTATGTCTAATATATATCATTAGTGGAGAGACTCTGTTTTAAAAAATCTTTTAGTTTTTTACTCAATTATATTATATTTTAATTTAAATGTATACTCCTATCAACATCAACCTTTTATACGTATCTTTTAAATAAGTTATGACAACCCGCAATACTTACTCCCGCAGTACCCGGAATATCAATTTGCCACATATCACAAGTTCACACATTTTCAATTCGGATCTTGTTTTTTATTTTATTTATTTTATTATCTTTTTTAACTTCTTGGTCGAGCTCTAGGAAGTCATTACTGTTATAATAAATATCTATATAAGTATCAAATCTGTGTATTTTTATTCAAATAAAGTATTGTTATTGACTACATGCCATAAAGTAAAAAAATGTACATTTTTTTCAGGTATAAATGTAATAACATAAATTAATTCCTGCCTTCATTTTCTTATTTAATAGTAAGAATTACATTTAATTGCGGCATATACTATAGTTCACACACACGCACACATACATATATATATATTATATTATATATATATATTATATATATATATATATATATATATATATATATATATTATAATTCCCCCGTTAAGAGCCTTGCTGCTCATCAGGGATAAGAGATTATCCTAGCGGAAACCACACGAGGAGGTTGTCGCAACGCTCCAAATTTGGGGACAATTTATTGCAGCAATAATCTTATAGAGACTGAAAGCGTTACCTAGACCTCCTCCAGACCTCCGTGTTGTCAAAGGTCACTTAAATAACTACGTCCTAACCACGGCGAGCCATGCAGGCTTAAGAAGCGGTAGACCCTGAAACTACGTTTTATGGAAGTGTTAGAACTACTTACTGATCCGTTGACAGTGGAAAGTGAGTACTACTCAACTTTTAACCGTTTTCCAGGACTTCCTTTAATGAACCACCTCGACTTCGGAAGGGGTTACTAGTTTTGTGTATCAAAACTAGCTTCTTGATATGCTTCATAACATTTAAGAAGCAATAAAGAGTATAAAATACCTAATATTAGTTTAAAAAATTAAGTGTAGCAAGAGTTATTGTTTATTAGATAAGCTAATATAATGTTATAAATAAAAATATAATTTTCGAGAAAAATTAAAAGTTTTATCACGTTACTTCGTATCTAAATAATGCTTCTCTCTAAAGTCCCATAACTCATAAAAATTAGGATAAAATATTGAGTTTAGAGGGGTAGATAATTCATCATCAGGAGTACTGAAAACATGAGTCGAATTAAAGTGGTACAAGGGCCCGCATAGTTTCCCGAGGCTCTAAGCTTCACCTTCAGCTTTTTTTCTCGGGAAAAGGTTGTGAAATTTGCATGTAAATGAGTTAGTCACCGTGTCGGTTTCTTTTTTCTCTCTACCCTCCTGCCCTTACTGTCGAGGCTTAGAATGGAATAATAATGCCTTTTAGAAAGAATTGTGAAGGCATTTCTACTTAAATGCATTTTTTCACGTTTTCTCTGAAAAGATTAAAACTTATGTTGTATCCCTTACTCTTTTTCTTTTTAATTCCAGAAGAAAAGGTAAAAATATTTATGATAAGTGTTATAGTGCATGCATATCTCAGAAATAAAAAAGTTAGTGCTTGCTAGTACGTCAAAGCCTTTGGCTAATAGTCTAGGAATCCAGGAGTGATTTTCTATATGTCATAAGATTTATGCACCCTTTGGTCATAAGATTTACAGCACTAAAGAGTAGAGTAAGAAAATCACCGGTCTGGTGATTTACCCTGGGACTTAGACTATGCTGATCCAGCAAAATTTTAAAATTATTATAAAACATTTATTTTTAAGAATTCTGGTAAAGTGTCAAATTATAGTTAACTTAAGAAAACAAACATTTTTTATATATGTACATCACTTCATTTTAGCGAATTTCCTTCGGAAATTCGCCTAATTGGATAGGCGTCATGGTGAAATTCGAACCTCGGGCCACGACACAAATCCGTTTCAGAGGTCCCTAATGACGAAAAAAATACGTTTCGCGACTTTATATATATATATATATATATTATATATATATATATATATATATATATATATATATATATATATATATATATATATATATATATATATATATATATATATGTATTTCTAGACACATCTTTCGAACTGATTAATATTTTTAACCAAACTTGGTACAAAAATCAACCTTCGGAAGGACACGAACCCTATTGAAAACCAGGTTTTTGTGACGTCATTAACCCGGTTTGCTGAGTCAGCGAAATTTTCAAAAAATCGGCAAAATTCAGGGTTAATATTTTTGCCGCGAAAAAAGTGAATATTTATGTTTTTTGAGACGGTGAATCAAATGAAACCGGTACGAAGTCGATACGACCACTCTAAGTGACCAAAAAGTCGAAAAAACCATTATAAATTACCTAAAACCAAAATGTAGATCGATAAAAAATAAATTTCGAGTAGGGTGTCGTTTTGTATGTAATTTTGGGAGCTAAATCGAATGAAACCTGTCCGAAGTCGATACGACCACTCTAAGTGACCAAAAAGTCTAAAAACCACAAAAATTATAGAAAACCAAAATTACGGTCGTTGAAAATTAAATTTCGAGTAGGGTGTCGTTTTCAATGTTTTTTGGGCCTCTGAGTTGAATGGCAGTGGTCCGGAGTCAATACGAGCACTCAAACTCAGGGTACCTGGGTTCAAATCCTGGTAGGGACGATAAATTTTTATCGTTTTTTTTACTTAATATAAGTTTACAACTACAAAATAATTCTGGCGCGGTGGTCCGCATGTCGGGCGAATTTCCTTTGGATGCGTGTTTCCGTGCTAAACAACAATCCTGGTTGGAAAGTTAATTTTTATAGTTTTCTACATTATATAAGTTTACAACTACCAAATAAATAATTCCGGCGCGGTAGTCCGCTGTCGGGCGAATTTCATGTAGAATGCGTGTTTCCGTGCTTAACAACTCATTTCTTGCTTAAAGTTCCGGTTTATGCTTTAGAACCTAAGCAGTTACTCAATTGTCAAGCACTGCTCGTAACTCATTTTGTCTGTATTTTCCAAAAGAAATGTGCATAATTATCCAGTTGGTTGTACAAAACTATGCCTCTAAAATTAGAAGTACGCTCTATTATTTGCACTAGTTTAAAGATTAGTTACTTATCTTTAAGCTTAGTCAGTTATCTTTAAAGGTTTTAGCGCATTTCCTTTGAAAAATACAGACAAAATGAGTTACCAGCAGTGCTTGACAATTGAGTAAATGCTTAGGTTCTAAAGCATAAACCGGAACCTTAAGCAAGAAATGAGTTGTTAAGCACGGAAACACGCATTCTACATGAAATTCGCCCGACAGCGGACCACCGCGCCGGAATTATTTATTTGGTAGTTGTAAACTTATATAATGTAGAAAACTATAAAAATTAACTTTCCAACCAGGATTGTTGTTTAGCACGGAAACACGCATCCAAAGGAAATTCGCCCGATATGCGGACCACCGCGCCAGAATTTTTATTATAGAGCTCATCGTATCGAAAGAGTACCCTCTCGTAGTCCATCGTACCCTCCCTGTCTCACTCATTCGCTCTGATTAAATTTTTACTAAATTTCAACTCAATTGGATTATTTTCCGATTTTTTAAAGATACACAAGTAATTTAATAAAAAAATTAATTAATGCTGATAATGAGATGAAACTTGGCACATATGTTAGTCTTATATAGGCTATATGCGTGCTAAATCTCAATCCGGTCGCAACATTCTTCCTGTTTTATGTTTTTTCGAAATGTCATTATTGTGGGTTAATGATGTCTTAAAAAATATTTTCCTAACAAGACAACTTCACCAATAGAATATTTTTTTATAAAGTTTCAACTCTCTAGCATAAATACACTTGGAGCTACGATGATAATAAACCGACAACTTTGCGAAAACCACACAGGTGATCTTAAAAACGCCTGAAACTGATAATTCCAGTGACATTTCGGTTTCGGATTTTTTTTGCAAACAATAACTTTCCTATATACCTACGGTATAAATGAGGATTGATCAGGACTAAACTGAATGTTTTCTTTAGTACAAAAAATTTTATTTGAAACGTTTTTCCGAATTTTTAAAAATTAATTATGATTTTTTTTTAAATGTTTAATATGAGATACCAATAAAATTCAGCCTCCTCATGTCAGAAATATAACTGCCACTGGTTCATTTCCAACATGCTTAGTCACGCCTCTCTACAGGTAAAGGGCTATGTCATGAATCAACTGTGACATGTACAACCTAGCCCTGGGGGGGGGGGGCATGTAACCTCGCATTACAATACCGCTATGTGCTTCATGTCTGTAACATATTTTATGTATTCAGTATAAAAACTTTTCTTTAGATTTTTTTATCAATCTTTTTGAAAATAATTTTATTTTATTCCATGGCTATAAATTTTGAAGTACATAAAATATTTAATATCTTAAATTACTTATGAAGACTACGTCAGTATATTATCTTTAATGTACGTTGCGGATATAGTTTAACACAGTATATTTTTGATGCTAATAGGTTTAAGTAGTCTAGTCTACCTGTTTTATAGATTTTAATCTGTTTGATACCCTATACAATGTGTATAATTTTCTTTATGATACTTGGTTCCATTTGATATTATTGATGTGAGAATTTTGTGTTAGGTTATTTGTGAATGAAAAAAATCGCTTATGAGATATTGGTGCTGAGCCGAATAAAGCCGGTCTAGAGTCGATACAACAACTCTAAGAGACGACCAAAAAGTTAAAAAAAATGTTTTAAATAACAGAAAACCAAAATAACGGCCATTGAGAAATAATGTTCGAGTAGGGTGTCGTTTTTAATGTTTTTTGGAATGCAAAATTGAATAAACTTGATCCTGAGGTTTATTCAATTGAAAAAGTAAAAATACGGGTAAACAACACATGCCGTAGAGTGTCGTTTTCAATATTCTTTGGGCTCAACAAAATATGTATAACAAGTCCAAAGTCGATCTGAGTACTCAAATTTATTAAACCCTGGTGCTCGGGCTCGAATCTTGGTTGCGGAAAAAATTGTTTATCGATATATTTTCACTTTATCTGTCACAGTTACCAAATAATTTTGGCTTGGTGGTCTGCAAATCGGACGCATTTCCTTTTGAATGCTTGCTTTCTTGCGCACCAATCCAGTTCTTGCTCATGTTTTCGGTGTATGCTTTATAATTCGAAAAGTAGCACTTTTACATGGCTATCAACTTGCATGGATTTGTCAAAGGAAATGCGCTAAAACATTTTTTAGATCAGCAAAAACTGAGCTTTTTATGACTGTCTAAATGTAGTGTAGTGTTCATTATGCAAGGCGAGCAAAGTTTTGAAAAACCTATAGTATAAAGATGCTCGTTTCCTTTGTAAAATCTATGCAATTTAACAGACAAGTAAAAGTAAAACTGATACAACTATGAAGCATACAACCTATGCAAGAACTAGATTTGTGCGCTAGAAAGCAAGCATACAAAGGAAATTCGCCTGCCTTGCGGACTACCGAGCCAGAATTATTTAAAAAAAATTTACTCAACGATAACGTAATGTTAAAAATTGTAAGCATTCAATATTTCATTAGGCAACTTTACCAGCAGGTGCAACATATATGATTTTTGCGAATTCTCAATTTTTTTTTAAATTCTTTATTTTAACAGAATAAGAATTCAATACAATACATGGTAATAAGAAATTTAGACCTGTACTTTGAATAATAAACAATCTGTGCTATGCATAAATAAATTATGCAGGTTTTTTTTTTTTTTTTTTTTTTAAAGCTCAGGTGGAAAATTCCAGGGCACTTAGACCTCTTAGGTGGGTCCATTGTGCCATCCTGAATGAAAAAAAAAATAGATAAATAAATAAATAGAAATATATAGGTGATAATATGAAAATAAATATTACTAAATATAAATAGAGATAAAAGAAGATAAAAGATATTACTGTAACTGAAATAATAATATTAGAAAGAGAGGATTCAAGTGTAAACTGGTATCTCAGTTATGGAGCTTTAAACTAATATCGTCTACATAAATTCTTTATACATATTCTCTGAACTACAAGCTAAATTATAAGTAGATACTTATGCTAGGTTCGGTTTAGTAGCAACTTCCTGCACATTAGTGCATTCTGAAACTCTAAACAATTCGGATCTAGTATAGAATGATTATGTTTTCTTCTTTTATCTCTACAAGAGCCACACACTGGCTGCTCTTTGATTATTGGGCAGTTTGCTCTTAAATGGTGGGTTCAGAGCAGTGAGAGCAAACTTTTTCTTTGTCACACTGATTTTTTGTATGACCCGTTCTCAGACAGGTAAAACATCTGGTAACCCAATCATAGTGTTTCACTGGTAGCTGGCTAGAAGACCATTCAATATTTACGGTACCAACTTTTAGCAACTCATGCTTCAGAGCATAAGGCATTTCTACTATCCACCGAATAGCATTGTCCCCTTTAATCCAGGGACATGTTCTAGTGAATCGAGGGATCACTTGATTTCCATAATCGTTTCTACTAAATCCTAACTTAGAAAGATTTAGGTTCCAGAGGCTATTTAGAAACTCGTTCTTTTTTTGGTTTTTTATCAACACCAACTATAACAACAGCTCCTTAGGAAAACTAGGGATTGTTGCTACTAAACCAAATTGTTCAAATCTATCAAAAGATAATAAAGTATCTCTGTCCTTAACAGATTCACATTCAATAAGACAAGCCACTTCATTATTTTTATTAATAACTCTTAAGACTTTAAGGTCTTGAGGTAATTCAGGCTTCAACTTATTAAAAATAGTATTTCTTAAAAGTTCTCTATCTTTTTTTTGACCAAAAGACAAAGGCTTGATCACCACACTGTTAATTAATCTAGGTATTCTGCTAGCTAATCTACTACTTTGAGCTGTTTGCTTTCCTTGTGATTTACTGGGTTCAATATTCTGAGCACTGCTTTCAAAACAAGCCTTACTTACAGTATTATTACATTGATCAAAAACTACCTCAGCATATGTACTAGTTTTTCTGTTCACATGACTTTTATTAGTTTTAGTTTCTTCCATAGTGACTTGGTTTATAGAATCAATTATGCAGGTTGCAATAATTTGGTTTAAATATATATGACAATTAACTCGTTAATTGTCAGTTAACAAGTATTTTATATATTTTAAGTAATATGTGCTCTTTAAAATAATATGATATATTTGAGTGGAACTACAATTGATATTGTCTTAAAGAATTATGTAAATGTTGAAACATGCTTATTTAAGTGGTCTAATAAAGTTGCGATTACAAGTTATGTTTTGTTAAAGAATTAGTTAAGTACTCATTTTGGACTCTTGTATACAGCCATGTTGTCATCCTTAACATAATTAAACCTTTTATGAAATAAAATAGATTCAAACTAGCCAAGATAATAATTTTATGTCTTAAAATATTCAAGTAGTTAACAAGATTATATTTATAGAATAATTGGATATCCAAATAGTTTAGCTATATTTAGATCTGCCTCTAATGCTATATTTCATATTATTTATAGGCTTTAAGATATTTATTTGGCTGTTGAAGTCTTGACAGTTGATTCTTTTCTCCGTGAAATCTTTCTAACGTTTTTTCTCTCTCTCGGTTAAACGTATTGAGAATAAAATTTGACAGATATTTTAATTTGATAGTTGTCTGTGGTTGTCAGATTCTGAAGGTGCTGTAAAGATCTCTTTCCTATATTTTTCATATTTCTTTATTTCAGACTTTTTACTTTTCCTCTTACTACATAAAAGCCCAGAATCAAGATTTCATCTTAATCGTCCGTTTCAGGCGTTTTTAAGACGTGCTGAGTGATTTTTATGCTGTGGCATAGGCGATTCTAAAGGAGGAGGCTGGGGGATTAGGCCCCTGGAATAAAATCCAACTAACTTTTACTTTATGATTTCATCCTCAAAACAACTTGGGGCTACCTATAGGATCCGATCACTCTAATCCAAAATCTTCAGAAAGATTACGGCCTGTATTCAAAGACGTTTTCCTAACATTTTCCTAACATTCTCATGTTAGGAACATCAGAATGTTAGGAAAACGTCTTTGAATACGGGCCTACATCCTCTCCATTATATGTCTCTAACTTCACCATTCATAATAACCTTAACACCCTGTTTGACCACAACCTAACCCTTTTCTTATTATTGACTTTTCATAATTCACTTAAATTTCACTCCAGTTCACTCGAACAATCCTTATTATCTTGCCACATCCCCGATAACGCACTCAGAAGGCGCTGGCCTCCTTGACGTATAGTAACATATAGAAATGCCCTCTGTCCAAAAACAATAGACTGTGTTCAAAATGTAAAAAAAGGAAGAATATAACTTATTCTTCCTTTTTAAGGTTATATTATAGAATATAACCTTAATTACCCATTAAGGTAATTCCTGGTCGGTGAGGCTACCCGCCTCTCCGTCAGGACCAGCAACCCATTACAAACTATATTATTTTTGTTTGTATTTATTTAATAGAAAAAATGTGATCGTATTAGTGCTTGCCATTCACTTGGAATAAACAAAATAATTTGAGTAGCATATTCTTTTCCTGCATAATTAGTATAGATGAATGTGACTCTATTTTAATGGTTTAGTTTCGCTCTTGGAAATAGAGAATAGTTTTAAGAATAGAGTAGTTAAGTGAAATGTCATTGCAAGGCTTTAAATGCTATAATCGCTGACATCCACGGGACTAGGGAAATTGAAAATTTCCTTATTTACAAGATGATTATCAAGTATTGGGAATGATAAAACTATTTTTAACTTCTAAACTTGATTATAAAGGTATTAAAAAAATTTAAGACTCCTAACTACATGAAATGAAATAGTTTAAACTGACAAGTGTTGATTTTGATATATTGTTTTAAAATTCTTGCTACAGGATATCTACCTCTTTTCTTTTATGCATTTATACCATAGAGGAAAAGCATTGTGTTAGGAAAAAATACGAAACCGGAATGGCACTAGGTCTTAAAAGTGGCATTTCGGTGGCATTCAACTTAGTAAAAACCTAACTTGGTTTTTACTAAGTTGTGTGAGTGTCTGTTATCGTATCAGTGTTTATGTGCTAGAGAGTTGAAACTCGGTACAAAAATGAATCTTTAGCTCTAGTTGAGCTATCCGGAAAATATGTTTTATGACGTAATTATCCTGCAATAATATATAACCCAGCAAATATTTCTAAAATTCATACAACGCAGACAAATGATTCGATTAATTTGGCTATCAAATGTGCCAATTTTCATCTCATTGTCATCATTGGTTTTATTTGTATATAATGTCTTGTAAACGTTTTTAAAAACAATAAAAATCGAAAAATGATCTAATTGTGTTAAAATTTGGTAAAAATATATCCCTTTATGTAATGTAATAATTTAGTATGCCGCTGGGAATGAAACTAAAAATGTATTTCCTGTTTGAGGACGAGCCTAGCTAGTCCGAACGGGTTTTGGAGTATGAATTTGACAATTTATAGATCCTGTGTCTGAAGTATTGAGAATGAGGGTAGCGAGTCCGAAGTAGTGAGGATGAGCGTAGCGAGTTCAAAGTATTGAGAATGAGGGTAGCGAGTCCGAAGTAGTAAGGATGAGCGTAGCGAGTCCGAAGCTGTGAGAATGAGGGTAGCGAGTCCAAAGTAGTGAGGATGAGCGTAGCGAGTCCGAAGTATTGAGAATGAGGGTAGCGAGTCCGAAGTAGTGAGGATGAGCGTAGCGAGTCTGAAGCTGTGAGAATAAGGGTAGCGAGTATAAAGTAGTGAGGATGAGCGTAGCGAGTCAAAAGCTTTGAGAATGAGCGTAGTGAGTCCGAAGCATGAGCGAGCGAGTCCGAGCGAGCATAAGCGAGTCCGAAGCTTTTAGAATGAGCATAGCGAGTCCAAAGTAGTGAGGATGAGCGTAGCGAGTCTGAAATAGTGAGGTTGTGTATAACGAATCCGATGTCGTAAGAATAAGTTCCGAGGCACCTCATTTGATACGTCGCAACGGCTCTGAATAAGACCTATATGAATAGCTAAAGTTTACTTTTGTCATGTCGAGGTTCTCACTCTGACTTTTTTAATTTTATTACTCCAAATAAATTTAATTATTTAATTTAAAAGTTTTCATAATAAGTAATTTTACAGCTATCTTCGTAGCTAACCCAATTAACCTCTGTCAATAAATAATCCTTTAAAATCTGGTTAGACACACCTATTTTTTTAAAAATCAACAATGTTCTATATGTTCTTGATAGTTATAGTTTATTTCAATCCTTTCTAATATTCAATAAAGAATTAATCTTTCTATTTATTTAAAGCTAACTACAAGAAAAATAAAACAAAACAAAAGGAAAATAAACAGATTGGAGGGTCTATTTTTAGATTTTAGTGTCAACAGTTTCTTCATAAGTTGGTCACAGTGATAATTTTTTATATATTTCATGGCTTTCAAGTTTTAACTTGTTTCTAATCGTGAATGTTAGTTGTTTACAGCGTAATTTGATCATTAAGTTAATTTTAATTGTTTCATTACTAAGTGTAAAGTCACTGTTTTAAATAATTCTGATGTAGAGGTCTGTAAACCGGGCGAATTCCCTTTGAAATTCGTATTTTCCGTGCTTAACAATCCATTTTTGTTTAAGTTTCCGGTTTATGCTTTACAATTGAGTACTTTATAGCTTGTAGCATTACTACTTGTTCCTAATTTTTTCCGGAGTTTTTAAAGGAAAACAATTAAAGGTAATGCGTAAATTCATTGTTAATGAACGAATATAAATTAAGTTTTATTTGTCGTTCTCGTTGTGTATTTTTTAGTGTGTTGATGTATATTTGCTTTTTTAAAGGTATGTTACAGCCAAAGTGATTGATATGGTTATTATGCAAAATAATTAGCCATTATGCATAATAACTGTCCAATTTGGTCAAAGTGAGAGATAAAGCTTAATTTATTGCTTTGTCTTGCTATTATGCATACTATCTAACCTTATTTGGTCAAAGTGATAAAAATAGATTAATTGATCACTTAGTCTTGCTATTATGCATACTATCTAACCTTATTTGGTCAAAGTGATAAATATAGATTAATTGATCACTTAGTCTCTATTATGCTTACTATCTACCTCAAAGTCATAGATAAAACTAATTTTGGCTATTATGCATAATATCTAACCTTATTTGGTCAATTAATATCTCACTTGTCTTGCTTATTGCATTATTAACCTATTTGGTCAAAGTCATAAATATGTTATCACGTTATTATGCATACTAGTTTATAACCTATTTGGTCAAAGTGAGATAAGCTTAATTTATCATTTGTCTTGTATTATGCTATAGCTAACCTTTTGGCAAGTCATAGCTAAAGCTGCCTAATTATTAACTTGTGGCCTTGTCTATTATGCAATACTTATCTTACCTAATATTTTGTCAAAGTTAGCTTAATTATCCTTTGTCTTGTTTTATGCATATATCTAACCTTTTGGTCAAAGTGATAAATATAGATTAATTTATCACTTAGTCTTGCTATTATGCATACTATCTAACCTTATTTAGTAAAAGTGATAAATATAGATTAATTTATCACTTTGTCTTGTTATTATGAATACTATCTAACTTTTTTTGGTCAATGTGATAAATATAGATTAATTTATCACTTTTAATTTATCAATTTATAATATTTAACCTTATTGGTCAAAGTGATCATATAACCTTAATAATTATATACAGGGTGGAACATGTCAAATACATCACCCTGATTACTGTTATTGTTGGGTCATAAAAGTTAAGGAGCATTGAGTGAGTCAGTGCCTGGATGGGTATGGCTGGATATATTTATTTCCAGCGATATAACTGTATTTATGGGAATAAATGTAATTATTTATATGTTATATAAATATGTCTGGACGCGAAGTTGTCCAAGTGTTTAGGCCACATTTGGTTTATTTACTTTGAGAACGTCAAAGTGTGTCCTATGATGTGTAGCACCACATTTGGTGACATTTATATTTTGAGAACGATCGAAGTGTGTCCAAAGATGTGTAGCACCACATTTGGTGACATTTATATTTGAGAACGATCGAAGTGTGTCCAAAGATGTGTGCAACATTGGTGACATTTTATTTTTTGAGAACGGTCGAAGTGTGTCCAACGATGTGTAGCCCCACATTTGGTGACACTCTGAGGACGAGCGAAGTGAGTCTGAAGTATTGAGAATTAGTGTAGGGAATGCAATGTAGTTAGGAAAAGTCCTGAGGTACCCTGTACCTGACTTTTTTGTTGTGCTTTAATGAAATTGAATAGTATTGTTTTGTAGAATATAAATTGTCTAATTAAATATGACCTGATTAAACATTATTCAAGACAAGCTTTTAGAGCAAGCAATTAGAGCTCTTGTATCTGTTAAATTTAAACTTTAAATCTGGGACTTTACTCAAATGGAATAATTTTTTATTAATTAAAGATAAATGAAATTGATAAAAATAACAAATTAGATGAAGATGGTGATAATAAAGAACAATTATAAATGCCTATTGTTTTTTTTTTCCAAATTAGACATTCTTTCGTTTTTCTGCTTAACGAAATGTAATAACTTGCTTAGGAATTTGTGGGTGGTATATTTTAGTCATTTTCTTTAATCTTTTAATCTCTTGTTATAATAATGTGGTGAAAGGTCTTCAATAAATATAATTTTTAGGAAGTTTTTAGAGTCCAAGTAAAGCCGGTTGAAAGTGGTATTTAGTACTATTACTCTCTACTAGGAAGCCCTTACATCCCTACATTCGAACAATTCAAATTTATTTTTTTATGAAAATACCTAAATTTTGTTCAAACTCACGAATAACACGAAATGTACATCCTCGTTAATAAATAATTTTTATTTATTGTATATTAAGTTACTAAGCAGCTTTTTTTAATTTTATTTATTATTGTCTGCAATAAATGTATTTGACATAGTGCTCATACTGGTTAAAGTGACTTGACAGGCTTGATAGGTGGAATCACCCAGTGGTGATACTCCTTGGCGTAGTAAGGAGAGTGTTAATATTTTACTATTTATAATTTTTATAACTATGCAGCAAAATGTAATTTTGCAAACAAATTTTAGTAATTAGTCCCCGTCCTCAAGCCGAAAGCGAGAGCAGGCTATGGAAATTACCTGCCGAGGCTGGTAATTTACCAGGTAATTAAGCCGTTTGGGTAACAATGGGATGAATCTATTTACTTTTCCTCATCTACTACAGTAGATATGAGCCAAAGTATTTCGTTCACCCTAAAATTCTGGAAACGAGGTCTCATCATTATTATCTGTTTATGCACTTTCATGACATTCTGAGTGGTTTTCATCATGCTATCTGTGTGTGTATGTGTCTGTGTCATGCATAATTCCTGCTGTGTTTATGCTAGAGAGTTGAAACGGCACAAAAATAAGATAATAGGTCTGGTTGTGCTGCTCGGAAAATGATGTTTTTCAGACTACAATAATAAATTTATTTTTCCTCATTTATACCTTAGGTATAATGAAAAATTATTGTTTGTAAAAAATCCGAATAAGTTCGGGATGCCCTCGGAATTATCCGTTTCACCAAGTTTCGTTTCTATACAAGTATATCTTTGATTTTTGTTGGATCATAAAAGTTAAGCAGCATTGACCGTGGTCAGTCGCATACGCTTGAACTAGGGAGATGGAATCTAAATGGATCCCCCGATACGCTGTCTTTTTTGTGTGTACATTTAGAGGCGATCTTATTTAACGCTTAACCTTCTCGTCTAACTTTTATTTCACTTCTATATAACCGTTTTTGATCAAATAACTTTGGGAATATTATTTTTTTTAGTGTAACTTTATTATTACGCAAAGAAATCACGATTTAATTAAATATATTTTTTGTTTTAAACTTCCTTATAACCAAAAGTGAAGGTTCACTATACAAGACGCCATGTTTTGGCGGGATCAGTTATCACTCGATCGACTAAACAAATACGCTGCAAGAACCGTGAAGTTAGTTTACCGTACTGTATACGTATTCTATGCGATCCGCGAATCTAGAGTGTGTGTGAACGTACTAATTATATCCTAGAATTTGGATAACAAATTCTGAGGTCGAATGTTGTGAGACCGGTGTGAAACCACCATAGGCTTTAGATAATCATGACATTCTGAGAACGAGCCAAGCAAGTCCGAGTTGTGAGAAAAAGCAGCTAGAAAAAGCTGTACCCAATTTTTTATTTTGATATAATAAAAGAACGAAAGATTTGGTTTAAAACATTAATGTTTCGATAACAAGTTGGCCATATTTAAGAACACTACCTTATTACCTTTTACGTTATCACGGTGTGCTTTTTTATCAGCAGGCTTTATCAACTACGATGAGTAAACGATTTTAATCTAGTGAAAAATTTCGATTTGTCACTTACGGGCAATGATCAGGCATTGATTTACCCACGTGTGTGTCTTGACGGGGACATATTTGGAATCAACTAAATGTTTCCCGCTATTAACCTATAGTTTTGCTATATTTCTAATATGTTGTTAACTTTTTGTTTCAGGTTCGTGATATTTTGATCTTTCTTTTTCTAAGCGTTTTGTTTAAAATAACTAAATCTACCCTATTTTCATGTGAGGTATGCTATTTCGTAAGAGTAGTACTTTGTTTCAATTTAGTAGATGTATATACACTTTGTTTGATTATTCGCCCACAAGGATCTTGAATAAAGGGGATAACGCAACAAGGGACATTTCTGACCCCATGAAAGTTGTATGACATAGAGAAATAGGAGCAAACTTACCTTCGGCGCCAAACGCTGATTGTGTAGTATGTTGTCGAGTTTGTTTCTCAACTTTTTTCTGTGCTTCTCGTGATTGTTACATTTGTGGTGCTTGTTAAGTCATTTGTGCTTAATTAATTTTAAATTTTGGACTATATTGGCCACTTCAGTGATTAATAATTTAAGCGTGTTTATAAACTTCTCAAGCAATAAACAGTGGGAAACCATTGAGAGGTAAGTTTGTCTCTAAAATTTAAGACCTGCGCCGTTATAAGATTTGTAAGCATGCGCAGTTTGTACCAAGCATGTGCAGTTGGTTTTTGACGAGTGTTTCGTGTTGAATTCTCTCTATTTTTTGGTTTTCGATGGGTTCACTTTTTTGTATAACAAGTCGACTTAATGCGTCGTCCCATTTATTTAAGATCCTTGTTCGCCCGAGGTCATGTAGTAGAAAGGGAAGAGAGGGTCAGAAGGATAGTTAACCTTAAATTTCCAGATCTTCCCCACTTAGTATACATGAGTTAGAACATTAAAGCATATAATGTATTACCACTTTGTAATTTAGATAGCAAAAGTGGTGGGGAATAATTAAAACATATACAATGTTCTTCAGTTGGTGGAGGGTAGATATGCCAATGTGTAGAAACTAACCAATTTTTTTTTGGGGAGGGGGTGGTGTCCATCCCCCTAGCTTTACCTTAATTTTTAAGTTTTATTATTTTTAAGTTAAAAAACTTTAAAATTTGATATAGTTAGAGACTCACTCATTACGCTTTTTTAACCCTCCGGGTACCTGAACTACATACAACACTAAGCTTAAAGAAATAGGATTTTGTATTGTATTCGCACATACCAGGTGCGATCAATACATTCGTAGAAAAGAACTTAAAACGTATTTTTTCGTGCAAAAAAGATTTTCTACTCTCTTCAACATTCACTAAGCAGATTTCGTCCAAACGTTCCATCCTTTCTAATTTCACCCTTGAATTATTTTTTTTATTGATCTTTTCCAAATACCCGTTAACTAAATTAATTAAGTAAATCATTGACCTAATTATTTAAATCATTGATTAAAAAGCGTTTTCCACTTAGCCACCTCTTCAGTTAGGTAACAGGAAAAAGTCATAGCGGGGCATTTATATATATATATATATATATATATATATATATATATATATATATATATATATATATATATATATATATTATATATTATATATATATATATATATATATATATATATATACCGCACAGCGAAAGCTCGAGCCACTCAGCCTTTCCTTCTATATTTTTAACCATCTGTAAGTTATTTTAATTGTTATATATATATATTATATATATATATATATATATATATATATATATATATATATATATATATATTGAGCCTCTTTGTGGCTCAAGACTAATGCTTATAGCAAAGAGTACGTTTTCTAACATTATAATAAACTTCATAATAAATAATTATTAATAACTTCAAATACAGAATAAAACAAAATAAATAAACATACATACATCTATCTTAAACTATCTAGCTATAAGTATTATCTACATGAAATATTATGCGATATATCTTTATATACAGAAATCATTCATTCATTTTTGTTTTCTTTTTTGAAATTATTGCTAATAAGTACAATTTTATTTTCTATGTATTATTAAGAAGTTTTGATATTATATATAATTTATATTATTCAATAAAGAAATATTAAAAAAAAAAATATATATATATATATATGCCGCACGGCGAAAGCTCGAGCCACTCATCCTTTCCTTATAGTTTTAACTATCTGTAAGTTATTTTAATTGTTATATATATATATATATATATATATATATATATATATATATATATATATATATATATATTGTAAATTAAAGATCATTAAGACCTAAGTAACTAATCCGATGTGCCTTGGCGGTGCAAGCAGAGATCACAGTTCATTGATTTTGACTGTGAAAAGTGGCTTTGTTGTATGTATTTTGCAAATATATTCTTGCATTTATTCTTTGTTAAATAGCAAATATTTGTTTTAGTTATTCCGATAGAGATGTATAGTATAAGACCTTTAGTGCTCTAACTTTGTACTAACTAGGAAATAAATTGAATGCATTTAGTATTCTAAAACACGCTGGCCAAATCTTTTGCTGCATATATTTGCCTCTCTTGATATTTGATTGATATATTGACTCCCTTCTACTGTTTAACTGTTATTGGGTCTCTGGATTTTAATGGTACTCCCATGTTTTATTTATATACAGTCACAAATCTTATTGTTGCAAATAAAGTATACTTCATATTAAACAATATTCGCATCTAATCTTAAATTATAAATTATTCTGTAACTTAGATGTCTGTCATGTTATTTACAAATTCCTCCTCACTTAAAAAAAGTGGAACAGTATCCGATTACTCTATCTTTGGTTTATTTTAGAATTTAATTTTTCACTTTAATTTCTAAAACATATCAAAAACTCAAGGATCTTTTAAAGCGTAACAACTTGTGACGATTCTAAACGTGGTTAATCACATTCGCTGGTGCAGGCACGTTTGAAATAAGGAATCCTATCATGCACGATTCCGTTCAGGAATCCGACTTCGAAACGCGTTAAAGCTCTCAAAATATTAAAAAATCGGGTACGGGCTACCTCGGAACTTTTTCTCATCACATCGGATTTGCTGCACTTACCCTCCTATTTCAGACTCGCTTTGCTCGTCCTCGGAATACGCAAGTCATTCAATTTATACTGCAACACGTCTTCGGACTCGCTTCTCTCGTCCTCAGATAGTAAATATATTCGTTTTATTTCCAGCGGTCACCTATCCAGGCACTGGCGACGCTTTTATGATCCAACTTGTATGATCCAACACAAATAATGAATGTTGGAACTTGTTATTTATTTATTTATTTATTGCAAGTAAGCAAGGTGTAAGACGTCACGTCAGGAAAAGAAAAATAGATGACAGGGTCAGTCGTTGAGAAGACGCCGAGGAAGAGTAAAATTTGTTTAATTGTTAAATCAATAAAATAGTTTAAAGTCAGTCTGTCTGCGTTCTCAACATTGTGGTGCCGTGAATCTGAAAGGACCTGGGACAATGGCGGCAACGAGCGAAGCCTATATGGTATTAATGAAGTCTAGGATGGTGAATAGGAGCTCTTTCACAAAGAAGTTAAAGGCGTTGGAAGAGACTCTCAAATTGGAGGAGGTTGATCCAAATAAGGTATTTTCGGACCTCTCTCAACTAAAGCTTAGACTTAACTCTATTACGGACATTGACAGAAAAATCTTTGAACTCTTAGTAAATGATTTGACGACTGACGAGAAATTATTAGAGGAGGAGATAGATTCATCTAGCGAATACCAATCAAAATTTAATTTGATCAAAATTCAAATCGACAAAATGTTTGACAGTGACAAATCTGAAATTTCGGAAAAAAACAAAAATTAAAGGATATGACAGACAAATGAAACTTCCTAAAATTAAATTTTTAGGCAATTTAATGGGGATCTACTTTCTTGGCTTCCGTTTTGGAGTCAATTCCAACAGTTTGACGAAGATAATAATTTACGGAAAGTAGATAAATTTGAACTTCTCCTTCAATGTATGGTTGAAGATTCTAAGGCGTATCAAATAGTAGCTAGTTTTCCTCCAACCGGCGAAAATTATGAGAAAGCTCGCGATAGTTTAAAAGCTAGGTTTGGAAATAAAGATTTACTGGTTGAAGTTTATGTAAGAGAACTTCTCAAACTAACTCTCTCTAATATTGAGGAACGTGTATCTCTTAGTACCCTGTATGATAGTTTGAGTTCTCAGATAAGGGCTCTCGAATCTTTAGGAGTTACGTCAGAGACTTGCTCTGCAATGCTTTTTCCTCTGGTAGAAAGTTCTTTGCCAGAAGAATTACAATGTTCGTTATCGAATAGTACAGTAGGTACAATATTTTTACAAACTCTAGGAGTAAAGATTAGAGGTAGTAAGGGAGAAATTAGGATACGAGCTATGATCGATTCCGGATCCCAACGATCATATGTTCTAAAATCATTAGCTCAGGAAATGGGATATAATTCTTTAGGTACGGAAGAATTAGTTCATTGTTTATTTGGTGGGATTTACACCGAAAAACAATTACACCAAATCTATAAAGTTAGATTGGCGAAAATGGATGATTCCTACTCATGTAACTTTTCGGTCTTAGACCAAGAAATTATTACTAGTGCTGCTCCAGTGGTGCACAACGGACCTTGGTTTAAAGAATTTAAATAAACTAGGAGTATATTACTGATACCATAGATGGCCCCATACAAGTTTTAATAGGCGCTGATATTTTAGGAAAACTTGTAACGGGTAAAAAATACGAGTTAACTTGTGGTTTGGTTGCTCAAGAAACCCTATTAGGATGGACTCTGACTGGGAAAACTTACGATAACCTGAATACAAATTATTTAACTGTAGATAGTTTAAGATGCACAAATTTTTCAGCACCTATTTCAGATCTTTGGTCCTTGGATGTGCTGGGAATTAAAGACCCAGGTGAAAAGAAAAAAAAGAAGAAATGGATAGGCAGGTCCAAAAACATTTTGATGAAACCGTTGAATTTGAGAACGGTAGGTATGTCGTTCACTTGCCGTGGATTGAGGACCACCCTCCCCTCCCTAGTAATCAAAATGTAGCGTTGCAAAGGACTAAAAATTTGGTTGCAAGGCTTCACAGAGAAGGGTATTTTGAGTTATATAACCAAGTGTTAGAGGAATGGCTCAATGAAGGTGTCATAGAGTATGCACCACCTATAAGTCCTGAAACTCCTCAACATTACTTGCCTCACAGACATGTTGTTAAATTAAGTAGTAAGACAAGTCCGGTAAGGCCGGTATTTGATGCCTCTGCAAAGAGCAAAGGTAGTCCTTCTCTAAATGACTGCTTAGAGAAAGGAAAAAATCTTATTGAAATGATACCTCCACTTTTAATTAGGTTTAGAATGAATAAAATAGGAGTAGTATCGGATATCCGTATAGCGTTTTTGCAAATAAGTTTATTCAAAAATGATAGAGATTTTTTTAGATTTTTTTGGGTAAATAAAGAAGGTGAAATAATAATTTTTAGACACGCTACAGTAGTTTTTGGCGCCATTGTAGTCCTTACAGTAATTATTACATTTAGAGATTACGAGAGATATAGTGATTAAGGGAGCGCTAGTTATAACCTAGAAAGTAACAAAACTTAACTAGTTCTATATGGACAACTGCATTGCAAGCGTACGTGATAAAGCGAACTAGAATTTTATTAAAGATGCTACTGATATTAAAGCAGGAATGGATTTAATTGACGCTAGGAGTCTCGACAGACGCATAAAACATCGACAGACTGTGACAGACACTCTAAAGAGGAGGTTCCGAGCCGAATACCTAGGTCAGCTGAAATTATACAACAAGAAAAAAGAAAAACGGAACTTGAAGTTAGGAGAACTTGTTTTAGTGGAAATCGAAAATTCTAAGAGATTAGACTGGCCGTTAGGAATTGTGGAAGAGATGCTACCTGGCAACGATGGCCAAGTTCGGCTAGTACGCATAAAAACGGCCACAGGGCACCTCTTACGTCCACTACAACGTATATATACTAGAGCTAGACTCTTGAAGCTCTAGATTAGGGAAATATTTTATTTTGTTGTTGTTTTGAGTTATTATTAATTATTTATTTGTTTGTTTTTGTTTCTGAGATAAATGAAAAATGAAAACTTAAGTTTAATGTTCAAAAGAATTATGAAAAAATTGAAGTCAGAAGCATCAACTCTGAACTCGTATCACTTCATCGTGGGAGCATCGAACAGCGCATCACCACCTCACATCGAGAGAAAACCTGGAGTAAAACCCCAGGTATTCCCGGGGGAGAATGTTGGAACTTGTTATTTATTTATTTATTTATTGCAAGTAAGCAAGGTGTAAGACGTCACGTCAGGAAAAGAAAAATAGATGACAGGGTCAGTCGTTGAGAAGACGCCGAGGAAGAGTAAAATTTGTTTAATTGTTAAATCAATAAAATAGTTTAAAGTCAGTCTGTCTGCGTTCTCAACAATGAATATTCTTGACGTATTAAAACAAAATTCGGTTTACTTATTTATCACGTAAGTATGCACTTGTACCGAATTTCAGCTTATTAGATAACTCGAAAAATAATCTTATTAAGATAAAATTTGGTAAAAGTGCGTATCTTTATTTAATAAATAAGTACACCATGAATCCTTTTAATATGACAAGTACGTCCATGATTTTTATTAGATCATATTAATTAAGTTGCATCGAGCGGGGTCAGTGCCTGGATGGGTGACCGCTAGGAATGAAACGAATGAATAAGTAGAATGAATTTAGTATCTGAGGACGAGCGAAGCGAGTTCAAAGATGTGTTGGACTATAAATTTAACGACTTGTATATCATAAGGACGAGGGAAGCGAGACCGAAGTAGGGAGAATGAACGTAGCGAATCCGATGTGATGAGCGAAAATTCCGAGGTACCTTGCTTTTCATACTAATCCCAAAAAGTTACCAAACACTACCTTAAAGCCCATAATGGTCTTCATTATCCAAACATAGAAAATTCTTGTTTAGTTCTTTATTTTTAACTTACTCTTTGCGCACTCACTACAGCCTTATTCCAAGGTGATATTTTGAAGCGTTAGCCGCTTTATTGATCTTTGGAGCAAGTAAGCATTAGCTTTAACCTTAAGGTGCTTTATATTGGTGGAGGTGGCTTTTGTATTATACATAATGTCAGATGTCATTGAAGCAAATATTGACTATAGCTTCTTTATTAATAACAAATGAATTTAGTGATAACTTGAAAGGATTTTAGTGAATTATCTTTTGGTTTTCTTCGAAAAGACGGAATTAAATCTTTAAGATTTGAATGAAATTAAAACTGTATAAAATAGAGGGGAGAAATAGGAACCGATAACGACTATAATATAAATAAAGTCTATTATTAGGTTTGAAGGTGGTCAGACTTTATATCTTATCTTCATTTTATTGCCTATCGTGTTTATTCGGAATTTTATTATCTTCTATTTTCGTATTTATATGCCGTATTTATGTATAGTGTTATCGGAAACACTACTTTACGATTGAAAAAATGATGATTTTATGACCAGATAAAGATAATAGTGGTTTACAGAATCTAATTTTTAAAAAGCTTCTGTTAAATGACATTTTTATTTTACCTTACTTTCTGTGTTGTTATATTAGAAAGGTACTAAAAATTGCAAGTATAGATTTTCTAGGTGTTTTAAGACCTCCTGGTTGCATAGGCGATTCTAAGGGGGGCTATGGGCTAATTTCAAATTTGGTTTGAAATTCACCCCCTCCCTCCAAAAAAAAAACATATTGCCTTTTTAGCCTCTAAAACAAGTGTGTGTGTGTGTGTGTGTGTATATATATATTATATATATATATATATATATATATATATATATATATATATATATATATATAAATATAAGAATCGCCTGTGTCTGGTTGGCTTTTACTAAGTTAAAGTCTCTTAGAATCCCTTCCTAAATCACTTGTGTTTAGTGTTTATGATTCTGATGGCTATGAGTTAAAATGGGTTGTGACTACTAGTAGTCCTCTTATTACTAGACTGTCTTAGAGTATGTGCCATGTTTCATATCATTATCGCCATTAGTTATATTTTTTATTTATTTATTCAAAACTGATATAAGATTATTGACAAAACTATAAGATAATAAAATGATAAGAATAAAATATTATAAAAATAATAAAAGAATAAGAAAATAAGAATAGTGAAATGAATAATGAAGAAATAGAATAATGAAATATAGAAGTCTATAAGAATAATGAACGTAGGTAATAAGAATTAAGTAATAAAATAAGTCCAAGAATAGAAGTCCACAAAATAAATTTGTATTGAGAAATGCTGAGATACTGATACATTAAAACAAGATTAAAGTTTTGAGGTAGTTCTATATTTTTTATCTTTTATTTGTGTTTTTATTTTTCCACTACCTCCTAACCTTAATCTTATTTATTTATTCATTTTATATAATTATTTTTATTTCTAAAAATACTGGTGTGTTATGCCTCACAGGGTAAAAAACATTTATAGAATAAGTGCTAACATTTTATTTTCGATCGTAATGGGTATTTTATTTTTTTTTAAATTGACCTGGGGTCATTAAGGTCGTTATCTTAACAAGCTTTTACTTTGTAATGTTTGCTTATTGACCTGTGACGTCACAGCCTTATTTTTATTTATCAAAAATTCTATTTTGTACCCAAAATTACAGCCACAATTTTTATCCGCATCGCACTAAATTTGGTGCTCGTAATATTTTAGCCCATTTTATGAATCCCTTAAGAATAGATTTTTATTTTTTGGTGACGAAACAAGAATGGGTTTGTAAGCGTGATATTGAAAATTTAAAAAAGAGAGTTTCAGCAAAATATATTTTAGCTCCTGTTTTTGGTGGCACTTATTTCAATGTAATACAAACCCAGCTGTTTTTATTTTATTGCTATGAAGATTTAACCGTATAAAACTTTAACCAATTCTAATATTTAATTCATGAGGCATTGCTGGGTGACAAACAGTAGAAGAACACAACATGTTTGATACGGGATAAATAAATCCTACTCTTCAATATTATTTGACAGATAGGTTTGTTTTAAGTTTGAAATCACATCTTTCTAAAGAATATAACACAATCTCAAAAAGTGTTCTAGGCAATAATATGTAGAAATATGTTCTATAAAATACAATTTTACTTTTCCTCATGTATACCCTAGGTATACACGTATGTAGTACACAATGCAATACAGGAAAAGTACAAAAGTACAATTTGCACGGAAAAAACCAGAATTCTTATATTTCTCCAGAATTTATGTTTAAGACCTCCTTAGTGGTTTTACTGAATTGTCTGAGTGTGTGTTTCTGTTATCATGTTTGTATATGCTAGAGATTGAAACTTGTTACAAAAAATAATCGTTGGGTCTAGTTGAAACAAAATAGTTTAGTTAAACATATTATTTTATAAAATCATTGATGATGATGATGGTTCTGCAAAAATTCTAAATCGCGTAAGAATGTTTGTATCTATTTTGAATTTAATGCATGCATATTTTTATTTATGACTAATAAGTGTATCCTATTTCATTATCAGTATTAGTTTAATTTTGATTGAATGACTTGTATAAATGTATTGAAATAAGCCACATATGTATGTCTTTCTGTAAGCAAATATTATTCAGAGTTTTATTTCAGTTTCGCCAGTATATCTGCTTTTTGTCGAATTGCTTGTTTTAATCATCATCGCGTGACGTTTTTACGTAGTTTGGTGGCCACTAGGATCTTTGTCGTGTTTGAGGCTATGCGAAAAGCGAGGAAGAGCTCCGAAGTACCACGTACCAGATTTATTTTTGTGCTTATACTAAACCCGTATTGCTTATCTGTGTTGCCTTTTAAATATAATTAGACATTTGCAGGTTTTAAATATAATGTACAATACGTGCCTGTGGATTAATGGTTTGAACTTTACTATTCACGCAAATTATTCAAGTCCACTTTACGACCTCTTCTGTACAATGTTTAAAAGAGAGTTGGGAATCTTTGAATGTGCTACGTGACACCGACTTTCAAATTGTAACTTTGATTCATAGGGGTGTCAAATCTTAAATAATTATAAGTAACTCATTTTAAAGCGATGTAACTCTTTATGGATTGCTAAACTTAAATAACCCCAGATTTAGGTCCAACATGCTTATTTTTAGATAACATATATGTAATTATTTTTGATGCCTTTGGCTAGCATAAGTATGTATGTTTTTATCGGGTTACGTTTGGAAAGAATAAACTTGACCCTTGAAGTAGCTTAATTAATTATCTCGTGACTACTATTCTTAATTCAAAGAGTAGGGGCGTTAAGACGTTTAGTTAGGGCCTGTCTTCTTCTGCCTGTTGACTCCCCCTAATGTCATTGTAAAATTATCAATAGGCAACTATCAATAAAAAAATTAAATGTATTGTGTTAATGTAAAATTCACTCTAATATGGTTCTTGACAATGTAGACCGAAGGCATGTAAATTCATTGGATTAGTCTGCACCAATAAAGCCTGACTAAAGACTCTGATGTAACCCCCAAAAATTCGACCCTTCATTATTCAAAAAATAGACTTACGAATTTCCTCCTATCACTAGTGAGAAAACTCGCAACCCTTTAAAATTAATCCCAGTATCTTCAATTATGGAGGCTTAACAAAACCTAGTTTACGGAAACCCTAAATTTGACCTAAATCAAAGTTCTTGGGGTAGGGATTTTTTACAAGTGACATGCTCAGGCTCTGAATCATCAACTTAATGTCCCTTTCCTATGAAGGCTCGTTCAAAGATTTTAAAAATTTTTATTAGACCCCTATTCTTTTAAAATGTAAAAGATTTATAATACGATAATAATAATGTGAGCGAGCCAATAAGGTTAGTCCTGGATGTTTAACCATGCCCTCAATTTCAAATCAGGCCAACCTTATTGGTTCCTCAACACTATTTTTCCTCGCTGTCAACTGATTTTAGCCGTGTGTCGTACTATAGTATAAAACAATATTAATGTGTCAAACATTTATGTTTTGTTAAACTCGCTAGTGTAAATTATTTGCTCTGAATTTTAATAGCTGTTTTAAATTTAAATAACTAATTTGATTAACAATTATAATTATATTTTAGTTTTATTGAAACAATTATATTTTGAAAGCTATGCAAATATATTTGCATGTTATAAATGTATAAATATTTGTTGTATATTGATACATAGGATAAAATATTTCTATAATTAACACAGCGGTGTCAATTTGTGCTAAAGTAATTCTAAATTTTTTTTTTTTTCTTAAGAATTGTTCAATTCATGGCCTATTTTGTTAAGAATATTATTGTATTCTCATTAAAAGTCAAAACAAACGATAGATTTCGATTTTTTATCTTCAACTTATCGAAACAAGGAACGTTCCAAGCAATCATAAAGTACGGCTTGAGAATCGCCTGATACCCAAAAACATCTTTAACAAAGGATTTTTTAGCTGTTACACCTGTTATCAACTTCTATTTTTTGTAGTCCTGATACGGTTATAATGGTACCATTTCGGATGGGTGGTGTGGAGAGTTATTGTCCCAAGAAGGCAAGCCCTAGTCCTACGCTTAATGGTTGCTTGGCTTCTGTGATGCAGCCACATGAGTGGGCAACTATAGATCGCTAGTGCTTGGTTTACCTACCAGGAAGACCTCCTAAGAGACTCACAGGTAGTTACGCAATGCCCTAGAGTGCCGCAATAACTATTCCTTGAAGGATGGCTCCAGATGATCTTGGTGGTCCTGAAAAGGACCGTTTGAATAAAATTCAAAGTGAAAAATTTAACACCTTAAGCATGTATAACGTGGTAGATTGGTTCTTTTTGGTATATCTGATGGTTGGTTCAACGATTCCCGTTGAGAGGTATGAGACAACACCCTCTGATAAAGATGAATGGGTAAGGTATATCTTCGCCATGGTTGCGTTGGCTTGATCCCTTGAGGATGGTTGGTACCCTGTAATTTAAGATGAGTGAGACGGATGTCTCTGAATTAAGATGTTAGGGTCCGACGTGTGATGCCAACGTAGATTGAAACTTTGCCCAGATTAAAGATGGGTAGGCGTAGTTACTTCAGCATCGTGTGGTCAGCTTCCGGCGGGAAGAGTAAGTAAGGATACCCAGTGTTAAGATGCGTAGGGAAATAATATCCCTCAGATTAAGATGTTTGACTAAAGTTGTGGGCAAACTCTTCCTGGCTATTCCGGAGTTCTCAGCATAATCCTTCTTCTTTGTTCTCGGAGTAATGTCCAGCTATCCGGTTTATTGAAAAATGTCCGAATGAATTATGAAATGGGGAAAGGGAAATATGTATACCTTTAGTGCCGTTTTTCGTCGAGAAAATCCCCGAATCAATCAGAACGCAGTATGCCAAAATAACTTATTCCATACGTCAATACATCAAGCATATTTCTATAAGTATTTGACGTTTATTAGCACTTTGTTTGGCCAAATTAACACCGAACCGTGTCAGTCCTCAAAGGAATTATTAAAAATGTTTTGTTTGATAAATAAAATATTAGCCGATCGAAGCTCGTATATTACTGCTAGTCATTTATAATTTATTATTGATATTTTATTTTCTTTTGGTCTAATAAATAGTTCATTGATTCATCCGCCTTACATCTCAAACATGAGCACACGTCAAAACCGTAAACTAAGTCTAAAGGAATAAAAGCAAAGCAAATAGAAATAGATAGATATTTTAGGCGAAAACATGACACTAAATAGAACGGCAAAGGGAAGGAGTGAGAAGGGTCTAAACAAAGCCTATCCTACAGTCTCGCATACACTTCTTACATCCTACACACATAAACCAAATTCTAATCTGACACAAGACATGTAGTAAAGTCAAATAAACAAGACATGTTAGGATTTTATCAGCTTGTATAGACTTAGAACTCAATATGAGGATATCCGAAAATAAAATATAAAATGTTCTCTGGACCATTCTCTCATTTTCCCACTACACTTGTCGGTTTAGTTGCTTATTGATTCAATCATTTGTTTACTTGTCTGTAATTTAAGATCAGAGTGAGCGTCTTGCACCTAAGGTTCCGAGATCGATTCCGGACTTTATCGTTAGTTTTTACGACTTATAAGCTTTATAATTTATTTATTATTTATATTTTTAAATTACTTTATTTAATGAATTAAATTAATTTAATTATTATTAATAATTAATTAATTATTAATATTATATTAATTTTATATTTATTAATTAATAACAGCTTTACCTTAACTGTAATAATTAATTTAAGTATTAATAATTTAATACTTAAGAGCGCTGGTAATTAACGTCTACGAAATTTTGATGGGCCTAAGTGGGCTTTAACGAACATAATCTTTTATAAGTTTACCATTTATTAAAATCAGTAAATACTAATAAGAATTGAAATGTGTCCTTATAATGTTTACTAATTATTCACTACATTGATATGTTTTTTTTCTCTTTATAATTTTATTTTATAATATTTTGTCGCCTGTCGTATGCATAATTGTAACAAATACTTAATAATATTAAAATTTTATAAAATCTTTAAAATTTAGTGACATAAGTTTATTTCATATTAAATAGTATCTTTTTATATATTTTTCCTTATAAGAGATGTGAAATTTAAAAAAATTAACTTAAATGGTAATATTATAGTAATTTCTTTTTATTTAGTTTTTTAGTATTGTAATAATGTTGTTTTTGAGTTTAAAAATCGGTTGATAAAATGGGTAATTATTTTTTTTTGAGGTAGTACGTAATTGAGCACTTTATTGGACCGTTTTTAGGATGAGAAGCCAATCATTATTGTTATAGGAGGTTATTTAGTACTTTTCACCTCCGAGGACAATAATGAATGTAAAAAACTCCTAGGACGTAAAAGTAATTATATGTTGCCGCCATTACTGTATGTAGCGTGTTCAAAAAACAATCTGTGTTAAACCTTTATGAGTTTTCTTTAAAAACGTTCATTTTGTTTCTGTTTTTGTTCGTAAACTAATTTTTTTTTCGTTTTTAAAAGGTGTTTTAACTGACAATATTTGTGGGTTTATTTGTAAAGCTTTTACATTTTTAAGTAAAAGTGTGAAGCTATGGATGAATTCAATGACGACGATAATATGGAGTTAATTGGACGTTTTTTTTTTTTCAATTAAGTATATAGCGCAGTTTAATGAGTGCTATTTTTTGATTTTTTTAATGAGTGCTTTATTTAATGAGTGCTACCTCAAAAAAATAGTCTATGCCATCCGGCTGAGAATGTCTTTTGTCTTGGCATTTTTTAAATAAACTATTATTTAGAAAAATCTCATCTATTATTCAATTATATTTAACTGATAGTTTTAATCACTATTCGTAATTAAAATTAATTTAATGTTAATAAAATAATTTGAGTTGCGGAGTGGATATTTAGGCTTGAACTTGCAAAAAAGAAGCTTCACTATGAATGATAAAAATGTTTGTCGTTTGTTTTCCGTGTTAAAACATCTTTTTAGACAGATGCATTGCATTACGACTTAAAGACGTTGTCCGTTTAAATATGGTAATCACTTAGTGATTTTGTTGGCAGCATTGTAGTGATGTGAAACATGCTTAACATGAACTAATGTAATAAATACTACAATATCATTTACATATTCAGTGATACTAAATTGGATTTAGCTTGGATAAAACCTCCAATCCTTTTCTATAGTTTAAAAATAAAGATTTAATTGAAGCTTGGATTATCATAGAATCCGAGTTTGACTCTGTTTGCATTTAATTAAAATCTGAAAATAGAAGTGTTTACATTGGATTCCCTCAGGGTAATGTAATGGAGTCACTATTACTCTGGTTATTTAATCCTAAACAAATGACACCTTATCAGTCTAGTTTTACTCTTGGTGTTAATTCTCGGTGCTTAGATTATAATTAGCAAACCTGATAAATACTAATAAACGGTTATGGAAATAATATGTTAAAGGAGGAAATATCATATATAATTTATTTTGTTCAATGTTTGGATGTATTTCAAGATAGTGGAATCAGAAAACAACTTTATATAGGGTTGAACATTTCAGACGCACCTTGGACTAGCAACATATAACATAGCAAAATTTGTTTTCGTAACTATTTAAATAAAAGAGGCCTTTGTCCTCTTTGCCACTACGCAACGTCGCGTCGGTGCGGGGCAACACTCAAACTCTTAACTAAATGAGTTATATAATTGAATTTAACTTCTAGTCTCAATGAGCACGAAGAGCCCTTGAAGATAAGGAAGGATGTAGGAGAGGATTTATATAAGGAAAAGTGTACCTCAGTAGGTTCGTGACCCTGAGAGTGACATTATGATGTGAACCGGTGCCATGGTTTTCCCGTTTCCGTTTTTTGTCAAGTGTGAAAAAGCAATATCCGTCTGCTGATATTATGACATTATATTGATGTTCATATCCAGCTGCAGGTATCAACGAATTCTTCAATTGCTTCTTTTAGAAAAGAAAATTCAAGCTAGATCTTTGTTTAGAAGTAGGAGTCCTTCTCCGATGGAATACTTTGTTAGCTATTGTTAGATTAATGTAACCAATATTCTATATTTTTGTGTTATCTGATTCAGTTTGAAATAGAACTACTTCTGAAGAAGGCCTATTTTATGGCCGAAAGATCATATTTGTGTTTTTATTTTATCTGACCATTACCTCAGTAATTTTAATCTTGTTTAAGTTGTTCTGTCAAAAATTTTGTTTTTGTTTTATTATTTCATTAATTAGAGAATGTTCTATATTATTATATACTTTGATTCAGCATGATTAAATATCCAATAGTGCTAAATTACTCATTTTTGGGTAATACTTTAAACAAATTGGTACATTTGAACTCACAGGATTTTTTTGGGTAAATATATTCTTCAAAAGAGATATATGGCTTTAATTATTTTACTATTGTGATTAAATGATAAAAAATGACGGCGAAGTAGAAAATTTGTATACTTTTGTGACTAAAGGTAAATCTATAATTACACAATTCTTCCAGCATGGTAGCATTATAAATTAAAATTAAGCTAAATGTACAACCTTGCATGGGCTGTAGTTTACCCAGATAAGAGTAATGGAAAACATACACAGAATTTGTGAAAATTCCCAGCATAACGACATTAAATCCCGTGTATTGTTCTCGTTTAATGTTGGCTTAACTATCCTGTTCGAGGTGTAAAAAGCGTTTACGCCTTCTCTTGTTTTTTATGTTTTCCCAGAGTACATGTTTAGTCACACAATTGTTTCTGGTTCTATGTTTCTTTCTTTACATTATCTGATGCGATTTTTGGCTCTGATATATTGATATCTCTCCTCATTCTTGATAGTTCGATTTTCCCTGATAAACCATAATGCTTAAGTGCAAATTAAACATAACAGATAATTTCATTCCTGTACCAAGGAATTTAGAGTTTCAGGACTCGTCTATTATCAATGAATCTCTTCTTGATACTATTATAAAATTTGTATTGTGTACTTGTGTATTTTGGTCAGAGAATGGTCTAGAATAGAATAATAAAACAAGATATTCGGCCTCTTGGTTGCTCCGCGGCCTCGGCGCTTCAAGCCTCAACTGCTACGTGTCCAAAAACGTCTTGGAACAAAAATCTCGTACTTATATATATATATATATATATATATATATATATATTATATATATATATATATTATATATTATATATATATATATATATATATATATATATATATGGAATATGATCTGTGAATGAATGAAGAGGACTTCCAAAAAAAAACCGGACATATATTAACTGTATACATAGTAAACGTATTTATTACTCAAAACTGCAATAAATTATATTCCACACATAAAGGGAATATATTTTTTATTTTTTCCTTTAATGTATAAATTATATTATTTTTCGATTCTTTATAATTTTTTAAAAAACACATACATGCAAATTTGATAGAAATTGATCTAATGCTGATAATGAGATGTAATTTTGAGCATTTGTTGGTCTTATAAATGACTGCTGTTAAATGCTAAATAACTGTTGCTAAATTTCATTGTCATTGATCAAATGATTTTTCCGCGTTATATGATTTTTTGAAATTTTCGATGAGTCATTACTTTCGGTTAGTAAAGTCCTACAAAAAATCCGAATAGCTTAACTAGACCTAAAGATTTATTTTTTGTACCTAATTCCCACTGGGAGCTACGATGACAGCAGACACACCCACTCACCTAAAACGTATAATTCAGGTGGATTCCTAACTACTTCGGTTTTTGCCAACACTCACGGTATAAACGAGAAAAAGTAAAAATGACTTGGTACAAAGGTTTCTATGAATGAGTTTTCTATAGAAAATTACGTTGTGAGGTAAAAATTATAAGGGGTGTCAAATATATATATATATATTATATATATATATATATATATATATATAATATATATATATATATATATTATATATATATAATAATACTTAATTTAATTAAGCGGTACAACATGCACATAAGTGAAGCTGTTAGTAGTACTTGACCCGTACTTCCTTAGTGCCAAGGCTTGCATAGTGCAAAATTGGCAGTGTCCACAAATTTGGCCAAAGCAAGCTTCGGCTTGTCCACACGTTTAAAAATTGCTTATAATATGACAAAATGCAATGTAACAACAATTAATTAAAAAAAAATCAACGCACAGAGAACTTAACAGAGAAGAGTGGACCCATGGCCTACGAGATATTTCATATACTTTGTATTTGAAATTGGACCAGATCTATTTTGTAATTTTCATTAAAATCTGATACCTTACATATTTCATATTTAACAGGTATATTTCTATGTTTTGTTACCTAGTTTACTAAATTAAGTGTTACATACATAATATTTAACAGCAGTTTAGCCTATTTTGTAATCTAGATTTCAAAAATAAGTCAGAGAAAGGTTTTAAAATTGGTTATTATGTCGTTTTCCTTATTTTATGTACTTGTATATAATTTTTTTTTAAAAAAGAAATATCTTGATATATAAAAGGATTCTTCTCTACTATCAAAATGACAGGACATTTTTAATGAGAAGTTATTTTTACTCATTTTGTTTTTAAAAATTCTTTATTACACATTTTTTCATCTAAATTGGTCCATTTTTAATAATGTTTTAGTAATTAAATGAAAAATAAAATTTTTGTAATATGTAGGGTCTCTTTAGGTTTAGAGGTATTTAGGGCTCTAAACTGTTCATTTTAAATTCTAAATTTGACCCCATCTCATGTAATATATCCTCAACTAGTTAGTTATAATAGGTCTCCAGAGGCAAGAAAACGACACAATAGCTCTGTGTATAATAAATCTTCACCAGGGCTATTTTGTTTATAGAGCTTTAAATTATCCCCTAGCTTGACCCTCGTGTAATTAATTTTATAAAAAGAATTCACAAATAGTGATGATGTATAAACAGTTTAGTTTTTGTTCGTTTTTTTTATAGCTTGGTATATTTTAGTAAAATTTTTAAGTTTTAATTATGTCTCTATTTTGTTTAGTGATATTTTTAATTAAAAACCAATTTAGGAATATCTCTACGTACTAACATGAACTTAGATGTACAAACATCTTGGCATACAGCATATGGTATTCACTTCTAGTTGTTGAGTAGTTCTTTCATTTTTGAGTTAGCAATCCTATGAATAATTTGTTGCAGCTCTCTAATCATCTCTGCTCTAGGCTAGAGTTTTTAAATTATAATATGATTGAGTTTAGACTTCCTCCTTAATCCTACACTG
Organism: Microvelia longipes; assembly: GCA_018340805.1. Lineage (NCBI taxonomy): Eukaryota > Metazoa > Arthropoda > Insecta > Hemiptera > Veliidae > Microvelia > Microvelia longipes. The sequence goes on along the minus strand of JACMZG010001911.1, from coordinate 49,170,791 downwards.
AGAAAAATTTTTTGGCATTTATCCCAGTGGGAANAGTTAATTTTTGACAAATAGAAAATATACAGTTTGACCATATTGTAGAAGTAAACATAATACAATGAATGAAATAGTAAATAAAAAAATAAAAAGTAAAATAACAATAAAAACAATTAGATTAAGAAAGGATTTTTTTTTAAATTTAAATGTGCTGATAAATAAAAATAACTGTTTTCTTTATGTATGTTAATATTAATTAAATGAATTAATTAACATTTCATAACATTAAATAAATTATACTTAATAATCAATAATTAATAAGTAATAAGTAATAATAAGTATAATAAGAATTCCCAGAATATAATTATAATTAACTTATTAAGAATATAGATATTGTGTATTATAGCAACATAACCCATCCAACACGAAGATTAAGTCCATTCTTAAGGATCTCGCAAAAGTGGAGTAAAATCATTAAACGGAAATATCAATGATCTAGCAATTGAAACTAAAAAGTCTACGTTAGTTTAAAAATCTTGACAGGTCAGTAGACAACCACTTGAATCTTGAGAAAAGAAAATCCCTGCAACAGGGACGGGAAACAACTAGTAAACAAATTAGGTATTTACCCGTATTTCTTGGCGATTTTTTTACATTCTGTGTAGTTATTTAAATATATTTAAAGATAAATTTGAAAGTAGTTTCAAACGATGTAATGAAAGAAAGAAACCTAAACAAGTGAACGTTGCCGGGAAAAGGTTTTCCCTGCAGCGGTTATGTGGAGGGGATTTTTCTCTTTTCATGAGATTGGCATGCGGCAGTCTAGATGGTCAATCCCCAAAATATTATACCTGGAATTTTAAACAAACGATAGGCTGTACGTTAAAAGAGTCTTAATTGCGCACGTGTTGCCCAAGAAGATTGAAAACGTCTTAAAATGTGCAGAAAAAAATTAGAAGTAAAGTATCAGTTAGAATTTTATATTGCTTAAAAGCGAGATCATGCCATTTAAGTATTTACCCCCACTCTTTGCCTGGATCGCCCCACAGAGGAATACCTCGGGAACCTGTCTCCAACCAGGAGGCCAAAGTAACGGATGAAGGTTAACACTCGTATTTAACATCATACGTTTCATACTTGTTATAGCTAATCACTAAATAAAATTGAAATGCACTAATCACACCGAAGAGTTAAGCACGTACTATCACTTTAATTAAATTGAAATGCACTAACAACACCGAGATTGAACACTGTACTAATCACTTTATTCAAATGAAATCACTAACACACCGAGATTACAGCACTGTATCTACACTTAATTAAAATGAAAATGCACTAACAACAGAGATTAAGCACTGTAAAAATAGAAAGATCACGCACGAGCAACGAGAGCCGAGAAAACTGTGAGTGAGATAAAGCTCAAGGTAGAGGCCTCGGGAACGCAGAGTGGAGAATAATTGTTGTACTAACTGAACAAACCAAGGTTAACTAAACGTAAGTACCTTCATGGAAATCCTCTCTACCTAAACTACAACTAATCAAATACTAGAACGCCCCTCAACCAGCAATTTCTGGTAGAAGGTACTAAACCACAATACAATTGTGTCTCACAAATTACTAGAAAACTTCCAAAGAAAACGAAGAAAACAAATAGAATTACTGGAAGACTAAAAGAAACATAAAACCAAATAAGTTAGATGTTAAAATGACATAAATGGATCCATCGTAAAGAACGAAAGAATAGAAAGTCCCTCCTCAGTTATGATATATTTACAATAAAGCCATAGCGCTTTCGCCTACAAGAGGTCCATCATCAGTGCTGTGAGGAGCCTCATCAATGGCCTCGACTGCGATCCAGATTTAAAAATAACAAAATGGAAGTCCATCGTAAAAACAAAAGATAGAATATCAAAATTGAGAAGACTTTCTATTTCTTCGTTCTTAAATAAATTTAGTTATCCAAACAGAATGTGAAAAATTAACGATTTACTTTGGAAAATTGTATACCTTCAAGGGATCACAATAAACTTGAAGTCTACTTAAAAACATTTAAATCTCAGGGAAATAAGTTGAGCTTTTTCCGGATTTTAAAAGTTATCTTTTTATTGCACGTGATGAATGAACTTTTCAAAATTCGGAAAGAACTACTGCGTTGTTGGATAATATTAATATATCCTTTTTATTTAGTTTATTTTGAAAAATATGAAATTTAGTGACATTAAGTTGACATTGTTATGTTAGTTTTTGATTAAATAGAAGATTTGAATTTACAATTCGTTACAGTCCTTTTCTACTAGATAGTAGCCATACATTCTGGTCCTTCGATGCCACAAGAGTTCCGGTGGTAAGACACTTTTACTTATCTTTCATTTCCATTTTCTCGCTTGAATTTGAACATAGCTCATAATGAGTCGGAGCGGAATGGTTCTGAGAAATGGGAAGGAAATTATAGATGAAAAGCTTGAGCAAACTGATGAGATAAAGCACAAAGTACCTCTAGATAGTGAGGTTGCGATTGTAGGAAAGCTTGAGCATAGAGATTCTTCTCTGGTAGGGAAGGATATAGATAATCCTATCCTTAGAGAGACAGAGAAGGGTTCTGAGCTTACTACACAAACTCACAGGGGCACTAAGTCTGCTCAAAAAAGTAAAGTGTCAAATCAACAGTCAAAGCGAAGTGACAGACGTTCGGTGATCTCTGAGAAATTGATCCAGGCAGAGTTAAATGCGATTGAGAAACTCGCCGAAATTGAAATAGCTCACCAGCAAAAGTTAGCTGAGATCGAAAAAGCTAAAATTTATAAGCAATTAGAGATAACTAGGGGTCTTTAGGTAAAAGTCGATCGAGTAGATACTCGACTTTCTCTAGCGTAGGGAGTGATTTATTTGTAGCTCCTAGTGAGAATAATATTTCACGTACTCGAGAGTGGGTGGACAATATAGATAACCGCCAGGGCAAGCCTACGGGGCGACCTGGTGGAACAAATATACATATTGAACCCGAGATCGTAGCAAGTTTGGGGCGGCAAATGATAACGAGAACCCGCAAGAGATCCTACTTTACGTTCTTTTGAGAGGGACTTCACTAGGGTCCAGGCACTAACCGAGATCCTGGCCAGAACCTACCATACGTCAGAGTTATCCTAGGCCAGATTATAAGGGCCTGGAATCGGTATCGAAAAACGACTCCACACCGATTAAAGTAGATGTTTGTAAGCTATCACAAGATGCTGTTTAGCACGTAAGGCTATGGGTAAAGAGTTACCTCTTTTTTCGGGAGAACCTAAAGAATTTTTAAATTTTTATAGTTACTATACGCGATCGAACGAAGCGTGTAAGTTTTCGAGCGACGAAAATATGGCGCGCTTACAAAAATGTTTAAAAGGGAAAGCGAGAGAAGCGGTGTTAGGCCTCTTGTCTATGCCTAGATGTGAGGAGGAAATAATTAATACGCTACAAATGCGGTTCGGTAGACCGGATATCATAATAAAACAATTGATTTCAGATGTCAAAGGCATCCCTTCAATAAAAGAGGATAAATTTGAGCAGCTGTTAGATTTCGCAACCGCAGTGCAAAAACCTAGTAGTAATTTTGAGAACCATGAACCATTCGGGACATTTTAATAACCCACAACTTCTGGAAGACTTGGTAGCGAAGTTGCCGCCTCGAATGAGGTTGCAATGGGGAGAGTTCCAAATTGATCACGGGTTTGAGGGAGCCAACGTAGGCGATTTTCATACATGGCTTAATAAAATAGCCAGAGCGTTGAGCTTAGTCTCTAGCCCTTACGTGGCAAGTCTAGTACAGGAGCTACAACTTCAGGGGGCAAAACCAAAGCACTTATGACGGTAGTAAGCTCAGAGAAACAAGAGGGTAAAGAAACAGCAAAACCTGAGCCTCAGACCATAACCTATCTACTTGTGGATTCTGTCATGTCAAAACAGACCATAAAATTACGCAGTGTGAAGCTTTTAAGGCGGCATCGGTTCAGGATCGGTGGCGATGGGTTACAGCAAATAGGCGCTGCTTCTCATGCCTTAAAAACTCACATAGAGCGTACAGTGTAGATCCGCAAAACCTTGTGGGGTAGAAGGATGTAATAAAACACCATCCTCTTTACATGGGGGTGTAGCACCGGCTAAAAATCAGAGAATAAAAGTGCTCAAGGGACCCAGACCCCTCCGTCAAATTCTGAGTGTGAAGCAAAAACAGCACAGGCTATAACCTGCAACGTAGCCAACGCGAGCCAAAACATTCATCTCCGTATTGTACCTGTTCGCTTGATAGGACCGAAGGGGGAGGTAGATACGCATGCTTTGCTAGATGAAGGGTCGACTATTACTCTATGCGACGCTGAGATAGCTCATAATATAGGTTGTGAGGGATTTAGGAGTGAACTAGAGGTCCAATGATTGTAGCTACAGAGCTAAATGATTCAGAATTAATAAGCTTGAAAATAGCATCTCTAACCGAACCAGCTAGAGTTTACTCTTTGATTGATGTTCATACGACTAGAGAGCTTGTGTTACCGGAACAGCAAATTGACATTAAGTACATACGAGAAAATTATCCCCAATTTAGCATGGTTGACATAGAGAACTTGAAAGTTGCTAGACCTAAAATTATCATTGGTCAAGATAACTGGCCCCTGCTAGTGCCACGAGAAATTATTGAAGGGCCTTGGGTGGTCCAGTGGCTACCAAGTCACGGTTAGGATGGTCAATTCATGGCCGTATGAAAAAACTGGTTGTTTATAACCGTGCAAATTTATTTTACATAAGAACGGAGAGCACTGACGAACGCTTATGTGAGCTGGTGGAGAAAACGTTTCTGCTCGATGAAGCTGGGACGACAGCTAAGATAGAGCGTCATTATACACCTGAAGAAGAACGAGCTATGAGGCTAATGGATGAAACAACTAGGCTTGTGGGGAGAGATGGGAAACGGGTCTCCTCTGGAAATCTGATGACTGTGTTTTACCTTATAGTAGATCAGCAGCTTTTCGCAGGTTACAGAATGTGGAACGGAAGCTAGATCAAGATCCTATATTAGCTGAGAAATACTGCGAAAAGATCGAGGATTACGTCACAAAGGGCTATGCGAGGAAACTCACGGTAGAGGAAATACAGTCAGACGCTCAAAAGAACCTGGTACCTGCCTCATTTGGGAGTTGTTAATCCGAATAAGCCAGGTAAAGTTCGTGTTTGTTTTGACGCTTCAGCTAAAGTCAATGGTGAGAGTTTGAACTCTTGCCTTCTCACAGGACCCGATATTTTTAACTCGATTTTGGCCATTTTATGGAAATTTAGGTTAGGAAGGTTTGCTTTTTCCTCAGATATAAAGGAGATGTATCCTCAAATACTAATAAAAAAGGAAGACACCTCGGCACAGCGATTTTTGTGGAGAGGTATGGATAGAGGTAGACAGCCTGATGAGTACGTCATGGTAGTGATGATGTTTGGCACTGTATGTTCGCCGTACGCTGCACAAGAGATAAGAAATCGGAATGCAAGGCTTATGAGTCCGAGTTTCCTGAGGCAGTTGAAGCAATAGTGCACAAACACTACATGGATGATTACCTTGATTCGACAGATTCAGAACAGGAGGCTGTTCAGAGAATTAGATACAGAGGGTACTTATATTCATAGCAAAGGGGGTTTCAAGATGCACGAATGGTTGTGTAACGAGCCCCTAGTGCTGGAATTAGCAAACGAGAATGCGGGTAAGATAGATGAGCAAAACCTTGCTAAGGAGAGTAGGGTTTTAGGTCTGTGGTGGAATCCGCAGAAAGACAGGTTAGGTTTTAGGTTTCATTGGGAAAGACTGCCTAAGGAGGTTGCCGAAGGTACTTCTGCTCCTACTAAGAGGTTGGTTTTGAGAATAGCGATGTCGGTTTATGACCCGTTAGGCTTATTAGCGCATGTGGTGATCCAGGCTAGGATACTATTTCAAAAAATTTGGAGAGACAAACAACTAGAATGGGATAGTAGTATTGAGGGTAGTCTTAAAATGGATTGGTTGCGATGGTTAGAATATCTTAGGTATGCAGGAGATTGGACAATCCCTAGATGCTATTCTAATCTTATACCGCATGCACTGCAACTGGAGTTACATACGTTTTGTGATGCTAGTGAGTATGCTTATGCTGCTGCATGTTATCTGCGTATTGTAGCGCCTAGAGGTGTAGAGGTTGCGTTAATCACGGCTAAAGCACGCGTTGCACCGCTAAAGTTTGTTTCGATTCCGCGATTAGAATTGCAAGCAGCGTTGGTTGGGAGTCGGCTAGCCACGGCAGTAAAAGCTGAGATAGGGAGTGCTTTGCGTTGCATATTCTGGACAGATTCGCAAGTAGTACTGCACTGGATTCAAGCAGGTTCTAAAAATTTCAAAGCTTACGTTGCGCATCGGTTGGCTGAAATTGAGACGCTCGCAGAACCACCTTGCTGGCGCTGGGTTCCATCGATCTTCAACGTCGCCGACAAAGCTACAAAGTCCTCTCCAATTAAAAAAGAGTTAGATGAAAAATGGTTTTATGGTCCAGACTTCTTAAAGAAGGATGAGGAACATTGGCCGCAACAAAATAATGCATACGAAACGTTGCCTGAAGAACTCGCCGAACGAAAACCATACTTTGTTGGAGCTGCTGTTGTAACACCGCAAACTACTATACCTATGCCTCAGGTTGAGAGGTTTTCATCGTGGCTTCGACTAATCAGAACTACTGCCTGGGTAAAGAGGTTCCTAAAATACGCACTAGAGACTGAAACACTCAACGATAGATACAAAAGAAAAGAGTTTAGCCAAATTGTAAGAAAAGATCAACCTGAATTGACAGTGAATGAAATTTCAGAAGCGGAATTGAGATGGGTGAGAAAATCACAGTATGAAGCGTACTCTAACGAGATAACTCAACTAAGAGCGGGACAAGAGGTCGACAAGAGGAGTAAATTGCTAGCCTTCACACCCATAATTGATAAAGGCGTTATGAAATGAGTAGCAGAATCCAAAAGGCCAAGGGAGTTTCAAGGGAAACTAGACAACCAATCATTTTGGATCCATTACAGCCGTATACTAAGCTCTTGATTCATCATTACCACCATCAAGCAGGTCACAGCGGGCGTGAGTTTGTTGCCAATGAAATAAGGCAAAAATATTGTATTCCCAAGTTGAAACAAGCTGTTCGTCGCTGCTGGCATGAGTGTCAAAGATGTAAAAACCAACGAGCGAAACCTAGAACACCGATAATGGGCGAGTTGCCAGTTGAAAGATTGGCTCATCACATCAAACCGTTCACGTACGTCGGAATGGACTATTTTGGTCCGTTGGAGGTAACGGTCGGGCGTAGACGTGAAAAAAGATACGGCGTTCTTTTTACGTGTTTTTCCACGCGAGGCGTGCACCTGGAGATCGCGGAGAGTTTGACAACAGACAGTGCGATCATGGCCATTCGGCGTATGATTGGGCGACGCGGTAGTCCGTTAGAAATTTGGTCAGATAATGGCACGAACCTACGTGGTACGGATAAAGAACTTCGCCAAGCATTAGATGAAATGGACCAGACAGAATTTCAGCACGAGACCGCACTGCGAGGAATCACTTGGAAGTTTATCCCACCAGCATCCCCCCACATCGCAGGGTGTTGGGAGAGATTAGTGCGATCAGTGAAAACAGCTTTGCGAGCTACCTTAAACGAGCGAGCACCTAAACAAGAAGTGCTAAGTACACTGTTTGTGGAAGCAGAGCACATGGTGAACAGTCGACCACTTACAGATGTGCCTCTAGAAAACCAAGAGGACGAGAGTATTACTCCTAACCATTTTTTACTAGGATCATCAAGGGGAGCAGCATTGTCACCTGGAAGTTTTACTGATGATGATCTTTGCTTAAGAAAAAAGTGGAAAGTAGCCCAACGCTTGGCGGACCACTTTTGGATGAGATGGTTGCGCGAGTACTTACCAACCCTAGCTGAGAGAAGTAAGTGGAGAAGAAAAGACAAGCCACTTCAAATTGGAGATATTGTTCTGATGGTAGATCGACTTGGTCCGCGAAACGAATGGGCAAAGGGCATTGTAGAGCAAGTATATCCAGGAGAGGATAATGAGGTGAGAGTAGCTGATGTAAGAACACCTGAAGGCATTTTTAGACGAGCTGTGGCTAAACTTATTCCACTAGAGGTGTGTAGCAGCTAAGTACTTGCTACACCGGCGGGGAGTATGTTGGATATATATTAATATATCCTTTGTTTATTTAGTTTATTTTGAAAAATATGAATTTAGTGACATTAAGTTGACATTGTTATGTTAGTTTTTTGATTAAATAGAAGATTTGAATTTACAATTCGTTACAGTCCTTTTTCTACTAGATAGTAGCCAGTACAGCGTTCACACGCGGAGTCAAATGGGGGTTGACCCCCCTCCCCCCCGGAGGGTTAAACAACGGGTATATGACCCCATTAAAAAGGCAGGGTCGAGTTTCGAGGTTCAACCCGACCCCCTAAGGTCACACGATTAACCCCCGCATTTCGACTCCGCGTGTGAACGTATAGTAAACATGTAACATCAATCTTGGGGAATCAAGAAAGATTAAGAGCCAGACTTCATGTATTGTCTATTCAGTTCATATATTGTTATTCGTACATTTTTATTTCATAATTAATTAAGTACATTAATTATTAAATTATAAATTTAAATCAGCTCATAACTCCATGCATATAGCTGTAGTTAACTAAACATTCTAGTTAACTTAACCAGATACTCAGTAGCAAATGTCGAGATCTGGCACAACTATTTTGGTGACTTGATATAACTAAATCACGTCTTGGCCATAGATATTTAATTGTTTAACTCTACTTAAGAATGGTTGGAGAATTTATTAAGATTTCAACTAAACGCGTTTAGATAAGTCAACTTAAAAAATTGAATTAAACTAACTAGTTCGTCATTGTAAATAACACTAATACAGTTGATACAGCTAATTCCCTCTTAACTAAAATCAATTAGTTGGATCTTCTAAAAGCATGTGGTTCGGATGGCTAGAATTAATTTAACGGAAATAAAATTCTAGTCTTAACCAATGAAAATGGTCTTAACTAATTTTTAGTTAATCGATTTCAGAATTATTTTTCTCAGTGTAGAGAAATTTTTCTTATCAAGCTTGTAGTTGATGTATACTTACTGCAGAGAAGTAGAATATGGGAAATCCTATTATTAATTGTCATTAATCAAATAAATTAATAAATGCCCGTTTTAGGGCCTTTCGGGTCATCAGGGTATTACCCTGGTGGAACCACCTTAAGTAGGTTGCATTATATGAATAAATACTATTCATATAATCTTAGATCATAGCCGAGGCTACGAACCCCGGACCTCCGGTGCCGAAATTAAGTGCCACACGATCACGGCCACGATGGCAGATAATTGTAATTTGTTTTGTTTTATTATGGTTGATTGTTAAGTTATTCTAAGGAGAAGGGCGACAACGACGGAAACAATTTGATTGGTTGGTTACTGTTCTTAACTTTTCATAACTCTTTATTAGACAAATCCAAAACTTGTACTTACCTCACGCTTTTGTATTTTCTGCACATTTTTCTTGCCTTATTGCGGTTCCTTAATTTAAAACCAACAGCGACCTGACAAAATTAAATTTACATTAAATATGACATATTTGAATAAGGGCGAGAAAATTATTTGAATAATAGTTTGAGACAAAGAAAGTAAAAAACATTTCTTTCCTCTCGACAAATTTTATTTATCATCGAAACGCTTTTAACCTACTAAGAGGTTATCATCAGTGCTGTCTTTCATAAAAGTTTTAGTTTTGACAAGTTAACAGCTCGCTAAGAATTTGGGAAAGGAATTTTATTGGTTTTTATAGTCCTTGTAGAGATCTGAATTTCTGCTCCTCTCCTCTCTAATTTTAGCATTATATCAACTGATCAAAACTAGCCCTAATGGCAGTAGCTGTGGCAATCACTCTAAGCAATGTTATATCCTAGTAATATACCTAAATGATTTTCTTGGTTAATTGCCTTTAAATAAATGCTTTTGCAAAGTATTAGCTTGCTGCCTTTATTTATTATTTAGTTATTTAATAGACAATTTTTATTACTAATAAAAATGTTTGTGATTCCTAACCTTTCTGGTATTAGAAACCTTTTGACGGTTTAAACATTCTAATAGTCCTAAGGTTAACACTAGTTTATATCGTATTAATCCCGCCATAAAATTTCTTAATCCAGGAATAAATTTTTGTATCCACCATTTTTATTTTTCCTCATTTAAACCGTATTCTTTTCATCTTTTCATATAAAGCCAATTTAGGTTTAAAACGTACGATAGGACTTTAAAAGTAACGTTTATAGATTCATAAAAATCTTCATTACTTATCCTTGGATGCTTTTTCTTGGGATAGCATAAAACGACTATGTCATAAAATAGCATGAAATTTCCTTTATATTTTCACATAGAAGAAAAGGCAATGGAACCCCGAGGTTAAGACGTTATACAACATAACGACCGAACTCAAAGATAGCGTTAACATTGTAATCCGCTCCTTTAGACATAACAACGTTCTCTCTTTTTAGTTTCATTGTTTATTTTAAAGCTTTTAAAATTTTAATTTTCTTTTTAAATGCATTTTTTGTAAATTTTCAGAGAGCTTTACATTGTTTATACCTGAGTACTTTTAAGATTATGTTATAAGGAGTTATCGTTTTATCTAGGCGCATTGCAGTATAGTTTTGTATATTTCAGTATTTTAAACATAATGCTTTTAGAAACCACTGTTTTTCCTCTTCGGGAAGACTGTAGTGCCCCGGCCAAGTCTAGCAGTCTCTGGTTAGCCTTTACTTACCGTAATCATCTTTCATTTCAGACGCACCTGGGACTGGCAACATATAGACACATAACACAATTTTTTTGGTAACTATTTAGAAAAAAGAGGCCTTGGTCGCTACGCAGCGACGTGTCGTTATGATGCTTTGTATCTTTATTATGATGTGAACAGGTGTCATGGTTTTCCCGTTTCCGTTTTTAGTCAAGTTTTAGTTTGAGAACCGAAAAAAGCAATATTCGCCTGCTGATATTATGGCGTTATATTGATGTTCATATCCAACAGCTAGTATCAAAATATTCTTCAATTACTTCTTTTAGAAAAGAAAATTCAAGCTAGATCTTTGTTTAGAAGTAGGAGTCATTCCGATAGCATACTTTGTTAGCTATACTTGGTTTTCACAAAGTTATGTATCTGTATGTGTGCGTGTGTGTGAGTGCGTCTCTATCATCTTAGCTCCTACTGTATTTATGCTAGAGAGTTCAATCTTTGTACAACAAACAGTCTACTGCTGTAGTTGTGCTTCTGGGAAAAGCTTTTGACGTCATTAACCCGCAATAATGACTCAGCGAACATTTCAAAAAATCATAAAACGTGGAAACATGATGCGATCAGATTGAGATTTAGCACGCATGTAGCCAGCCATGTAGTAGACATACTTCTTAAGTTTCATTTCATTATAAACATCAGTTCAATTTGTATCAAATGACTTGTACGGTTTTTAAAAAAATTGTAGAAAATAGAAAATAATCTAATTGAGTTACTTTGGTAAAAGTGTATACATTTACTTAATAAATAAGTTCACTAATTTTAGTTTTAATACGACAAGTTCCATCATGTTTATCACATCATAAAAGTTAAACAGCATCGAGCATTGTCTGTGCCTGGATGGGCGACCGCTGAGAATGAAACGGATGGGTTTGTAAATTTGTCGAATTTTATATTGTTAGGACGAGCGAAGCGAGTCCGAAGTTAAAAGGACAAGCGTAGCGAAGCCGATGGTGTGAGGAAAAGATCCAAGATACCCCGTACCTGATTTTTTAAAATAATGCGGCACAGTGGTTATACATATTACCGTCTATGACTCTAAGTACGTAGGCGCACAAAGTATCGTTTAGTTTAAAATATTTTTTTTATAAAATGTTTAATCATTTTGTAGCTCTTGGATTCCAATTTAATTCCTCTTATGAGTGTTTAAAATAAGTTGTATTATAACACTCAGAATTAAAATATTATAAAAATCTATTTAAAACCTTATTAAATGTTAAACCATTTTCACAAGCACAACTTTTTACTTACCGGATAACTAATTTTTCCGATATTTACCCCTAAATTAATTACCTTATTCACCAACTTTTTCTTTAACTTTTATAATACAAAATTTTATAGTCCATTAACTCTTAATAAGTTTTTGTTAATTACCGGTACTTTTTACATTTTTTTGTAAAGTTTTGTTTATTGTTGTAAGTCTTTAGCTTTCAAAAAGTTGAAAAAAACTTTAAAACAAAATTAGACTTTATCGATTTCTTGTTATTGAGTGTTAAAATACTTTTAGTTGTTTTTTTGCTAACAATGTAGATTTATATTCTTTAGATTTATTATAAATTATTATAGATAATTTATAGAGAATATTCTTTAGATTTCTTTTACATTTAGATTTATATTCTTTAGATTATGTATAAATCTTCTGTTGTAGATTAAAAAAGTGTGTAAATCTATGCATGAAACCCATGTATATTTCATGCAAGCATGAAACCTCTGTGTATTTCATGCAAGCATGAAACCCCTGTGTATTTCATACAAGTATGGAACTCCTGCGTATTTCCTGCAAGCATGGAATCCCTGTGTATTTCATGCAAGCATGAAATCCCTGTGTATTTCATGCAAGCATGAAACGCCTGTGTTTCATGCAAGCATGAAACCCCTGTATATTTCATGCAAGAGGCAGTTTTTCTCATCAAAATAAAATTCTAAGTGTAATACATTGTTAGACAAAATCCATTGGATTTTGTTAAACCATTTTAGGCGTTGGGTAATATTAAAATTTTTAGGACGACCGAACAGAGTTAGAAGGTATTCTGCATCCTATTGTTTCTATTTTCATTTATTTATTTATTAACATACTTGAGGTTTCTTTATTACAAAGTTTCTCAATTGTCAAAATTTTGCAATAATATAAAAAAAACAAGAAAACAAATTAATTGTAAATTTTTACATAGACTGCATAAACATAGACAGCATAACTTGAATAACAAACTCAATTAAAAATAAAAATAAAGCATAACATTACATAAGAAACACCAAACATTTAAGGTGGTGTAAAAACACTAAGTTATCAGCTAAAAACTCGTTAACATTATAGTAGGCTTTCTCAAGCAACAACGTTTTAATGCTTTTTTTGAAAGTTTAACTATTGAAGCGGGTAATTTATTAAAGGACCTTATTCCTTTAATTTGTGCTGTTATAAAATTAGTCCTTTTGCGTCCTGTGCTAGAATGTTCTATTTTTACTTTTCCTAATTTATACCTTAGGTATGTAGGAAAAGTATTGTTTTTGCAAAACAATCCAAAATCGGGATGTCACCGAAATTATCTGTTTAAGGTGTTTTTAAAGCCTCCTAAGTAGTTTTCACTAAGTTGTCAGTCTGTATGTGTGTGTGTGTGTCTGTCTATATGTGTGTTTCTGTTTCATTGTATTATCATCATCAGTTTGATTTTTATTAAATGACTTTTGTACGTTTTTAAAAAAAAATAAAAATTAGGAAACAATCCATTTGAGTAATATATAACGTAATAAGTTTCGTTTCAATACCACACGTATATTCATGATTTTTGGTGGATCATAAAAGTTAAGCAGCATTGGGCGTGATCAGTGCTGTATGGGTGACTGCTGAGTATGAAACGGATGGATTTACTATCTGAGGACGAGCGAAGCGAGTCCAAGGACATGCAGTAGTATAAATTTGGTCAATTGTATATTATGAGGACAAGCGAAGAAACTCCGAAGTAGAAAAGATGATTATCTTGAGCGTAGCGAATCCGATGTAATGAGGAAGAGTTCCAAAATACCCCGTACCTATACTAACAACCCGGTTAGTATTTAAATATTGGGGAACACCAAATGTTTAAGAAAGAATAGTTTCTTTTCTTATAAAAGAAACCAAGTGGTTTTAATACTTCATTCTGTACCGAATTAAAAGCAATGTACCAACAGATCCTATCGAATCATCCTACATTAACTGTAAGTGTGCATCAGAGATCGGATGGGCTGTTAATTTCATATCAAGCAACTCCATTTTAGGTTTGTTAAATTTATTGAGTCCACTGAATCATTTAGGTTCGTCATTTTTACGTATATTGTTCGTAAACTTGTTCAGAGGTGCTTTCGTATTTGTAGGACGGGGTGAGATTATCTTATTGAAAATAATTAACCTTAAACAACGGCACAGCTCTTCGATTGTTTGAGATAATGGATAGTATTCTATGGCTTTTACTGTCAGGAAGTGGAGCTCTCCCCTTACCTGAGAGCGGAAAACAAAATGTCTCCAAAATCCAATTGTTAAATCAGTCAAAATTTTATAAGTGACGCATTTGTTTTTCCTCTAATGGGGATGCTACAGATTTTGCAGCACTTTCAAAGTCAAAAGGCATTTATATTAACTCGAACAGACCGAATGGGGAAGATGCAAATGTTTTAGTAACGTAAAATTATAATAATATGGTAAGAAGCCATGCCTGATAATTTAGAAAATATTTGTTGCTAGCAAGTTGAATTCTAATCGTGTATATGATCGTCTTCTTTGTTTACAAGTGAAGAAAGAAAAAAATAGAGCAGGCTCTAGTTACAGACACGGGCCCAAGAAAAGAGAATTTAGAGTGAAAAATTTGACTTAATTTTCTTCTTTGCCTGGAGAATTGTGTATATTTCCTGTATTGTCTGTAAACTTGGCTACTTCTTGGATAACCAACAACTTGTCTTTGGCTTTTGGAGAAAGGAAACCTTGTTCATATCCTCCTTAACACCCCTATAACTCTAAATTTATTTCCTTTTTTATTTCGAAGTTCACTTAAAACAAAATCGACAAGTATTATTAATATTAATATAAAGTGGAAGGATGCATAAGTCTTTTTTTATTTTTAAAACAATCTAATAAAAATGTAATAAACATTATTTTTTTCTTTTATGTTTTATTCATAAACCAATTTCATATAAACTTTTACAAAATATGCATTGTTAATCATTTTTCTACTACACTTTATGATTTTAAAGTTTTATTTCAATATTGTAAACATTTGTTTTTTGTTAAGAATTATTAAAAGTGGATGGAAAGAGTTGCATTTCATAATAGTATGCAAACTGCACTTCGTATTTGTATTAATTAGTTAAGAATATTTTTGAAACAAAAATAAAAAGTTTGATGTGGATTGCTGCTTAAATCAAGAAAGTTACCATCTTGGGTTCTAGAATTAATTAAAAAAGTTTAGAAAATGCCAGATTTAGATGAATAAAATATGAGGGATTGTGAATTTTCTTGAGAGGCCAACCTTTCTCCTTGTCTTAGAGGACCTAACACATTTTTTCTTTTTTGTACTTTGTTCTAAATTAGTTTTTGCAACCTCAGAGTTTACTTTCTTATTAACTTAAATCTTAAGTTATTTTTGTTTTTAATAAATGTTAGTTAATCCATAAATTAAAGTAGAGTTAGAGATTTGAAGAAAAAACTGTGACTAAAAGAAAATATTTGCACGATTTAATATCTTAACGTCATAATTAAATCGCTTCTTGTCTTTGGAATTTCTATAGGTGCTGAAGTTTAGTTTTGAATACGTGCCGCATACGTTTTTGGTTTATGAATGTTTGTGAGACTGGTGGATTTAAGTTTCACCGCGTCATTTTATTTTTACTTTGGCTCTTTACTTGCTATTTAAAACAAGAAGCGCGTCTTGCGTTATGCTTATGTTTTAAGCACATTGTGTTAGTTATGCTTTAATAACCATACATAGTATTCAATGTATGGTTAACACATGAGCATATTAAAATTGTAACCCCCCCCCCCCTTAAGTCTTTGGTCCAAGAAATTCTTATTTCAATAGAGAAGCAATCATCAGCTTCTTCGCCTTGGCGACGTGCTAGTATATCATGATAAAGGGCTATTTCATTTTAGAGATAATATAAGAGTTGTAGTTCCTGACTATACCCTTTTTGTTTCATTCATTTTATTTGTTAAGTCCTAGATCTATGGAAGTAAAACTGCCGCAATTATTACAACTACTTATTACAGCTACTACAAGCTGTTTTAATATTTCTCTACGAAAATTCTAAATTTTATGATATATTATCAAATTGGAAAAGAAGCTATAAAACTTGTTTACATTGCTGGCACACCGGCAAGAAGAAGAAGTTGATGATGACCTCTCAATATAGAAAAGGCCATTTAGTAATGCCAACCTAAAAACTTTCTTTTAAAGCCCCAATGACCGTTTCCAGCAAAAACGGACATGACGTGAATAAAATTGATTTTACAACTTTTTTGGACCAAAAACTTGGCGAAGTTTTTTACCACGCAAGTGGTTTTTTGTTAATGTACTGTTATATATCTCGCTAGATATATATATTTATATAATATATAAATATATATATTCCAAATAAATATTGATTTATTTGGAATGTATCACCCTGTTTATAATAAACAAGTTTAGAATAAGTTTATATTTTTAAGAGATTAATTCGTTCATCGTTTTTGTCTCATCAATTTTCTCATGCAGCAGGATTTGGCAAAATTATTAAATACAACTAAGTTAAAATTAGTTGCAAAAATAATAAACCTGGTTATAGTTTTTATAAAACTAATTTATTTCCATAGAAGTATACATGATACAAAATTTATTTAATAAGACCAAAATTTAATGCTCGTCAAAAATTAATAATAATTCTCATTTTATCCGGGACATTCAAGTTTGTTTTATTTTACCTAATTTATCTTGTTTATATTAGCTAAAATCCATTATCTCTGAGACCCTTAGGGAGATAACAAAAGACGTAATAATGAGGGAGGGGGATTTCCTTATAACGCAGTTAAATTTGGTCTTAATAACTTTATAAATATTTATAAGTAATTCATTCTCTGGAGCGTTTGTTATTGAACTATTTTAAGTTTTATTTACTTATATTTATTTTTTATTATTTTGAAACGAATTACGTTTTATTTTAATCGTTGGATAAAAGGAATGGGAGTGTTCGACTTAATTAGTTTCATGATTCCCAAGTACTTTTCACTCCGTTGGGAGTAAAAAGTAACTTTTCTTCCGTTGGGAGTAAAAAGTAACTTTTCTTCCCTTGGGAATAAAAAGTGTTTCCTTTTATTGGGTTATTCCTCTTAATTGAGCTAATTATATCCATTTTTTGATGTATTCTCTAAATGTATACAGGATACTGATCAATTTTTGTAATTTTCTCGGGGGTGGCACTCCAGAAATTTATGAGGGAAGAGGAACCTGACCATGAAAATGTTTTACTGCCTTAAAATCCGTTTCAGGTCAAAAGAAGTTGATTGGAGTAATATTTTTTTTCTGGGGCAGCACTCCCAAAATTTATAAGGGGTCCGACCTAAAAAAATAGAATAAAATAAAATAAACGATTGGAGATAAAATCTTTTATGCACCTTGAGAGTAAAATGGTATTTTCCCCTCAGAATTACCTTACTTTGTTAAATACTTTGGTTCCCTCGGCTTGCGCCTTAGGAACCAACTAACTGCTCAATAGAGTAATAGCGTTTTTCACTCCCTTGGTGCATAAATAACTATTTTAAAAACTGAATTTTAAGTTGTTGTGACGTTTGACAGTCAGTATCATAACTGACTCCTTCAGTTTAGTTCAGGAGTATTATTTAGCCCTTGGTCATTCTGATAACCAATACGATATAATTGAGGCAAATTTATTTTTAGCGGGTTGGTAGAGGAAGAACTATTAAGTTAATTTAAAACCAATCAAAATTGTCAGATGCCACTAATAGTGGGAAAACTAATGTATAGAGCTTTCCAGCAAGTGTAGAGATGAACTAGTAAATCTTGATCGTGCATCCAAAATTTAAATCCCCAAGCATGAATTAAAGTTCTATCAAACGCACAGCGAACTTTATCGTTACGTGCCACTAGTAGCAGAGGCTGAATTTAGACTCTCCTCTTGCATCTCAGACACTGTTGTCTTTCATGATGAGAGCGTTCAGTGTAATATTTAATTATTGCTGGTGCCAATGTCATGTGGTTAATCTTAATCTCTATATATATTTTAATATAGTAATTTTTTATTTTAATATAAAAGAAATTCAAAGGAGTACTTAGTTGTTTTTAGAAAAGATAATATATGTTGTATTTTTGTCAAGTAAATGAAGTTGATATGAAGCCCTTGTCACTCTTGTTTCTGCTTTGCCTGTTGAAGCTCCTTGCTATTGCATATCAGTTATAATATGCAAATGTAATATTTTACTACATTTTCAAATTATAATTGAATTTTTACAAATCTATTTTTACAATGAGTCAACTATTAGGTTATAAGTAGAATGAATTCAAGTAAAGGTAATTGATAAATTTAAACAAAGTTTAAAGAATTAATAGCTCCATGAAGGAGTAAGATAACGATCTTCTCGTATAGCAATTTGAATATTCCCTTTAATGTATTTTATCACATGTTGGAGCACATTAACTTCAGGAACTAGATCACATAATAGTCATTGAAAATCATTTATCATTCGAAAAAAGGTATATGTTTGAAGAAAATAAGCGATAAAAAGTGTTTAATGCTTGGGGTTAAAACCTCGAAAATCTAGATTTTGGGTTCCTAAAATTTCCCTCAAAATTATAATTTTTGAGGGTCTCTGCTTACAATTAATCTGGCCCTGTTAACAAATTACTGGGGAAAAGCAAGTTTTCTCTCTACCGCGTATCACGTTCAGTAATTTATCATTTTCAAGATTAAATCTCTTTTGTTTTATAAGATTAATATATCGTGTTATAAAGGATTACATGTTTGTTGATTTTCTATTTTTGAGGTTCTACTCATAATTTTAAAGCTAGTGATGTGTCGTATCTTGGATTATTTGATTAATGACTCGTTTTAATTGAATTTAATTTATAGGGTAGGTGGAAACTGTCCACTTCCTATTTTAAATTTCCTAGATTTTATATATTATAGAACATACGAATTTTGACCATGTTAGTGATGTTATGGGTCTTTAGTAATGATAAGGGGAGGAACTTTGTCTTATTTATAACTTATAGGTATATTGATAAAATACTGTATTTTCCTCAATAATACAAAAACAAAATTTCACCAAAACGGTTTTTCCGGATTACTAATATTGAGCAGCATTCAGTGTGGTCATTACCTGGATAGGTAACCGTTGAAGGTTGTTCATTGCTAGTCCGAAGATGTACTGCAATATAAATGAGGTGAACATTATATTCTGGTAACGAGCGAAGTGGGTCCGAAACGGTGGGCATAAATCTAGCGAATCTTATATGGTGAGGAAAAGTTTCGACATCACCAGTTCCCGATTTTTACTTTTATCCCTTTTATGCCGTACGTATGTAGGAAACGTATTGTGTTAGTGCTAACAATTTGAAACCAAGATTTCGCCTGAAGTATTTTTTTAACTGATGAGTAATTTTATCAAGTTGCTTGTTTGTATGTGAGTGTACGTGTCTGGTATCATTCGAAAAATAGTATTTATCACAGCATTAACTGGAAATAATGACTCAGCAAAAAGTTTGAAAATTCATAAAAACCCGGGAACAGGTTTCAATAATGCTGAAAATGTTTTAATTAATTTGAAATGTATCACACATGTAATAAATAAAAAAATGTGCCGTTCCGTTTATTAGTCAGCCGTAGAACATTTATTAGTCAGCCGTTCCGTTATCAGCATTTGTTCTATTTTCAACGAATAGCATTTAAACGTTTTGTAAAAAAATGTAATGCATCAATAATTATCCAATTGAGCTGAAATTTGGTATAAGTGTAACTCTTTACTTAACACATATGCATACTAAATTTCGTTTTAATACGAAATAATATTATGCATACTTAACTATAATAGAAAGTATGGTTTTTATTGGATCATAAAAGTTAAACAGCATCGAGCGAGGTCAGTTCCTAGATAGGTGACAAGCGTTGCCAGTTTTTAGACATGTTGCAGTATAAATTTGGTGATTTTATTTTCTGAGGACCAATAAAGCTAGTCCGAGGTACTGAAAATCAACGAAGATAAATTTTCCGAGGTATTCAGTATCCGATTTTTATATTTATACATTTATATTATATTTTTAAATTATTGTATATTAAGAACTTAATTATATTTTATTTAGCAAATTAGTGGAAAACACTAAAATGTATGTTTTTATTTTTATGATGATATAATTTTTAAAAATATTTTTTAAGGTTAATTAATTTTCTTCATTACAAAAGTCAGGAATGATAATCTTCTAATAAAAAGTTTTAAAATGAGTTTCGTTATCTTTAAATTAATATTAGAATTAAACAGAAAATTAAAATAGATAGAAAAGTTGTTCTCGTGTTAAATGCTAGAGAGGTTTTTTAACGTAACAATATTATGAATTTAACTCCTTAATTATTCATTTATATATGTATGTCAGTCGATATAATTAACTTATTTTTTTATTTTAAAATGTTTTTTTCAATTTCTACTATAAAATTTATGTTTAGATAAAACAAGGATTTCATTATTGTTTGATAGTTGTTGGCCTAGTAAAGCTTTTTTTAGGGAATTTTCTTTTTTTTTACAAACTAGCCCTTGTATGACTGTATCCTATCTTTAAATGTAAAATTGTCTAATTTGAATTTAAATGGGCGGCCATTGTTTTTACAATTGTTGTTCTAACAATCCACTCTTTGTAAGATTTAGATTTAAAATTCGTTTCGGGGTGTCAGATGCATTAAACGCTTTAATTAGATGTTTTAATTAAAATGTTTAAAGTCAGGTCGTGCAGATACTTATGTTTGAATATATTAGGTTTTGAAAGTATCATTATATCTTAGTTTAAATGCCCCTATTTCTATAATTCAGTTTCATTTTTTAGATTATATTATTATTACTGCAGTTGTTTTAATATTATTATGGGAAGTTGTTTTCTTTTCCCATTTAGGGAAAAGCATAACTCAAATCTATAATAATGTAATATAATCTAACTTAATATAAGTAAGATTATATTCTATTATGTATATAAGGTATGGTTTAGGACTGTACTAGGATGCCTGTACTAAAGTGCATAAGATAGTAACAATATCTTATAGAAAAATATCACAGAATAATGACAATATGGGTTTTGTCTGTGTTGAGAAGATATAATAAGTCGTAGATCTACAAAAAGTGAAAAATATTTATAAACTTACAAATATTTATACTAAACTTACAAATATACCTGAGATTTTTCACACTTATGTTACTACCTTCCTATCTCTACAAAAAGTAAAAAATGTGTATAAACTTACATATATACCTGAGATTTTTCACACTTATCTTACTACCTTACTATCTCTACAAAAGTGAAAAATGTGTATAAACTTACATATATACCTGAGATTTTTCACACTTATCTTACTACCTTACTATCTCTACAAAAAGTAAAAAATGTGTATAAACTTACATATATACCTGAGATTTTCACACTTATCTTACTACCTTACTATCTCTACAAAAGTAAAAAAATGTGTATAAACTTACATATTACCTGAGATTTTTCACACTTATCTTACTACCTTACTATCTCTACAAAAAGTAAAAAATGTGTATAAACTTACATATATACCTGAGATTTTTCACACTTATCTTACTACCTTACTATCTCTACAAAAAAGTAAAAAATGTGTATAAACTTACATATATACCTGAGATTTTTCACACTTATCTTACTACCTTACTATCTCCACAAAAAGTGAAAAATGTGTATAAACTTACAAATATATCTAAGATTTTCTCACGTATCTTACTACTTTACTATCTCTACAAAAAGTAAAAAATGTGTATAAATTTAAAAATATACCTGAGATTTTTCACACTTATCTTTCTACCTTACTATCTCTTTAAAAAGGGAAAAATGTTTTATAAACCTAAATAATTTCTGAGATTTTCACACTTATCTTACTACCTTATTACTATCTTACTACCTACGATAGTAGTATCAGTGTTCTTTTGTTTGAAAATTCGCTAAAAAATAGAAACGAAGTATCTAATTCTCTCATTAAATTTCACTGTTGAGATCACACAAGTTACGCTGTTATGGAGGTATAATTTAAATGTTTTTAATTAAAACTTTACATTAATTGTTTTAAAGAACATTTTCCAACACGCTTTTATATTTACTGTTTTTTAAGTCTACAAACATAACACGTAGGTTTAGGTTGTTTGAAATAGGATTCCTAAAAGTTTAAAATAACATGTTTAGCTTTTTAGCCTGAGAAGTAGCGTAAAAAAAGTTCTACCTAATTTAGAAAGAAACTGTTGAAAAATAAACCTTATTTTTACACACATATTTGTTTGTTTAGTGCTCGTACACACACTCCCTATGTTTTAATCTCTCTTTTTACACCCCTCAATCTCTCTCTAGCTAAAGCACAACCACTCACAAAAATAACAATGTGTTTTTTAAAAAATAATACTTTTTTTAGGTGTTAGGGTAGAAGAAAAGAATCATTAATTATATACCAGAAAGGGTAGTTATATGTGTGTGTGAGTGGAATATTCACACGTGTAGTTCTATACTAAATTCGCACACACACACAAGTTCTGTGTGGGATATAAATTTACCATAGACATGTATAAGTTATTGGATCTAAAATACCAAATTTCAAAATACCTTCATAATAAAACTTGTTGAAACAATGTGCGGTCATTTTTTTAAAATAATAAAGGAAGACTGAATTGACCCCTCGTTAGGGAAAATTCTCCTTCTTTTGGTTTGTTTTAACTTTATTTTAGGAAATTATGTTTATAATACACATTTTTAATTTTCTTCATTTGTAACGTAGGATATAGAAAACGTAAACCTAAACTGGATTTTCGACTAAAACCCCAAACTGGGATTTCATCTGTTTCAGAATTGTTTGGCCTTTTTTAAATAATTTTAAAAAAATTGGGTACGGGGCATCTTTGAACTTTTCCTTATCACATCAGTTCGCTAGGCTCATCAACCCTGCTTCGGACTCGTTTCGCTCGTCCTCAGAATAAACAATTCACCAAATTTATACAGCAAAATGTCTTTGGACTCGCTTCGCTCGTCCTAAGAAAGTAAATGCATCCGTTTCAATCTCAGCGGTCACCCCCCACACAGCACTGACCACGCCCAATGCTGCTTAACTTATATGATTTAACACAAATCAATTGAATAATTTTCTTATTTTATACAATTTTTTAAAAACACGTACACAAGTCATTCGATAAGAATTGAACCAATGTTGATAATATAAGGTAGTAACATGGTTACAAGCGTGCCAAATCTTAATCCAATCAAATCATTTTCCGCGTTATATGATTATTCAAAATTTGCATTGAGTCATTATTGCGGGTCAATCGTTAGGTTCCATTGAGCTCTCTGAATTTTTTATTGCGTCATTGGTCGGGCATAATAGGACAGTAAAAATGTCAAAAATTCATCTCATTCTATTAGGACTCTAAAAAATTGCTCTACAGAAATGTTCCATTCGATGATTACAAAATTATAAATCCTCGCTTTAGAATATTATAATAACTTGCTATAATGTTTATGAGTGTCTGATATATTTTTGTTTCTTTCTGTTTCAGGTATGTATCATCAAAATGAAATTCATAGATTTTAAGGTAAATGTGCTGAATGGAAAAGGAAAATAAATTAAAGTAAAATGTGAAATAAGAAATCGGGTACAGGGTATCTCGAAACTTTTCCTAATTGCTTAGGATTTGCTACGCTTGTCCTCAGAATGAAACGGCTGTATTTACTAAAACACAGCCGTTTCATTCCTAGTGGTCACCTATCCAGGTACTGACCACGCTTGATATTGCTTAACTTTTAAGATCGAACAAAATTTATGGATATACTTGTCGTATGGAAATGAAAAAATGGAGTTTAAGTAAAAAATGGAAACTTCGGACTAGCTTCGCTTGTCCTCAGATAGTAAATGCATCCGTTTTATTCTCAGCAATTACCCATGCAAGCCACTAAACCCGCTCGATGCTGCTTAACTTTTATGATTCAACAAATATTATGAATGTACTTGTCGTATTCAAAGGATCCTTATTGTACTTATTTATTACATAAAGTTATACACTTGTACTAAATTTCAACTCAATTGCATTATTACCAGGTCATTTAATTTTTTTTAAAAAACGTCCACATGTGATCTGATACAAATTGAACTAATGCTTTCAATGTTATGAAACATGGCACATATGTTCGTTTTATATGACTACATGCATGTCAAATCTCAAACCGATCGCAACATTTTTTTTTGGGTTTAATGATGTTTCATTATTGCGAGTTAATGACGTCATGAAAATTTTAGACATTTTATCTATAGACCGATTTTTGTGCGAAGTTTTAACTCTTTAGCATAAATACACTGGGAGCTACGATGATAACAGACACACGCACAAACACTCACATACAGATAGTCAACTTTGTGAAAATCACTTAAGAGGACTTAAAAACACGTAAAACGGATAATTTAGGTGGCATCCAGGTACCGCATAAATGGGGAAAAGAAAAAATAATTCTTTATTAAATTATAAACGCATAATGCCCTTAGTAACCTAAAACATTTTAACCTCCACTTTTAATCCAAAGAAAACATTAGCTTATGAGATGTTCGTATGTACATGAATGTCTTAGATTAGTCTATGAGACTAGAAAATATCAACGAAGAATTTATTGGTAAATATCTATTTTCTGTTGCTAGTAAGATGACTAAAAATGGACGTAGAAATATTAATTACATAGACATAAAACACTAGGATGCACAACGCGTAAAAGAATGAATTACAAAGATTCTGTTTATTTGAAATAGGATGTAGGACGTTTTCCTTTTCATGTTTCAATAAATCAGACAATATTAAAGTTATAAAAGAAATTGGTGTTTGCGCAAGTATTTGCTATTTAACAGGGAACTATAAAAAAGTTACTGTAAATTACTCCAGTTTATTATTGCGATTTGTTTATAAACAAATCGCTAATAAAAGTTTGAGGAAACAAACTTAACCACTCATAAAAAATACATTATTTTTAAAGCTCCTTCGTGCTGCAAATTGAAGAGCTGCTTCGCGAGCCTAAATTTATAACGTTACAATCATAAAGTTAAGTGATGAGTACAGGTTATTGAATTTATAGTTTGGGGGGGGGGGTACCGTTTATCTGCAGTAGGTGTCCGCGGGGCTCTAAAGTTTACGAGTCCCTGTTTTAAAGTATTATGATGTTATTTTGACCGACAGAAAGTTTAAGTTTAGTAGAATGTTCGCTATAGTGGAAAAAATATAAGATAAGTTAAACTTTTCCACTAGGCCTAATAACTTCTTTTGTTTCTTTCATCTCTTTGTTTTCATTTTTGTCTCTCTCTCTCTCTTTTCTTTTTTATATACCTCTCTTCTTTCTTTTTCTTTATCACACACTTCCTTTTCTTAAAAACTCGCTTGGGTTGTTCAACCTTGATTTTTACTGAACTATCTTTTTCTAGGAAAATAAATCCTTATAAACTATAAACAATTTATCTTTCAAGTTTTTTAACAACCCTCATATTTCTTAACTTTAACTGCTTCTCGTGTTTTATTTATTTATTTTTTAATTTTACTTATTTTTCTCGAATTGCAAAACAAAAATAATTTCCTTCATCTGATAAGTATAATTTAAAACATTATCTTGTGAGGTATAACTCTCAAATGATTTCTATATTTTATCTACTTACGGCTGCAAAATTAGTCATCACTGAACTGTTTTTAAGCGGTGAAATGTAATTTTACCAACTGTACGGGAATATTGCTTGGTAATACTCTACCTCCATGGGAGTAGTGGTACATTTAAATATAATTATTGAAGGAGGAGGTTATTATGTTGCAGATTATTGTGTTAATTTCGGTGTATTTCGTCTTGTAAACATGATTATTGTTTATGTAATAATTATTAAATATTAAAGATTTTTTATAAAATACCTAATATATATAGTTGTATATTGGCAACACTGATATTCATGTTTTTTTAATTGTTTACCATTACCAGCTGTTTATGAATCGTCAGATTTTAATGTTTGTTTTGTTACTTATACTTCATCGTTTGTTGATTTATTTTATTTAAATTATTAGAGAGCAAAAGCACTTCAGTGGATGATAACACTATTTTATTACCGAAATTATTAGCGTATAACAATATTACAATACTTTAAACAATTGTTAAACATTATGTACCTCAGAAGTTTTCCTCATCACGTCAGATTTGCTACGCTCATCCTCCCTGCTTCGGACTCGATTCGCTCGTCCTTCCCAGTTCGTTTCATTCCCAGCGATAACCCGTACGCTCGTCCTCAGAATATACAATTCGCCAAATTTATACTGCAACATGGCTTAGGACTCGCTTCACTCGTCGTCAGATATTAAATGCATCCGTATCGTTCTCAGCGGTCACCCATACAGCACTAACCACGCTCATTGCTCCTTAATTTTTATGATCCAACGAAATCATGTATATACTTGTCGTATTAAAACAAAACTTTGTGTATTTATTTATTAGGTAATGGTTTACACTTTTACTATATTTCAATTCAATTGAATCATTTACTGATTTTTTATATTTTTTTTAAAAACGTACACAAGTCATTCAATAAAAATGTAACCAATGCCGATAATGAGATGAAATTTGTCACATATGTTATTCTTATACATGGCTACATACGTGTGAAATCTCAATCTGGTCGCATAATGTTTCCAAGTTTTATAATTTTTGAAATTTTCGCTGAGTCATTATTGCGGGTTAATGATATAAAAAAAATATTTTCCATATAGCACAACTACAGCGGTAGATTAATTTTTGTACGAAGTTTTACCTCTCTAGCATTAATACGCTGGACGCTACGATGATAACAGACAGATAACTGTGAAAGCCACTCAGGAAGCCTTTAAAACACCAGAAACGGATAATTCCGGTTTCAGATTTTTTCGCAAACACAATACTTTTCCTAAATACCTATGGTATAAATGAGGAAAAGTAAAAACCAACAAGGAAATGTTGTTAGTATTGAAGAATTACAAGATCATTTCTACCTGACATTGTGAGTGTTGGAACAACTTTAAGACAATATCTGTGACCCTAATAACCCCTTTTCTACTTGTTTATTTATTTAAGTCGTGATTTTTTTATCTTTTATAAAACAACTTATTTTAATTTAACTCTACAGAGTTTTTTTTCTTAAATCTAATCTAAATGTTTCTAAATTTCTAAATCTGAATTTTCTTAAATCTAATCTAAATTTTTTTTCTTAAATCTAATTTTTTTTCTTCTTAAAATCTTAATGATTCATTTTAATCTAAATTTTTTGTCGTAAACGATGAAAATTAAACATAAAATTTTAGAGAATGATGTTCTTATGTTTAATTTCCAGCCGTAATTAGGTAAAATAGTACATGTTACTATTTAGCAACTAAATAGTAACCACTTCCTTTGCTGCTATGCAGCAAAGGAAATATTGCCGACTCGTCAACAGTTACTTGCATCGGCTCCGCCTCTGCAGTCAAATCGGGATATAATTACCTTTTGCCAGGAAATGTTCATAGCCTGGCCCTCACCTTCAGCTCGAGGGCTAGTCTGCAAAATTCCATTTTGCTACCTAGTAGCATAATATACTATTATCAATACTCTTTACAGGCTGCGCAGCTCTTATTTCCTTTAAATAGGAAACCTCTGTAGTCTAATCTCTTTGCAGATTATTATCGTTTTTTTTTTCACTTAAAACGGTTTTTTCAGTTTTTTTGTAATAATTTGAGTGACGAGTAGTTATGCTTTTACTTAAAAAACATAAATATAAGCATTGCTTATTAGCAAAAATGAATTTTTAAACACGGAAGTACGCTTGCCATTGGAAATTCGTCCGGCATGCCAGAATTTTTTTGAAATGTAATACCCCTTTTTTTCTTAATTTGAAATTATATCTAAAATACATTCTCTTCTAATAAAGATAGTATTTATTTTCCTAAAATAGCTTTGAAAAATAGTAGATGAATTAACTGCATAAAAGAAACTTTTAGAATAGTGTAGTTATTTAAAGGTTAGAAACTCTAATAATTTAAGTTTTCTTTGTTTGCTAGGATGTTTTATTACATCTTATATGATATTATATAGGATAAAATAAATTAAATTATATAAATGATGCGATTTTATCTTTCGCATTCGATCTATAATTTGATGCTAATTACTGGAGTAGAATACCACGTAGTTTAGAAATGCTTTATCTAAGTTTTAAATGGGTTTCAACGAATTTTTAATGAAAAATTAACTTATGAGATTGAAGTTTTACTGGAGATGCTTTTACTAAAATAATTCTGGCGCGGTGGTCCGCGTGTCGGGCGAATTTCCTTTAAATGCATGTTTCCGTGTTTCACAACAATCCTGGTTCTGGAGGTTGTTCAGATGACGGAAGTTGAGGGTGGGAGTAAGCGAAATCGGTTCCTATTGGCTTCCTGATAACAAAATACGGGCCTTCGGCCCGTAGCCGCTACGCGGCCTCGGCGCTTCGCGCCTCGTCCGCTCCGCGGCGTCGGCCCACCGGGCCGCTTCGCGGCCCGGGGTCCTCTCTGTGGCCGCTTCGCGGCCACATTGTTGTTGTTTTGTATGATGTGTTGTTTCATTATTGTTCTTGTTACATGGCATTTTGCCATGTACCTAGCGAATTTTCACAGCCTCTCCACACAGGCCCGCTTCGCGGGCCTGAAAGGCTTTCTCACAAATTTGATTTTACTAATTAAGATTTTATGAATACTTTATTATTAATAGTATGCTATAATATTAAAACTAACAAGCGTTATAAACAAAAATATATTCATGATTTTTGTTTTTAAATAAAAATACCGTTTCCGTCACTTAGGATCATAGATAAACAATATTCACATAGATGGCTCACTCAAAGATTTAAAAAAAATAGTTGATGGGATGCAGGAGGCTTAAGTAGTACAATCTAGTGGTGACAGCGTGAAACTGTCAGATATTTTTATTTCTGACACTTTTATTTATTTATTTTTATTCAACCAAACAACGAGCTGTTGAGGGTAATCAAGTCTTTCCATCCGCTTTTCAGCGCTAGAATGATGAGGAGTCGATAGATGAGTGATCCCAAGAAAGCTCTATAAGAATTTCGTATAAATTGGTAAAAAGTGAAAAAAATTAATTTCTCACTCTTACTTCACCCATTCTGTCGTCAGAATACCATAGATCTTTGTTTACTTTTATTTTATTTTACTAAACGATTGGCAACTGTTTGTATTTAACAAAAATACTACAGCACAATCTAGTAGAGAATAAAGCAAATATATTTTTACTACTAGCGCTCTTCAAGACTCTAGTGATGAGGCCCCCAACTTAAATCATAAACACAAACTTGTCAATTGAGTGTTCCTACTACACTCGGGAGTGAACCATCTATGTTAATATTGTTTATCTATGCTTAGGATTGTCTGATTGAGTGAACCGGTCGCAATCGTTTTAGAATGAATTCGACCATATAAAGACTACTTCGAGGTTCTTCCGCTTTACGGGCCTGCTTTGCTCGCCGTGGTTTAGTGGAAGCCATTTTTGTCCAGTCTCTCTAGGACAGCAGGCTTACCAGGATGGAGCAAGAGGTAGAGGCCCTTCAATTATACTATATCCCCAACCTCTAACACTACTGAACCTAAGATATATCGTACCGGTCTTTGACCTGGACGTATACATATATACAACATTATATATATATGTATACTGTTTGCGCCATTTGTGATGGTTCGATTCAGCTGAAATTGGTTTTAATCGATTCAGCTAGCCGTCTACCTAAACACGAATACCTTGTTTTAAAGCCATTTCAAGTTTTCAAAAAAATTTTTTTTTTCATGACGTCATAACTTTGATTGATGACGTCATAATGATTTATAAACAATAGGCCTCGTACCCTCCTCAACATCTTGCGATTTGCAAAGTTTCGTTTCAATTTGAGAACGCCTTCGAGAGTTATCGTTCGCCATACGAAAGGGTAGAAACTCTTACATACATATATATATATTATATATATATATATATATATATATGTATATACATATATATATAAACTTTTTCGGACATATTTTTTTGTTATCAGGAAGCCAATAGGAACCGATTCCGCTCACTCCCACCTCAACTTCCGTCATCCGAACAACCTCATAAGCGTCATTTTCATTATGAAAATTCGCTAAAAATATGTCCGAAAAAGTTATATATACTATGTATATATATATATATATATATATATATATATATATATATATATATATAATATATATATATATATATATATATATATATATATATATATATATATATATATATATATATATTGTTGTATGTATGTATGTATGTAAGAGTTTCTACCCTTTCGTATGGCGAACGATAACTCTCGAAGGCGTTCTCAAATTGGAACAAAACTTTGCAAATCGCGAGATGTTGAGGAGGTTACGAGGCCTATTGTTTATAAAAGCATTATGACGTCGTCAACCAAAGTTATGACGTCATGAAAAAAAAAATTTTTGAAACTTGAAATGGTTTTAAAACATGGTTTTCGTGTTTAGGTAGACGGCTAGCTGAATCGATTAAGACCAATTCAGCTGAATCGAACCATCAAAAAATGGCGCAAACGGTATACATATATATATTAATTTTGTATATATGTATACGTCTAGGTCAAAGACTGTACGATATCCTTGGGTTCAGTAGTGTTAGAGGGTGGGGATATAGTATAAAAGAGGGGCCTCTACCTCTTGCTCCATCCTGGTAAGCCTACTGTCCCAGAGAGATAAGACAAAAATGGCTTCCACTGATCCACGCCGAGCTAAGCAGGCCTGTAAGGAGGAAGAACCTTGAAGTAGTCTTTATATGGACGAAGTAATTCTAAAACGATTGCGACCGGTTTCAGCTCAATCGAACGATCCTAAGTGACGGAAACGGTATTTTTATTTTAAAAAATCAAGAATATATATACTTATTCTTTGATTATAACATACTATTAATAATAGAGTATTAATAAAATCTCAATTAGCAAAATAAAATTGTGAGAGAGCCTCTCAGGCCCCGAAGCGGGCCTGTATGAAGAGGCTTGAAAATTCGCTAGATACATGGCAAAATGCCATGTAACAAGAAACAATAATGAAAAACACATAATACAAAACAAAACAACAATGTGGCCGCGAAGCGGCCACAAGGAGGCCCCGGCCGCGAAGCGCCGAGCGGGGGCCGAAGGCCCGTATTTACATTATATAAGTTTACAACTACTAAATAAATAATTCCGGCGCGTCGGTCGGCTCTCGGGCGATTTCATTTAGGATGAAATTGATGAACGCTAAAACCTTTAAAGATAACTGACTAAGCTTAAACATAAGTAACTGAGCTTTAAACTAGTGCAAATAATAGTGCGTACTTCTAATTTTAGAGGCATATTTTTGTATAACCCACTGGATAATTATGCGCATTTCCTTTGAAAAATACAGACAAAATGAGATACAAGCAGTGCTTGACAATTGAGTAACTGCTTAGGTTCTAAAGCATGAACCGGAACCTTGTTGCAAGGAATGAGTTGTTAAGCACGGAAACACGCATTCTAAATGAAATTCTTGGCTCTTGTAGAGATAAAAGAAGAAAACATAATCATTCTATACTAGATCCGAATTGTTTAGAGGTTTCAGAATGCACTAATGTGCAGGAAGTTGCTACTAACCGAACCTAGCATAAGTATCTACTTATAATTTAGCTTGTAGTTCAGAGAATATGTATAAAGAATTTATGTAGACGATATTAGTTTAGAGCTCCATAACTGAGATACCAGTTTACACTTAATCCTCTCTTTCTAATATTATTATTTCAGCTTACAGTAATATCTTTTTATCTTCTTTTTATCTCTATTTATATTTAGTAATATTTCTTTCATATTATCACCTATATATTTCTTTATTTATTTATCTAATTTTTTTTTTCATTCAGGATGGCACAATGGACCCACCTAAGAGGTCTAAATGCCCTGGAATTTTTCCACCTGAGCATTAAAAAAAAAATGAAATCCACCCGGACAGTGGACTACCGCGCCGGAATTATTATTTAGTAGTTGTAAACTTTATAATGTAAAAAATTATAAAAATTATCATTCCAACCAGGATTGTTGTTAAGCACGGAAACACGCTTCCAAAGGAAATTCGCCCGACATGCGGACCACCGCGCCAGATTTTTTTTTACTTATACTCTAAGAAAAACAAAGGAGTTTGCTAAAACAATATACAAATTATTATTAAACTAAACTGAACTAAATATGGCGGACCTTTTAGTTTTTTTTACTAATAATAAAACCACTAAGTTAATATGTGAAACTAAAAAGAAATTTAATTTTTTAAGACAAAAAGTTACCTTTAAGCTCTAAATAAATAAAAATTATAAAAAATAATTAATTATTTTATAAAATTAAAATTTAACTTAATTTTATTAAAAAAATGCTTTTTCCTTGCCTGAACCATAGTTGTTATATACTTTTTGAAACAACCCTGCTTTGCTAGCCCCCCCCCCCCCCTGGCTACGCCCAATAATTCTTTTTCCGCCGATTCCATATAATAAACTGGTAATTCTCAAATTTACATAATTATCTTTGTTGCTATTAGTTAAAGGTTATAGAGCTGAGTAAAGTGGTTTTGCTGGAAAATTTTCGAAAGAAATATTATATAAAACACATGAAGACATTCTAAGTGATTTATTAAGCTGCAATATTGCTCACTTTTATTTATCCGTATTCTGATATCGGACTTAATCCTATTTTCCTTATTCCTGAATTACACCATCAGCGTTATTCTACAAGTCTTTATTTCTAACAAAGCCGGCTCTCGGCTTTCTCTATGTTGTTTGTATTCATACCACAACACAAAGGATTCGACTATCATAAAGAGGCGCAGGCGGTACGTTTTATATACAAGTCGTTAAACGGTTATAACGACTTTTGTTTTCATCAAGTCATAAAAAGTTTTATTATTCCATAATTACTGCATATGCTGATTAAAAGTTTTACACCTTTAATGCCAAAAGACCTTTTAGTCTTTATACTGTTATTTTAATTTTAAATACAGTGTCTAAAAGTATGTAATGAAAACATTAGTACCATGTGTTTATACTACTAATATTAGTAGTACTCAGTACTCGATGACTGCACGGCCAAGATTAAAATCGCTATATTTACATGACATCAAAATTAAGTATTTTAAAGCTTTCGATTTTAACATTTTTAATACATAGATATTAGTAATATATTTTTAATGTGCTACATTGCTTAATTTTAAAATAAGCAACACTTTTTATAAAGTTTAATATTTATTTTTCCCAATTTGTCCTTATAAATAAATTTATAAATATATGTTTAGTATATGATTAAAAAGTTTATAACTTATTATTAAACTTGTTCAGCTGCAGTAGTATCATAAAATACATATTTTAATTATACATACTTGATCCGGTAAACACAAAATAAAATACTATACTTTCGTCAATAAAAAACTTGGATTAAAAAAATAATAATGATGCTCAGCAGTGGTTATTAAGCAACGAAAGATTCTGGTATGGAAATCTGTTAAGGGGGCGAATTTTCTTGAAGTGCGTCGTTCTACAATATATTTATATTTTATGTTTTCGGTATATGCTTTCAATGATATGAATATGAATTCAACTATTCAAAAGTCAACTAATTTCTATTCCACTAATTTAGTTCAAGCCAAATTTTTATATTATAAGTAAAATTTCAACATTTACCTAACCACGCCAAGGAGTATCACCACTGGGTGATTCCTCCTATCAAAACTGCCAAGTCACTTTAACCAACATTAGCACTATGTCAAATACATTTATTGTAGACAATAATCAATAAAGTTAAAAAAAAAGGTATATGCTTCAGAATCTGAGCAGTAACACTACTTCTCGTTATTTAAATTGTTCCGGGTTTCATCAGGAAATGTGCAGTTTGATCGAATATGATACACAAAACTATGTTATTCAACTATGGTCAGTAGAATTATATGTACTCATTTAAAGCTCATATTATCCGGTTTTTAAAATATTTTAGGGCTTTTTTTTTTTAAATCCGTAAAAATTGAGCATTATGTAGTAACTTTATGCTTACTATGCTGTACTACAGGTCCTGCTGACTCTAGACCAGTTTTTGTGATTTAACGTACCAAAAAACATGAAGTTAGACCTCATTTCTAGCGAAATAGTTTTTTTACGGAAATATATATATACATATACATTTGGCTTGCTTTTCTAATCGGAATAAAACTTTTGTCAAAAATCAATAATCACAGGTATTAGGCGTGTAAAAAAAATCCACGTTAATAACCCAAATAATGTTTTTTTTTTTTTTTTCAAATTCGGTAACTCAGAGGAAGATATATTCCTGCGATATAAAATCAGCCAATTTTAAAGTGACCCTATTACTACCTCCCTAATTAGTTTGCTTCAACCAGTCCTATGTAGCGATAATCCGATTTTTTTACGATGATGTTTGGTTTATTTATTTACTGAGATTTATATCATGTAAAGAAATGTGAAAGTAATTCTTATTATGAACAACGAAGGGTATTTTAAGCCATTTTTGTTTTTAAAATTACATTATTATAATAGAGGGTCTTTTCCATTTTTTGTGCTCCCTGAGATAACATATTATTAAAATATATGTTATACGAGGCCTGAATAACGAAAAAAGAATATTTAAAAATATAATCCTTCAAGGTTAATATTAAAAGGTGCTTAAAATGTTATATTAAAAGTGGATTAAATAAATTTTAAAATGCCATTTGTACAGCTAAAGTAATTACGGTACAAAGGCTTTTTTGGGCGGCTGTATAGTAGGCACGTCCTTAAAAAAGTAAGTGAACTGCGTTTCTTACGGTCGGTGATAGTTTCTTAGTTTTATGCTGTCGGCGACATTAAAAGAGTTTTTTGCTGTCGCTGGTGGAGTTCCTCAATTATTAACTAGGTGAACGCGAGTAGTTTACTACAAAGCTTTAATATTACCTTCCTTGTCCGTCTTATAATTTTTTAATTTTCCTCATTTATACTATACTATACCATAGGGAAAGTATTATGATTGCAAAAAAATCAGAAACCGTGATGTCACCGGAATGATCCGTTCTAGTAGTTTTTAAGGCCTTCTTTAAGTTTTCTGTCTGTATATGTGTGTATGTGTGTGTCTCTTATCGTCGTAGCTCCCAATGTTTTTATGCTAGAGAGTTGAAACATTATACAAAAATCAATCTTTAGCTGTTATTGTAATCGTTGACTTGAAATTTAAAGTGTATACCTTTACGTAATAATTAAGTGCACTAAGTTTCGTTTCAATACGACAGCACGTCCATAATTTTTGTTTGATCATAAAAGTTAAACATCATCAAGCGTGGTCATTGTCTGCCAGGGTGACCGCTGTAATGAAACAGATGTATTTACGGTCTGAGGACGAGTTAAGTGAGTCCGAAGATTTGTTCCAGAATAAATTCGGCGAATTCTATATTCTCAAGACGAGCCAAGCGAGTCCGAAATAGGAAGGGTGAGCTTAGCGAACCCGATGTGATGAGGAAAAGTTCCGAGGTACCCCGGAACCGATTTTTTGTTTATCCAATAAATAATCGAAAGTGAGTTATTACTTATTCATTATCAAGTTTTAAATAATCACGGATAGTGATTTAGACATTGAAAATACACCGCCTCAATTGGCGGTGTGAAGAGGCGATCAATAGAAGTGTTCTGGCAATTTGTCATACATTAGACTGTTTTTCTTCTAAATAGTTTTTACTATTACTATGCCCGAAAAAAGCATTTCCTACACGACTGGAAATGGCTTTTTTACTCCAGCTCCTTTTACCCAAGAATAATATGGTCTTTTCGGCTTTAATCTCAAAAACTAACTTGATCCCCCCAGCGATCAAATAATAGATTTTTTCCCTTGGTAAGTTAATAACTATTTTTATGACATCAGTAACTGGCTTATTATAACTAAAAAATTCATAAAATGCGGAAAAATAGTTCGATCGATTTGTTTTATTGTATATTGTGTCGACGCTTCTTATTTCCATCTCATCATTATATTTATTATTTATTTGTATTTTTTAAGAAGAGAGAATTTTTAGAATTCTGTTCTATAAAAAATAACATTTTTACTTAGCTACAAACCTCTAGACAAAACTGTAACCGCTGTCTCCTAACTCTTTTCTTCGCTGCTCGCCGGCACTGATGATGATCTGTTAAGATTGAAAGCTGGCTATGTCAAATATATATCATTAGTGGAGAGACTCTGTTTTATTTCATTTTTACTTAGTTTTTTTAACAACTGTGCAGTTTAAAATATTCGAAATAATTTTTATTTTATTTCTACACAGTAATAATTTAACTTTGTCTAATGGGATTCCTTTATGGCAAAATGTTATATTTAAATTTTTTATTCTCTCGATCTTTAATATTTTTTTCGATTTAATGTAATACTGTGAAACAAATGTATCAGTTCTCCTTTTAGCAGATATTAGTTTTTTCCAGCTACCTTCATACCTGATTTTTGATGACAAAACAGAATATAAATTGGGTATAAATAATAGCAAATTTTGTCACGTTTCACCTTCAAACCAGACTAAATCTTGCGGATTTTTTCGAGCAAACACCTTATATACATCCAAGTTATTGAAACACATCTTTACTTGATTTCTTAAAGCTTTGATATGTTACATTGTTTCATTTACTTTATTGATAAATAAGATGAACCTTATCTACAAACCTTAATCGAAAACTATTTTCTACGTTGTACGTTTTTCTAA
This sequence comes from Microvelia longipes, assembly GCA_018340805.1. Classification (NCBI taxonomy): domain Eukaryota; kingdom Metazoa; phylum Arthropoda; class Insecta; order Hemiptera; family Veliidae; genus Microvelia; species Microvelia longipes. The sequence goes on along the minus strand of JACMZG010001911.1, from coordinate 49,133,913 downwards.
CTTAAATTAGCTAATATAAATTAGCAAAATTTAAAGCTCTTTATGACTGGTTTAATTTAAGTTCATTTTTAAATCGTCGTTATTAAAAGGTTCGTTTTTAAAACGTAATTATTCTTATATGATGGATTGAGCTGTGGAGTGCTATGATAAGGAAAAATAAAACTAAACAAGTTTTCGTCTCTCCACTCATTATAATTACTAATAACAAAGCTGACTTTCAACCGTTAACGGTCATCATCAGTGCCGAAGATTATTTAAAAAATTAATTAGTAGTTTACCAGTGAGTCTAATGGTACAAACTTGACCATTAGACCATGGTCAAGTTTAAGTTACTACTAAGTTGTTAAGTGTTGTGTGCATCACACAACACTTTATTTGCGCTTCGTCAGTACTTAATTGTTGTTTTCTGATTTAATTTTTTCACCAGACTATTTTTATACCTTATTTACTTGTTTGGGTTGTAAAAGTTATTTCTTTATTTATCACTTGGGTTACAACAAGGTCACTAGTTCATGAAGAGCTTACAAAAAATTCTTTTGTGTCGATAAAACGTGACTTTCCAATTATCCCTGAAGGCTTTGCTTTTTGGCGTCTCAACAAATCCATGAAATTCTTCTATCTCTTCTTTTTCATCATTATAGTTATTTTAGGTTATTAGTTTACTTGACGTCTAAAAAAGTTTCAATCATTGGGTAGGATTTTTTAACAATAATTTAATTCATTTTTTTAAGTTCAATTTCAGTAAATGTGTGACTGAAGCGATATATAATTATACCTATTTGGTTTTAAACTACTTTAAGACGTATATATAGACTAAGAAATACCTACCTTTTAAAACCTGTGTTAAAACCTTTAACAGTAAAAGTTTTTATTTCTCCTTTCTTTTATTCCTGTATAATTTCATTTTACATTTATGAACGCATAAATGAATAATGTCATAATTTAAATAATTTTACATTTTTATACGCCCACATTATATGGAGATCTAAAATAAATTAAATAAAATTTAATGTATATTTTTTCACTGAAATAACTTATGTTTTGTTAGGTATAAAATGTTTTCTTGGTTTTACTTGGAGGTAATATATTTTAAAAAGTCCAACCACCTGTTGATCGAGTAAGTTTGGATATATTGTTGCCATTGTTCGAATTTTGTCGCTGATTCGTAGTAACCATTGCATGCTCAAAAGCTAGGCCTAAAATATTTGATTAATTTTATTCTACTTTAAACCAAATTTTCCAAAAAAATACTTTAAATTATGAAGGAAAAGCATAGTCTGCCTATCCGGAATGGAGCCCTTTATATGAATGCACTCGATCAAAATATTAGATAATCGCACAAATTCTAGTGTTCGTGCAATAAGTGGTTCCCTGTTGGTCATATTCAAAAAATGAAAAGAACATTTTTAAAGCTGATAAAATTTCCTATAAATCAAGTGTTTTTTCGTAAAAATCGTAAGACTACTACTAAAGTAATGACATTTGTTGAATTCCCACAAAAAGTCGACATTTTTTCAAAGAAATTCCCTGATTTTGCAAAAAAATAAACTGTTTTTTGGTGTTTTTGAAAGAGCCATAACTTTAGCCATAGACTTTAAAATTGTCTTTCTGTATGTGTGTGTGTCTGTTATCAATGTAGCGCCTAGTGTGTTTATGCTAGAGAGTTGAAACTGTGTACAAAAATCAGTCTACCAACGTAGTTGTGCTCTTCGGAATATTAATTCGTGAAATTTGGCATGCATGTAGCTATGTATAAGACTAACATAAGTGCATAGTTTCATCTCATTATCAGCATTAGTTCAGATTTTATCAAATGACTTTTGTACGTTTTTTAAAATATTGTAAAAAATCAGAAAATAGTCCAATTAAGTTCAACTGTACAATTGTAATCGATCTGGTACAAATGTAAACGATTACGTAATAAATAAGTGCACTAAGTTTCGTTTCAATATTACTAGTATATCTATGTGTTTTGTTGGAAGTTAAGAAAAACTAATAAGCACTGAGCGTGGTTAGTGCTTTATGGGTGACCGCTGAGGATGAAACTAATGTATTTAACATTTCAGGTTGAGCGAAGTGAGTCCGAAGTAGGTAGGATGCGCGTAGCGAATCCGATGTGATGAGGAAAAGTTCCGAGGTACCCCGTACCCGATTTTTTAAAATAATGCGGCACAGTGGTTATATACATTTAGCTGATAACATTCCTTTGATTATATTTTATTCTAAGTTATAATTCTTCTATTTCACTTTCTATAAATGATTTTCAACGCTTTTTTCCCTGAATTAGATTTTCTACTTTAAAAGCCATCAATCATCCTGATCTGTCTAAGACTATTAGGTAGTTTGAAATATCTTGGTATTATCTTTTAGCTAAGTAGGATTACTAAACATTTTTAGAACAAATTGAGCATAATTAATTATGAGGAGACAAGGAAGAGAAATAAGTTGTTTTTTCGACAGTTATATTGGCATCTGTACCAACTTTAAAATCAAACAACTATTACACTATGCAATCTTTAAATAGAGATAATACTCAAATATATATTAAAAATAAGAGATTAAAGTTATTTATAAATACCTCAAATAAGAACTAAATGCTACAATCAAAAGATTATACTTCATACGCTATGTTAAGTTTCCGTCAATAAATTAGGTTTGTTTCATTCCTTTATAAAAAAAATCAAGTCCGGGGACCTTGGTGCTTTTCCTCGCCGTATCACATTCGTTCCGCTCATCTTCATCGCTTCAGACTCGCTTCGCTTGTCTTAGACATTATTATTATTTGTTTTATTGCCGACGGTCTCCCATCTAGGTACTGACCACGAATTCGTGGTCATTTGGTAATTCAACTAAAATTTTATTGGTAAAATGAAACTAAATATTACTTATTTATTACATGATAATAAAATAGGTTTTTTTATTTATAATAAAATATATATTAATAATACACTCTAATAATATATATTCATTGACATTTGTTGAAAAATTGATATAATGCTGCACATGAGATTAAAATTAGCACATAACTATATTTTTGCTAAATTTCAGATCAATTTAAACATTCTGACTTTGTGAGCGATTTGTTATTAAAAACACTCATAGACATATACACAAAAATATTGTTAAAACTACTCTGGCTGTCTTAAAATCACCTGGAACGAATAATTCAGATTGTATTCCGGGTTCGATTTTCTTTTCCTATCTATCTACTAACGGTATAAATGAGGAAAAGTATTAACTATATAATAGCATTGAAATAAATTAATGACTAATAAGTAATAATATTTGAAATTTACTTATTAGCATAAGTTAATGTACAGGCAGCGGTATAGACTTCACAAAGTTTGGTCTGAACTGTCGACCTTTAAGGTGAGATGGTAGGAATTGAGAGGACTGTATTTAAGGAAAAGTAAAGGATAGTTATAAAGCTTACGCTAAGTAGTCAATGAGAACAAAAAATGTAGATGTTCTATAATTGATATATTGACATCATACAAGGGTAATTATAAAGAATACAAAAAAAATTGAAATGCTTACAAAAGTTAAAAGAAAATATGGTAAACATATAAATATATATATATATATATATATATATATATATATTATATATTATATATATATATATATATAATATATATATATATATATATATAATTTTAGTAATAATTGTTAGGATTTAACCTGAAACATGATAAAACTGATAGGAATAAGGTGGAGGAGCTGCGATGAGGTTTATATGTACCTTGCAGGGTACCCGGTTGGATGTCAAGTTGGATGAAGGCCTTCCATGGCGCTAGACCTCCATCTGTATAAACTCGCATGTAGGAGGAGAAGAAAGATAAAATGTTAAAGATGCCCATGTCAATATGGACAAGATGAAAAGAAAGGTTTGACTCATAATACATGAGGACACGTGAATAGCTGTGTCGGTATTTTACGTGTGCTGGATAGATCTAAACCGTCTAGGGGCCGAAATACTTACCTAGACGGGTCAAGACGGCACTTAGATAATTTAATTTACACCATTGAATAGATAAATTGATAAAAATTAAATAAAACTCGATATTATTTCACTTCTACAGGTGGAAGGGTATATATAGAAAAATTTAATTATAGTCCATAAAAGAGTAATACATAAAAACTAGTACATAAAAGTAGCAATTTAATTAACTTTTTATTAACTTATTACAAAAATTAAAGTAATAATTAAAAAAGTTACTTTTTTGATAATAAAGATCTTTTGTGGTATTTTTATTGAGTTATAAAACAAATTCTGTTTCGTTAGAAGTATTAAAAGTTAAGTTTTTGTGGCTTGCTCGAACTTGTAGGAGAAGTGATCCAGTGATTGTAATCAGACGGGCATAGTTAAGAAAAAGAGATAAATTTACGAAGGAAAGTAA
>JACMZG010001911.1:49072013-49124513 GCA_018340805.1 Microvelia longipes | reverse complement strand
GATCTATTTTTGGGCACTGAATAAATTCTCTAGTTTCTTCCTACTTCATCCTTTTCAATCTTTGTAGAGTGTCCTTGATTTTGATTTCACCCTTGAAAACCCGAGAAAATCCCTAATTTGAAACTGTTTTTAAAATGTATTTATAAAACAAGATGGCTTTGTCCTATTTGCCGCCCCGCGGCCTCGGCTCTTCGCGCCTTGTCCATTACAAGGCGTCGGCGCTGGGGGCCGCTCCGTGGCCACAAGGTTGTTGTACTTTATCAGTTCATCATATCACAGGTTTATTTAAATGGGATACTGCCACGATATACGCGAGATTTCAAATGTATTAGTAAACAAATTTTATTTGTTTACATTATGTAAATTAATGACATATTGTTTTGTTGACATATATATGTTAATCAATAAATATAGAATTAATACTGATAATAAATACTGAAACTTTGTAAACCATACGCAGTAGGATATGTGTATAAAAGTTCAGCCCAATCTAAACACTACATGCAGATTTGTGAATGTTTTTAGTCATTAGTGTGAGTTTATGACGTCACATAAATTTCATAAACAATAGAGTTCAGGACATTAGCAAGATTGATTTTTGTATTAAATTTGATTTCGATCCGAGGAATCGTTCGAAAATTATCGTGTCTCATAGAAACGTCTAAGACAAAAAAATCTCGTACATACATACATGCATATATACTACCCCCCCCCCCTCCATAATCTCAACTACATGAATTCATTTTTCTAAAAATTCGCTAAAAGATAATCTGGTTAATGCTAAGTTTACCTTTAATATCAAATTAAAATTCTAGTTGTCCCATTGCAAGTTACTTTAGGCTCGCTTCGCTCGCCCTTAAAACGGAACACACTATTTATTTAACATAAGTGGTAGTAACTATACATATATTTTTGACTGGTTAACAATCCCCTTAGTCTATACAGTCCTCAGTTACAACTATATGCTGTAATTTAGCTTATTTATTGTATTTTATAATTGTCGTTAGTAAAAGTAGTTTTTCATTTGAAAGATGGTGATACATCTCTTACCTCGAACGTACTTTAGATGATACCACATACTTAACACCATTGTAGTATGGTGAAACAAATGTAGGAAAGTTATGTGTGAAAAATTCTTTCGCAGCACCATGAATATCTGAGGAAAAAATATTTTAAATTATTAAAATTATTTTAGTGTGTTTTTTTTATTAAATATCATGTTGACTTATGTTATTATTAATGGCTATAATGTCACGTCCCTCACTGTTTTGTTACGTCTAACTCATCTGAGAACCGACAGAACCTGAACTCACTCTGACCTTCTTATAATTTCCAAAGATCACAATGTAAAGATTTACCAGGGACAAGCGATGCTGTCTTACCGCCATCATGCTTGTCGACTATTTTTGTTTTCCAAAAATAGTAGTCGGTAGGATCAAATGATATATTATCCAAGATGTTGATGTTATGACGTGATGCTTTTCAATTGGTAATTTACGAGGTTTCGAAAATAATTTGAAATTTAGCTGTCGACTTAATTAACATCTGTTTAAAGCATCCCAATAAATCATTGCGTTAATGCAGTGGCTTGAAACGTTGGTTTACCTGTCACCACTAATGGATTATAATAATTTATACTAACCGTATCTGGAAGATCAAAAATTTTCATTACAAAATATACATATGTTCCATGCAAAGCCTGAAATTAAATAAATAAAAAGATCAATAATTAACATTAGGAATTGTATTAAACAACCCAGTTTAAATCGATGTTTAAGAAGAATTAGTTTGAACTCTTGTTTAAACTAGGTTTGGAATTCATAAAACTAGTTTTAAGTGCGATTTGAGAAGAATAAATTTAAACTAGGTTTCATATTCATAAAACTAGTTTAAACTAGGTTGGTATACATAAAACTAACCTAGGTTTGGTATACATAAAACTAGTTTAAACTAGGTTTGGTATACATAAAACTAGTTTAACCTAGGTTTGGTATACATAAAACTAGTTTCTGACAAATAACGGCTGTGGGCATAGCTTCTAAAACTTAAAAAAAGATACGGGGTCCCCTTTTATTGTCACAGGACCCCTATAGAGTCTGTAGACTTCCTCTTCTCCTTTCACCCCTCCCCCTAAAAATGACTTAAATTTAATACATTAATTTAATTTTCTTAATTTATTTTATACTTTATATATTTTATTTTACTTAATTAATTAATTTATACTTTAATTTAATCATTATTAATACTTACGTGAACTCTTATAATACTGTCGTATGGTTGTCCTACTGGGCGGCATACATTGCTGAATATAAAACTTAGTATTTCTGTACCTGGTAAAGACTAAAATATTTTATTATACATGGTTTTACAGTTCTTTATACATCGCGGGAGTTAGTCATGCTATTATTTCCCTGTGCAATATTATGATTCCTAAACGAAAGTCGAGCATTAACTCCGGAGGCTATTAGCATAAAACACCAACAGATTTATGTATTTGACGCCCAAAGCAAACACTAGAGAGTTATGACAAAAAACGTTCTAGATGAAGCCGAGAAAGGTAGTTATTTGTAGAAAATAATGAGATTTTACTTCTAAGGTACATAAAAATTTTTAATGAATGTTATATTCTTATTTTCACACCCCTTTGTATAATTTAGGGGCTTCGATCCCAAAATAAGCTAATTTTTAATTGAAAATAAAAAGTATTCTTTTCTCTCTTGGGACAAAAAAATTACTTCTTTACTCTTTTAAAACTATCATCTAATATAACATTATAAACTGTTTAAAGATAAATCTAAATGATTATTTATGAAATCATATTCCTGACATTGCAGTTTTAAGGGTGAATAGGAAATGTACCTTAAACTGAGTTTTAAAATACTGCGTTACTAACGAGGCTTGGTTATCGATACCTCGATTACTGACGGTCTTTGGGCCCTGTACTACCCTCTTTTCATTATTGTAAGTATTTATCAAATAAGTCTAACTATTTTTATCCGATTTTAATTAATTTGGTACACATTTTCTTAAAGTATTATCTTTTTTTAAAGTATTTTGAAGCGATCCTAATTTTTTACTTTTTTAAAGTAGGTTTATTTATTTATTTACATTTACATACTTGAGGTTACTTTATTACAAAGTTTCTCAATTGTCAAAATTTTACAATTAAATGAAAAGAACAAAACAAGAAAACAAATAGATTATAAATTATTAAATAGACTGCATAAACATAGGCAGCATAACTTGACTAAGCATAGCATAACCAAAAAAAGCATAACATTACATGATACACACTAAACATTTAAGGTGGGAATACTAAATTATCAGCTAAAAAATTCGTTAACATTATAGTAGGCTTTCTCAAGCAACAATGTTTTAATGCTTTTTTTTGAAATTTTTGGGTGGAAGTTCAACTATTGAAGCTGGTAATTTATTAAAGCCCCTTATTCCATTAAAATTTGGGGACTGATGTGATTTGTTGAGCCTACAAGTGGGAATATTGATGTTAGCAATATATCTAGTGCCATCATTGTGGTTCTTAATATAATTGAACTCCCCCTCATCATACTTTGCTTTAACGAACAACAATGAAAAAATATAGGCTGAGTAAAAAGTTAAAATTTTATTTTCAATAAAATATTGTTTGCACTTAGAGTCATGTTTAGCATTATTCATGATACGAATAGCTTTTTTTTGCGAAATAAAAATACTGTTGGCTACAGGGGCTGCTCCCCATTCTTTAATACAATACAGCGTACGTGAATGAAAATGCGCATAGTAAGCAAGCTTCCTGGTATCAATGTCTAAAGTTAAACTAAGTTTACGTAGCAGAAATAAAATAGATGAAAGTTTACTTCCTAACTCATTAACATGAGCTTTCCAGTTAAGTGTACTATCAAGGGATACTCCAAGTATTTTAATGGGTGAAATGTTTATATTATTATTATAATTATATTTAAGAGTGTGAGTTAAAATCTGGTTTTTTGACTCATTTAAAGTTAACTTATTTACTATAAACCAGTCATTTGCTAGCTTGATAATATCATCTATTTTATTACCTATTCCATCAAGATTCTTCCAACTGCATATGTAGTATCATCCGCAAATCTTGGACTCATGGCTCCATAGGTTTGCTTTTTGCAACAGTAAAATATTGTTTCTCGACATCGTAAATCGGAAAATTATAGTGCGGTGGTCTACAAGCCGGTCGAATTTCCTTATGAATGCTTCCTTTCTGGCGCACTAATCCAGTTCTTGCAAAAGTTTTTGGGTTTATGCTTCATAGTCGGACCACTAGCACTTTTACTTCTCTGTCAATATGCTTGGATTTTTCCATGGTAATTCCATAGATATTATACTAGAAGGGACATAGCTTGTCTAAATTCATTGAGAGGCCTGAAATATCTTTTTGGAGCTCTCAGGGGCTCTGTGTAAACCTCATTGAAACCTCCTTCAAGAGTGAGTTTAGGTTATAATTAATATATTTATTTCGGTTTCCCGCTCATTGTTTGTGTTTTGATTTGTATTTTTAACGTTTTGTTATGTAAGTTATTGTAATTTTGAAATGATTATTTGATTATATTTATAAGCTAAGGTGGTCAGGTTACTTTTTCGATGTTTCAAAATTTAACCTGTAGGACCCCTCTAGTAAAAATATCTCTATGGGCCATTCGAATTTTTACACCATAGGTCGTACCACCATACTATGCTCGCTCTTGTATGGTCAATACTGCAATACAATATAAAACAAAGTTATTATCTTAATATCTAGTATCTTTGTATGTACTTACTATGAATACTATATAAAGAAATAAGGAGCAGAAGCAAACTTGAAAAGTATTATATGCTATCATTATTTCCCTGAGATTAAATGCTGCCCGTTTTTCCATTAATTTTGGGCCTTTTAATGAAATCAGCAGGTATATGCCAATTATTATGAATACTAGGGGCGAGTTTATCAAGTAATAGTTATCTATGAGGTCATCTAAAACACAGAAAACAATTCTTAAATTCCATCAGCTACAAACTTCTAGATTTATGATTGAGCTTCCTTTTATATTTAAAACAATATTAAAAACACGCTGTTCGGCATCTTTTAGTGCAGAACTCTCTATACGTTTAAGTGTTTTAAAAAGATGCGGTTAAGATCTTTTAAAATCAAAAGGCCTTCGGCCTCTTTGCTAATTCGTGGCCTCGGCGCTGGGGGCCGCTTCGCGGCCACATCGTTATTGTATTTCATCAGTTCGTCATATTAATGGTTTATATAAGTGGCATGCTGCCACGATGTTAGCAAATTTTCAAATATATTACAGAAAATATTTGATTTGTTTACATTATGTCAATTATGACGTATTGATTTGTTTGACATCATTAAATATATGTCAATCAATAATACCAGAACTAATTCTGTGACAACAATGAAACTTTTTTTTAGTTTCATTGTTTTAACCTTAGAATAATACTATATATAGAAGGAGCAAGGACCGTAAACACAATGTAATTCTACTGATAACACGAAAGCCGGTTGACTGGTGCACTTAAGTAATGCTGCCAACCTGACAAAAACATATTTTTTTGTGCTTTTATGTTGCCATCCTTACATAGTCGGCGTGCTAGCCCGCCATTATTTAATTTTTTTATTAGTTCCTGTCGTATTTAAATATTTTGTCCCCCACTATTGTAAATTTAAATATTGTGTGATAACAATAAAGTAACAATGCAAATATCCAGGACTGACGTCATACAATAGTCTCATATACAATTTTTTGTATATGATTCCTTCAGACTTTTTTTTGGCAATTAACAGCAGAACATAACACCATAGATAAACAATATTAACATAGATGGTTCACTCCCGAGTGTAGTTGGAACACTCAATTGACAAGTTTTTGTTTATGATATAAGTTGGGGGCCTCATCACTAGTCTTGAAGAGCGCTATTAGTAAAAATATATTTGCTCTATTCTCTACTAGATTGTGCTGTAGTATTTTTTTAAATACCAACAGTTGCTAATCGTTTTGTAAAATAAAATAAAAGTAAACAAAGATCTATGGTATGCTGTAGTATTCGCGATGTATTTTTGTTTTTCAAAACTTGGGGGCCTCATCACGCGAAGCAGCACCATCGTTCTCTTGAAAAAATAACAATAATTAATTTTCAGTGTTTTAGACTTAAGATTTAAATTTGCTATCTGAAAATAACATCTCGGGTTGGCGCAAACGGATAAGTAAAGCAAACAAACAAAAATTGAAACTCTGACATCAGAGGTTCAAATCCAAGGGGGGACGGACAGTATGGGTGCAGTAAGAGTAAAAAATTAAGTTATACGAAATTCTTATAGAACTTTCTTGGGTCACTCATCCATCGACTCCTCATCATTCTAGCGCTGAAAAGCGGATGGAAAGACTTGATTACTCTGAACAGCTCGTTGTTTGGTTCAATAAAAATAAATGAATAAACATGTCAGAAATAAAAATTTTGACAGTTTCACGCTTCCGCCACAAGATTGTACTACTTGAGCCTCATGCATCCCATCAACTTTTTTTTAAATCTTTAAGTGAGCCATCTATGTTAATATTGTTTATCTATGCATAACACCATATTAAATAAATGTCGTTAAAAGTTTATCAATAAAACAAACAGGAGAAATTTCAAATAAAATTAAAAATAAACAAACAATATTTTTCATAAACACGAGAGAGAAAAATGTCGTAGAATAATACGAAAAATATTCCCTATGTAAATGACTTGTATTATTTTAAGTAAACACAACACGCTTCAAACTATCGGCCATCTCGATAATGCATAAGTAAAATTTTTCTTATTCTTAAAATGTTATAACTAACCATTTTATACATTTAGAATTAATAAGTAATGAAGCATTAATAAATAATTTAATTAAATACTTCAACAAGTTTTTGTTTTAATATTAGGTGTTTTAATACGTTTTGTTTGAGCTGTGTATCACTGTTAAGGTATGGCACAAAGCTTTTCTGTTCTTGTCCTTTCTCTATTTAATGATTTTTTCTACCTATAAGGCTTTGGTATTACCAAGTCAGAACTAATAAAAAACCACCACTTTAATTTAACCGATGAAAGGCCTGGTTTGGTTTAATTATAAGGATACGTCTAACCTGTACTGTATTAGCATAGTAAACGACTTAATAGCTCAAAGCGTAAAAATTAATTTCGTTTCGTCACCTAACCGGCGACAATACGGTTTTTCGGCTCAACAACCCCTATAGAATTTTCTGTTAGAAGTATGATTCCTGTACAAATGTAATCCTATCCCGAAATAGTTTTTTAAAAACTATTTTGATAATTAGATTATTGATCCAGTTATGAGTGTTTGATACTGTCTTGAATCAAGTCCCTGACATATGCCAAAATACGCCAATTTTCGCTGTAAAAATGTCATTAAATATTGAATTAAATCTTACCTTCGTGTATAACAATGGTTCCATTAACCACAGTCGTGTATTTTTCCACTAAATAATCACCTCTTAATGTGTTCAACCAATCCATTTCTAAATATTTTTTACCAAATAATCAATTGGAATGTGTATATATTTGTTTCGATTTGATATTAATAAAGTATATATCTTATGAAATTATCACTTATACTGTTCTAATGGTCTCTATTGTTCATTTAATATCTACTAAGGAGGACTACATATACACAGGTAATACGTACATTGAAATATTCTGTTGATACAATATAGCTGGGTCACATTGATTTTTCAATTTCACGATGTGAAAAAGCTTATTTAAATTTATAATTATTATGTTAATTTAAATAATTAATGATAATTATCTTCTTACACGATTTCAATATTTAAATTAAACGATTCAATATAAATTCAGTTGGGTGAAAATAGTATAGTGTAGTATTGAATAATACTCTTAATGTATATTGTGTTATTATTGTAGCATAATTATTTGTGTCATGGGTTTGGATGAAGTCGATTTAATAATTTGCTATACAGGAAGCTGGATAGTAAAGCAGGATTTCTGTCACCAAATTTTTAAATAAAAGATAAAATAAATTTTTCATATATACTGACTTTTTTCAAAACGAATTTTCAAAGGAAAAATGAGCTTTTGAGGTTGGGGTCATAGAGGGGAAATGATTTTTTGGAAGGGGGGACGTACTTATCAAGAATATTTATATATATTTATATAGCCTCTAAGTTCGTTAGAGCGTTAGTATTTATACTAAACTTGACACCACAGAGGTCTGGGGTTCGCAGCCCAGGTTACGCTCTCAGTTGATATATACGATTTCGTCAAATAAATCAAGACTAAAAACGGGCATCATATATATATATATATATATATATATATATATATATATATATATATATATATATATATATATATATATATATATATATAATATATATATATATATATATATATATATATATATATATATATATATATATATATATATATATATATATATATATATATATATATATATATATATATATTCGGAGAATTTAGCTGTTAGCTTGAGTTTGTAAATGTCAACTCTTGAAGAGGTATATGTCAAAAAAATCAATCTTGTTAATGTCCCGAACCCAATTTTTTATGAAATATGTGACATAATTGATTTACAATAATGACCCCACAAACATTTAAAAAAAGAGGCCCACCACCTCTTTTGTTATTTGAAAATAAGTGTTATGAATCGGTTCCTAAATCGTGAGTCTGAGGAGCTTGTGAGTGTGTATAAGTATGTATATGCGATATTTTCATTCCTAGACGTTTCTATTGGACACGATAACTTTCGAACACTTTTTTTGGATCGAAATGAAACTTGGTACGAAAAAAATCAATCTTGTTAATATCTCAACCCTATTGTTTATGAAATATGTGTGACGTCATTTACCCACTGTAAATAAGGGATTTCATTTCAAAATAAAGGGCCGAAGACCTCTTGTTTTTTATTGGAAAGTAAGTTATTATGAATCGGTTTCTAAAACATGAGTATGAGGAGCTTTCATTACTGTACTATTGATATTCTTTTTTTTTAAGTATAAGATATGTTTTAGGCAGGTTAAGAGAAACATCTAAACATTCATTTTTCTAAAGATTTGTCCTTTAAGGGCCCAAAACATAACTTAAACTTAAAAGTTTAATTTAATTAAAGTACAATCTGTTTTAATCGTGTTTTTGTTAAAATTGTAATGTTCTTTTAACTTTAGCAGCATTAATACTTGCCTATTAGTGGCATCACTATAGCTGTCTGTAAAAGACAAATTTAGTGATTAATTAAAATCTGTTTAAGCAAATTAAACTTTATGACAGCACACGGTTATAATCAATTAATAGCGTGGAAAGAAGTATAAAGTAAAAAATGAGGTTGGTCTGATATGAAATAGTGGGCGTGGTTTAACAACCAGGTCTAACCTCATTGGCTGCCTTGCATTTTTTTCCCACGCTGTCAACTGATTTTAACCCTGTGCTATACTATAACTTTGAAATATTAGTGTAACATAGGTTACTTATTTTGGTGTAACCTAAACTTGAGTTTAGTTATGCTAAGTAACATCATTTACATTACCTTAACACAGACGTCTTAAAATAACAAAAGCGGATAATTGTGTTGTTTCCTTATAGCTCAGAGGTAGAGATTTCTATCATACTTATTACTTTATTTATTAGTAAGTATGATCCTTTTCTTAAAGACTTATGAACCCTAAAAATGCTTTAACAATTTAATTTTTATTCACCTGAGATGTCACTTTCTGATATCACCTCTGATTGTTTCATTTACTTAAAATTTTAAACATGTATCATTAGTACTTTTTCATTTCGTCTGTGCATTTTTTTTACCTAGTGCCTAAAAATTTTAGTTTGCTACGGGCAATTCTGGATTAATTGAAGAATCAACTACCGTCAATACTTTACTGTTGGATATAAATATCTCTGTTTATATTTTGTTTCCATTTGCTTATCTATGTCGATTTTCGTCTTTCCGTAAAAAATGGAAAGTTTTTAGTTGTAATAGTATTGACAAATTTTAAATGATTGTAAAGTATTTTTTTTGTTGGTGGCGTCTTTTTTACTCTGTAGAGTGTGAATTTAATTTTTTATTCCGAGTATTTGGCATTTGGCTAGTGTGCGTTTTGCTGCCAGAGTTGGTATTATCATTTTTGCGTAAGTAAATGCGACTTATGTGTAAGACATTGTCTGTCAAACAAAATGTTTGCTACTTTCTTGTGTAGTTTGAGATATAGGAAAGAAAAGTCAAATTAAAGAATTTATATTTACCTCAAACAAATTTAACCTCTTCACTGATTATTTAAAGGATTTTTTTTACTCAAGTTATGACTCAAATTAAATGAAAATTGCGGGTATTACATATAAAATACGATTAGAGTGGCGTACTATAGAACCTATAAAATAAAAAAGAAATTAAAATATAGGCTATACGTAAAACAGCAAAGAGAGAAAAGCTATTTTCATCTTATTTATAAATCCTTCTCATCCCACTTAAATAGCTTCTAGTTTTCCTAGCCTCTTCTTCCTTGCAAAACAACCTTTTCCGCCTCCACTCTTATAATCACTTAAAACCTAATATAGGATATTATAAAAGCTAATCTATCTAAGGTTAATCATGTGTGATATATTTTAAGGTTTTAAGTTTTTATATTTATTTTATATTTGTTTTAAGTACTCAATCTATTCTTATATTTGTATGTGTAGCAATATTTAATTGTATCCACAAAAGTAGCGTTGTGCAACAAATTAAATTTTATGGAAACTTCTAAATATCTTTTTCCAGTCTAATTAGTAGAACTAGTCAAGTATATGTAATCTAATTTTATGGAATTTTTATTTTTGCTAAATTAAGGTTAAGTAAGTTACAAATTACCTAACCAGCTATCAAGTTAGTAAGATTTGTTCTAATTATAACTTTTATTATAACATCAAAAACCTAATAAGTGTTTTATACAATATTGATGATTAATTACTATTTTTAAGTTTTGTTCTTTCTTTATTAGTAAAAGGTATTAAAAAATTTGAATAACAAAACAGTAAGCTCTCTTTAAATGTTTTTCAATAATGCCTATATCGTTAGGTCCAAGAATTAGGTTACCTAATATAAGTCGCGAAAGTTAAACAAACATATCACTTTTTACCAATACAATGAGTGTAATATAGGGACGTATTAGAGGAATTATTTCAAAAATCATAACTTTCTTTCTATTGATAGCTAAGAAATAATATTGGTATCGTTGTTTAGGCGATTAAATGAAGGTTTAGGAAAAACATGGCTGCAGCGAAGCTGCAGTTGCCATTGGCTGCGCCGAAGTGGCTGTATTTTTTATATATAAGTAGATACCTGGCTGTAGCGAAGCTGCAGCTGTTTTATACGGCACCAAAGGCGCATTTTCTTATATAATTTAAATAAAAATTTAAATTTTAAAGTCTCCTCCTTCTCTTCTCTTTTTTTTATTAAAAAAACATTTCTTCTTCCCCTTATCCCCAACATCTTTTCATCTCTTTTTTTGGAAGTTAAAGCGTGGAAACATAACGTAATTGTGGATACAAGGAGACGGATGGCGCCGAGTGTGTGGGCCCACTCGTGTTTGTTTCTGGTGTGTAATATTTACGATTCTTTCTTTGATATTAGTATTTCTTTGTTTTATTTTACCTAATTATGGTGCTAAACTGATCGAAATGTTGAATTATGTTTTAACTATAATCAGGGGGGGTTAACTTAAATGAGGAAAAGTTTGGACTCGATTATCGCAAGCTACTAAAAATAGCGCTGCGGCGGACCGGTGCGGACAACTCATGAACTAACCCAATAGCTTTCCAAAAATGACAGATTATATTTTTATATTTAAATTTATGAATACATGGCAATTCTTGGTTTTATGACAGCAACATTTATTATTATTATAAAATGATTGTTTTCTGTATGTATTAGTAAATTTATATAATTATGATAAGTAAATTTCATTTAATTATTTTATTGATTTATTTATTTATTTATTTACAATATAACGGGTTTTTAGCCCAATTGCTTATAAATTAAAAATTATTATAATTATAAAAAAATTTTACATAAAAAAATATTTTTATAGATATAAAAGTTAAGTTTTTAACAATATAAAAGTTTACATTTTTCAGGTTACATCAGAAACTATCACTATAATAAAGTTTGTATACTTTTTAAAATAAACTATAGGCAATATGAATTTAGAACTAAATATTTTAAATAAAAAAAAGAATGGTGTCATCTGTTAGATTTTTAAGTAAAAAAAAAATAGATAAATTAGCAGTAGACTATAAAATAGCAGATATCATCCAGACTCATTATTGATTATTTTAAATTTTAGATGTGAAGAAAGAGTTGATAAAATTTAAAACAAAATAATTATCAATAGATACAATTGAAAATTTAAATTAAAAATAATTTTAATAATTGATTAAAAAAAAAAATCAATTATAAATTAGAAAAAAAATATATGAATATGAAATAAAAAGAAAAAAAAAATTGAAAATATACAAATAAAATTAAATTAAAATAAGGAATTAAATTCTAATAATACTTAGTAAATCTCATAATGAGAGAAAAAAAATTAAGAATTCACGGGAAACAACATTTAAGTTTATATTACCACTTATTTAACCACTTATTTAGACTTAAGGTATTTTTTAGACTAAAAAGAGAAACATAAATATATCTACATCATCTGTAATATGATATCTGACTATAATAATGATAAATGATCTGTAATCATCTGTAATAATCATTTAGTCGATTTTATCAGGTAATTACATTTAATCACATGTGCGCATCTTGCTGATGTTGTTAAAATACAGGCTGCATTAAATGCCAAAATCTATTTTCTAGCACGTGTAAACTTTAGCCACTATTTCATTATTACCTGATTGAATCAATTCAGTAATAAATTACTTGAATGAAAAACTTAAAAATAATCAGAAGTGTTCCGTGTAAGATTTAAGTGGTAGGGTAGTTAGAATATAAACTATACAAGTATAAAAATTAAATTTCAAACTGACTGTGGGCAAAAAGCGGGAAATTAAGACACGCCCACTCAATTAAAAGGTAGGTCCCCCGCCGCGCTAGTGTCGACCGGAATCCAAATTTTCCCACCATTGAGTTGACAGTCTTACTGTTTAAGTATCTATAGTCTCTGACTATAATTAATTATAAACAGGACTGCAGTTGTCATTATTTTGACATGATCTAAGTCTTTCTTAGCCATCAGCTGAAGAAATAAGTCATTAGCCATAGTGTTCAGTTAATTCGTTTTTGAAGTCCTGGTGGTTCCTTTTGGCTGATGATTTTAGTTCAGTTCTGTTTATTGATTTGAAGTTGGTAAAAATATTGCCGAAAGAAATGAGTTATGGACTGCAGTAGGTAAAAGAATAATCTAAATACTAAATAATATTTCTAAATAATATTTAAGAAATATTGTTTTAACTTTCGACAAGGGAGGGTTCCAAGTATTTGACAGATATTATAATAAAACAGAAATATTAAAACTCCAATTGCAAACTATTAAAATCATTATCATGGGCAAACCTGTATCGTTTGTAGTAATTATGTTTATAACCAGTTTTTAAATTTTGTATAAATAACATGATTTTTATTTATTTTTATTTTCTTATATTCATGCTAAATTTTTAATGTGTACGTTTTTTCACATTATACGTGAAAAACACATTATACGTGTACGTTTAATGTGTACGTCAATTGTTTATAACTGTGTTTTTTGGTATTTCTGTTTCATTGTAGTTGTTATCGAAGATTCTCTAGTCAAAAAGATCCCCGAAGACTCTAAGTCAAAACTTTAATTAGAATGTTTAAATAAATCTTTCTGGACTAACTTTTTGATTGCTCTTTGCACGACTTAAAGGATAAATAAGTGGAATAATATAATTTTTCGTTTAAAATTTCGATTTATTTAAAAAATATTACACAATTTTTTCACCACAATTTTATTTTTATTACTATAAAGCAATTCCAAAAATAATAAGCTTTTGTGTTATAGAGATGATTTTACACAGTTTAATGATTATCAGATATCTTGTTGTTTTTATATTTTACATTTCTTTTTGTTCTATTTTTTATTTTTATTTTCATACTTATACTTTTTATGATTATTTTATCTTTATGTATTGTATCATTTTTATGACAAGAATGAAGCACGCTGATACAGCATAAATTTATTTTACAAAAACTCCTTTTTTCTGGAGTAAATATTTTTTAATATATCTTTATATTTCTTTTTATTCTTTTTGTGTGATACACACTCCTTTTAATTCAATTTCACTATAACATTAATAAAGTCCATGTCATTTCGAAGATAAAAGCTTCTACCATCAATTATTGCATTTTCTTTTCTATTCTGTTCTGTTCCCTCTTCAACAGGAATGTCCTGACGTAAAAGTTAATAAAAAGCACAAAGAAAAGTATGTTATTAAACAACCACATGCTCTTTAAATTTGGCGGCATTTCACATCCGTTGTAAATTAATACTCCCATTATACTCAGGATGATTGCAAATTGACTCTGAAAAAAATAAAACATTAAAATCAGATTTTAATGTTCAGATAAGTAAATAAAACTGTAAAAGGTAAAAAGTTATACTCATAATTTAAAACTTCATTTTTTAGTGGAATTTTGAAGAAACATTGAGCTTATAAAGTTAGGTTCATAGTTCAGAGCTATGAGGTGGAAGGGGGGAACCCGCTGATCAAGAAAATCTGTATATATATATATATATATATTATATATATATATATATATATATATATATATATATATATATATATATATACAATTATGTATGTACGAGATTTTTGTTCCTAACCGGTTTTTATAGGACACGAGAACATGCGAACAGTCACATATCAAAATAAAACCCCTAACGTTCATAAAATATGTGAGTTTACTAACCCACGATAATGACCCCTAAAACATTTTAAAAAATCTTAAATCTTCAAATATTGTTTAGATCAGGCTGAAATTTGTTACACGTGTAATACTATGTATGGTTTACAACAATACGCAGTTACATTACATTATCAGTATTAGTTCTAGTGTTTTTGATTGACATATGTAACAAAATTTTAAGAAAACACGTTTTTTGATAAATACATTTGAAAATTCGGTAATATAAGTGGCAGTAAAAATGCCACCTATATAAACTAGTAATATGACGAACTGATAAAAGATAAGAACTATACAACCACGGAAAGGCGAGCGGGCCGCAACAGACGATTTCACGAGGTACGTCGACTAGTTCTGAAAATTATGAAGTATGAATTGTTGACAAAATTTTGATTGAGATTTTGAGAACAGAGCGGAAGATCTGTATATGATTTGTTCAATTAATTTATTCTATTAAATTAAAATTATGTGTATCTAAACATGGTCCATGGTCTAAAGCCCTTTGCTAAAAACGAAGCATTAATGACCAAGAATGGACTTTTTATCTATACTTTACCGTGGAATTACTTTATCTTAATGCTCAAAAAAATGAACATGATCTAAATAAACTATTAAATTGAGTTATGTAATATGAATTAAACTTATTGTGTGAGAAACTTAAATGTTACACTTTTAATTAATGGTGTCTTAAACTTATTGGTATATTTATTTATTTATTGAATACCTTCAAAAGGTTCAATATGTCAAATATACAATGAAAAAGTACATATATACAATCAAATGACAAAAACAATAAAATAAAAATAACACAAACTAATCTATTATCGTAATACAAAAATAATAAAATAGAATACAATAAAAAAAAAATTTAAGATGAATATTCTTCTTATTATAAGATACCTATTCTTCTATAGGTTAATGATGTCTAATTAGCACTAATTAGGAATAATAGTTATTTATGCCATAAGGCTGAGAAGTGTGTCTTTATGTCACGGCAATTAGATTTACCGACGAGCGAAGCGAATCGGGAAAGATTGCCAAGACATAAAGACATTCTCAGCCGGATGGCATACACTATTTTTTTTGAGGTAGCACTCATTAAAAAAAATCAAAAAATAGCACTCATTAAACTGCGCTATATACTTAATTGAAAAAAAACGTCCAATTATTATTAACTCCAAATTATCGCCGTCATTAATTCATCCATAGCTTCACACTTTACTCAAAAATGTAAAAGCTTTACAAATTAACACACACAAAAATTGTCAATTAGAACACCTTTTAAAAACGAAAAAAAAAATAGTCTACGAACAAAACAGAAACAAAATGAACGTTTTTAAATAAAGCTCATGAAGTTTAACACAGATTGTTTTTTGAAACACGCTACATTACAGTAATAGCGGCAACATATGAATTACTTTACGTCCTAGGAGTTTTTTTACATTCATTATTGTCCTCGGAGGTGAAAAGTACTAAATAACCTCCTATAAACAATAATGATTGGCTTCTCATCTAAACGGTCCAATAAAGTGCTCAATTACGTACTTCCTCAAAAAAAAACAATGTGTTATCTATGTACTTACGATTTGCAAAAGAGTAACGTATCGCTTGTAAGGTGCCACTATTGCTCTGTATCTGGGTCCTAATGCGCTGAATAGATAATAAGTGTACATAATGATGTGTACAAAAATGTTTATTAGCCCAAAGCATGCTCCAAGTTCACCTGTTTTGTAAAAATACAACGTTTAGAAATGTAGCTGTAATTCACAGAATTATTTCTAAAGTAATAATTTCTAAAAGAGGAACGAATGTAGGTTGTTTTACAACCTACAGTAAAAACATAAAAAAATCGGGTCGTCTCATCACATAGTATTAGTATAGTATAGTATAGTATAGTATTAGCTGCGCTCGTCCTCTATACTTTGGACTCGCTTCGCTCAGTCTTATATAGTAAATACATCCTTTTCATTCCCAGCAGTCACCAATCCAGGCCCTGACCACAAAAATGTTTCAACAAGGCCTTTTATGATCCAACAAAAATCATGGATATATTTGTTCTATAAAACGGAACTGAGTGTACTTAATGTAATTTAGTAAGTGCACAAGTTATAAAGCAGAAACCGGAAAGCAAGGAATGGATTGTTAAGCGCGAAACAAAGGGGTTTTACCTATTTGATTGTATGTGTTTGTGTTCGCTATTAGCGTAACTCTCAGTATGTTTAAATCTAAAATAAAATCTAGTTAAAATTGAAACCAAATAAATGTGCCAAATTTCATCTCATGAGCAGCATTAATTCGAATTTTATCCTATGTATTTTTATTTATTTTTAAAGTTTAAAGTTGAAAATCATTTGATTAAGTCGAAACCAGTCTAGTATTAAGTAACTTTCAAGTTTCATTTCATTACGGGTAGTATATTTTTTTATTTATCAAAGCAGCATCGAGGCAGGTCGGTACTAAATCGCTTTATTTTAATGCCTAAGACGAGCGAGCTGAGCCCAAAGAAATACTATAATATAAATTGGGAATTTACATATTCTGAGGGTGATGGTTGCGAATTCGATAAGGTAATGTTAAAGTTCCGTGTTATCAGTACCCGATTTTTGATTTATTATCATGATAAATACATTTCTGCCTTAAATTATTTTTAATGGCTCTCTTCTATTAGATACTACTTATTTTCATAACAATAATATTTTAAATAAGGATTTTTCCTTCCTGAAATGCCCCAGTGTAACCAAAACATCTGTTCCAACACAGGGTTGTCAGTGCTTTTTTATGCTTGATGTTATTTGAAATAGAACATCTTAAACAGTCAACTGTTGACAATTATTTTATATTTAATCATAATTGGTAATAAATAATTGAAGTTTTGTTTGCTTGACCTACCTCTCACGTACACAAGATGGTACCACATACTCAGCACCATGGTAGTGTGGTGAAATAAATGTAAAAATGTTATATGTGAAAAGTTTTTCCTTAGCACCATAAACAACTGAAAACATATAAATATTTGAAATTGTATAAAGCGTTATTTAATTTATTTCTTACATAATTATTATTATTAGTATTTTGACAAATTACATAATTTTTGTTAACCCTTTTATAGATTATTTTTTGTTTTTATTTCCCTTAGACATAAACCATAGACATTGATCATGTAAAAATGATTATAAAAAATTTACAAATTAGGTTTATAAAGTGTAATGAAGTTTTAATGTGACAATCTAACTTCTGCTTATTGCAAACATTTTTTAAAAATAATTTGAATAAATTTCTTTTGCAGTTCCAATAGTTTATGTTACTATACACAATGAAATTAAAGTCATGTAAGCAAAAAAAAAAGATTTTTATGATGCTTTATAATAAGATATATATATATATATATATATAATATATATATATATATTATATATATATATATATTATAATATATATAATATATATATATATATATATATATATATATATTATATATATATATATATATATATATATATATATATATATATATATATATCTGTGTGTGCATGAATTTTTTTATTTATTTTTGTTTTTTAGATAAAAAGTGTAGTATGTTATTTGTATTATTGAGTAACATCTTAATTATAGCACTGATAATTATAATTTATCTAGGTGAAATATTCTGTCTATCTATTTTATTTAATAATTACAAGGTTCTAAATTAGACATACTAACCGTATCAGGAAGGTCAGTAATTTTCATTAATAAATATACGTAAGTCCCGTGGAGTGCCTGAAATCAAATCAAATTTGTTAAGCAAGCAAATTTTCTTGTGTGCACGCTTGTTTTGAATTCGCAATACGTTTTCATCCAATTTGTTCAAACTCTTATCACATCAGCCAAACTCCTTTGAACAAACACAAATGCTCTGTTCTATAAGATCATCATTTAGGGTAAGTTGTAAATACTTAACCCTGATTGATGACCTTACAGTTCACCTTCGATCTCTTTTACAGTTTCAATACTATACGAATATTAGTCAGACTTTCTCTACCATTTCAGTCTTGATCCCAAAGTGGATCAGAAGTGTAATTACTAATATTTTAGTCAAAAAAATAATTTGTTTACATTATGTTTTATGGGTCTCGGCGAGCCAAGCAGCCCGGAAATCGACCCACGTGAAAATGAAAATTCCCTTGATACATGGCAAAATGTCATGGAATATATAATAATCATTTTTTTTTAAACAATTTCTTTATTTGCAAAAGTATACAATATTTATTTTGTGTAAACCGGCACCATATTTTATTTATTGATTTGAGGTAATTTGTGCCTTTTAATTTTTACTTTATTCTTTCTTTGTGTGAGGGGGGCTTGTTTGGGTTAAGGATAATTAAATATTTTTTGATTTGGGTCTTTTATTTTTTAATTGTTTGCATGGTTGTCAAAAGATGATATTTATCTTTGATGGTGTTTAGAATAATAAGTTGGTATTGTAAAGGTAGTTTGCAGAGGTGTCAAAGAGAGTTTTCTATGCAGTCTGTGGGACTTTATAGAAAACACCAACCTCAATGAGGTTGATCGGACACGCGAGTCCAAGGTGTAAAGGTTATATTATTATTCTTACTTTTACGCGTGGGCGTTCAAGTATTAAGGTTTCGTCTCTAGAATTTTTTAGGCTAAGGAGAATATTTTATTTTATTTATTTATTTACTAATTTTGGTGTATTTATTATAGTTTTTAATTTTGAGAAGAGCAAAGTCTTTTATTTTTTCAGTATTGCTTGGATATGTTATTATTTTGATATCTTGATATAATTTTGTGCGTTCTAACTAATAATAATAAAACAAAAAAATGATCAATCAATGCATAAACGGGCATAATAAGTGGCCGCAGACCCGCAAAGTAGTAGTTAATTGATGCTTTAGTAATTTCTTACTTCTTAGTAATAGTACATAGTAATTTAAAAAACTATACTTACATATATTCTTATTTTATTATCGTATGGCAGTCCAATTGGTCGGCAAACATTACTAACTAAATAATCCAATACATCTTTTGTTGACATGGACTAGAAATAAAAATTAAAGATAAGCAAACTCATAATAATGAAATTATTATTAATAATAGAATAATTAATTAATAATTAATTAATTAATAAGATAAATAATAGAACTAAGCATACATAAGGAATCATTTTACTGTGGGGTTATTTAACTACTTTTTGATTAATCTTCTTGTTCTAAACTATAAATGTCCTTAATGTCAAAACTAAGCTAATCCAGTTTGACGTCATTGCTGGAATAAATAGTAAATTTTCAATGTTAATTGCCTATAGCGATTCCTGCAATGACGTCACACGTCATTCATAAAAAAGCCCAGTTATAACCCCCAAATGCGTTTAGTTTCCTTACATCGATTTAATCATCTTGTAATATGACAAATGGCTAAAATTAGTTGACATCATGAGAAAATAATTCGAGGGAGCCAATGAGGATAGTCCTGGATGTTAAACCATGCCCTTAATTTCAAATCAGACCAACCTTATTGGTTCCTCAATACTATTTTCCGGCGCTTTCAACTGATTTTAGCCGTGTGTTGTATTATAAAAATGTCTAACATCTTGATGCGAATAGAGTTTATAGAATTTATAAGGTGATTCAATTGGAGGGTTTTTATGAATAAAATCAATTTTTTGACATGTTAGGTTATAATCCGGAATTGACGTCATTGCAGGAATAAATAGTAAATTTTCAATGTTGACCGCCACCGATTCCTGATATGACGTCACTCGTCATTCATAAAAACGTCAGGTTATAACCTCCGAATGCGTTTGGTTTGTTTACATCGTATTGAATCACCATAAGCTCCGTAATTCACATAACCCTTTAAGCTCGAGTTGTTTTAGTTTTTAAAGAGTAATACTTTTAGCTGGAATTTGTTTGTGTTGAATTAGTATGTTATTAAGATTCATTTATATATCGTATCAAATTAATTACTTAAATATTATATAAATAATTAGTTGTAGTAATATTACCTATTATTGAACCTACCAAGAACGTAACGTAGAGGTACAGCGTGCAGTTGAATACTTGGAAAGCATTGTAGACTATCATGACTTTTCTTAGATTATACGGCTGTCTATTTTCCATCAGTTTAGGACCTTTTAGTGCTATCAGTAAATATATGGCCGTTATTGCAAATATTAATGGTTTACTTGAAAATAAATAACTATTAACTAGCTCATCTGAAACAGAATTGTAAATATTCATTGATTATTATTACATAAGTGATATACGTATGTTATTATCTAACATTGATGAATAAAAGTAGATTTCTAGACATGCAACTATGGCCCGAAACTAGGTGGTCTGTCTTAACTCCATTAAAATACTTTAGTTTAGATTTTTAAAGGAGTTGAGACTTAAAGATATTACAAGTTTTTTGCTATGAAATTACAAAATATTTTGTAATTGTTCTAAATAAAATATGAATAAAATACCTATTAAGATTGTTAAATAATTTCTTTTTACAATTTAGTAAATATATTGTCGGTACCCAAGTGAATAATTGTCCTATATCGCCATATTTACTTGGGTCCCCATTTTATGTCGGGAACGAAGTGTACCATGTTGTACAAAAGTTGTTGTGTGTGTATGCATTCCAGAATACTGGGAGCTACGATAACACCTTGAAACTGTCTCATTTAAGACTCTCATGAGGTCTTAAAATCACCTGAAACGGATAATTCGGACTGAGTCTTGGTTACGGCTTATTAGTGTAAACACAATACTTTTCCCATTTACCTAAGATTTAAATGAGGAAAAGTAAAAATATTAAGAATTATATAAATAAAAACAGATTAGTTACACAAAAGTCCTTTATTTTTTAATATATAATAATAAGTAAGCTTTCGACTAAAAATTAGTCATCATCAGAGTTAACAAATATAAAATATAAAATGATAATACAATTTTACAGACTACTTCATATTGCACCTTGGTTGGTTTGACCATACCACCATAACCATAAAAAGTGGTAAGTTTTAAAAGGTGTTAAAAATCTCGGTAGAAATTTACTATTAAAAAAAGATCTGTATTTTGCAAAAAAAAAAAACAACGCTCTATCCATACGTAGAGATTTTCCGGTAATATATTTGAACAATATTCTTAAATAAATGAAGAGCCTAACCTAGGATGCGATTCCGAGACCTCCATGGTGTTAAAGGCCAGTGTTAATACTGACTTTTCACAACCTTGACCACGTTGGTGATATTTTATTTATTGTATTTATTATTAATTAAATTTTGTATTGTTTCAGGTATGACGATTTATTTACTAAATTATATTTTAGGTAAGTATTTTATTATCAGATTAAAATATTACATACGATTGTTGCTAGAAAGGAATGGTTTTAGTAAATTACAAATTATTACCGAGTTCTAGGTAAATAACATTCTGTATGTTATGCAATTTTGCTGTAAAGTGTAATTTTATTACACTTGCACTATTTCATTAGACGCACCAACATTAACCCTTAAAAATATGAGTAAAACACGGTCCTAGACTTCCGAATATGGTCTTTACCCCTAGTATGTTGACCAGACCAAGTTAAAAATTATGAGTGTTTTTATTGGAACTCTCACCGAAATATTGTAATTTTTTATTACTTTTAACAAACTTTTAAAATTGAAGAAAACCACAATATCTACTCTTTTTAAAACTACTTTAAAGTTTACATCAAAATATATTTGATAACATGATTGATCATATCGGTATCTACATGATTTGATACGAGCATGATTGATCATATCGGTATATACATGATTTGATACCAGCATGATTGATCATATCGGTATATACATGATTTGATACCAAAATTATTGATCATATCGGTATCTACATAATTTGATACCAATATCAATATATTTCGGTAATTTTACCCAGCTATTATTTGACTTGCAATTTTTTTCAAAAATCTACGATTTATGTAAAACAAGCTCATAGTGGACAAAACCAGAATTTGGTGTTATTTGTATTAAATTTCGTAGACTTTGTTACAGTTTTCAAAACAGTCAATATATTGTTTTTTTCTGATTTAACTCTTTACCAAAAGTGGTATCAAATTTGCCATATTTGAGTAGGAGTTCCAAAAAAGAGAAATGATCAATTTAAACTTGCACGGATCAACTCAGATTTTCAAAACTCTACAGGATCACTTTGCCCCATATTTGAAGGGTTAAATGTTGATGCATTAGAAATCCTCTACTCCGTATGCTCTCCTGCCATATTTCAACCCAATGGATGGGTCAACAAATAGAATTCAAAAATTAACATTTAGATGGTTTTTAAAATACGTATACATGCCATTCGATAAAAATGAAACTAATGCTGATAGTGAGATGGAACTCAGCACATTTGGTGGTCTCCTATAGAGCTGAATTCGAACTAAAGTTCAAATATATCTGATCACTTTTACGTGTTTATGAATTTTGAAATATTTGTAGTCATTAATAAATGACGGTTTATGACGACACAAACAAATTATAAACTGCGTAGACTTCCGCGGTTATTGTCATGAAGATTTAGGTCTTCCGGTGGTGACCGCGTCAATGTAGATGAAGAATCCGAACTGAACAGTTCAGTTTTGTAGAGCTTTGTGTTTCTATCCTTGATGTCCTACATGGAAGATGCCTCCCACAGTGGAACCAAAACGTTGGATTCTTCATCTACAATGACGCGGTCACCACCGGAACACCTAAATCTTCACAAACAAATTATGACTGAACTAATTGAATCACAGTTAGTTCCAGACGTTAATTTTTGTATCAATCTCTTTTGCATAAACACACTGCGAGCTACAATGGAACAGGCACACATGAATTGACAACTTTGTGAAAATCTCTTTGGTGGTCTTAAAAACATCTTAACCGAATAATTTAGTTAACATCTTGACTTCGGGTTCGAATCAGTGCAAAGTCGATACTTTCCCTATATATGAAATAAGAAAAGTAAAAATAAGCTTATTGCATTAGATGGTTTCACACGATTCTTTCATTAGAATGATTTTGTCAAATATTTATTCAGCACAAAAGAGAAAATTGTTTTGTAAAAATTAGCTGTTTAGCTTTAGGATTTAGATTTATGTTGAAGGTCAGAGTTCGAGAATTAAAATTCACGTCTTTAGCTTTCCTTTCAAACTCCAACTCAGAAACAACTTTATCATAAGAGAAACACACAATAAAAATAATAAATACAAAATAAAATTCCTTAAAACCTGTCATTATTTTACAGTCTTGTTTCCTTTTTATGGAAGCCAAACTTCCATACGTCTAGACTTTTTGATTATAAAATTGAAAAGCTATAAGTACTTATAGATAGTATATGTAGTATGAGTGCTTTTAACAATAAAGGATAAAAATAAGAAGATTTAAGAAAGAGATAAATCATACGAGCAAATGTAAAGAAAGCTAGTCACAAACATACAAACTATAAATCAAATACAAATCTCTTCTTTCTTATATTGCTAAATTTTTCACACAATAAAATAAATAGTATAATAATAAAAGCATGTTTTTAACACATTATTATTCAATCAAATAATGTTTGTGTCTATTATTATTTAATTATTTTATTTAATTGTTTTGCAGTTTTAATAATATTTTTTTTTTAAATATATATAATACCATAAAAATTGAAACACATTTTGTTAACCTCTTGTGGTTGAACTCACATCAGAGGTGGGGTTCAAGAGAATTTGAATTAAAATTTTATTCTTTGACTAATTGGGCAAATTGTTAGACAATTTGAGTGCTGTTTGTACCTTGCTAAACTATAAGATCGCAATAGCTCTATTTCCATTGCGTTGTTTGACATTTATATGTGCTGTAGGGTTTCCTACAGCACATAAAACATGAAATATCCTTGTTTAATATTGGTTATAAAATAATTTTGGTATCAGGAAGTCAAACGGAATCCACTCCCCTCCCCCTTAACTTCCGTCATCCGAACAAACTCGTAAGCGTAATTTTCATGATGAAAATTCGCTAATAAAAGATTCGTTTTATTTATTTATTTATCGATGGATTTCAATTATGCATATCTTGTAAATTTTTTAGTTGACACACAATTACATTTCAACTAGAGATCCTGTTTTATAAAGAATTTACCTTTTAAGAAATGTAAACTAAAATATTGGATTAGGATCATAGCTGTGTCAGAACGTGTTTTTAATATAAAATTAGAAACATTTTAGTACTTTTGTTGAAATCAGTTCTTTAACTATACTAGACTGCTAGATTACATTTTCCTTGTTTATTGCTGAGATTTTACTAAATTAAGCTAAATTTTTCTGAGTAGGGAGCTTTTTAGCGAATTCATAAAAAAACCGCCAAAGAACACTGGCTGCTTTTAATATCTTTTATATATCGAATACTGTTCTAGCCAAAAATTTGTTAAGGTCTGTTAGACTCAGAATATCCCATAATTGTGTTTTTTTGTATATGTGTGTGTCATTGTTCTTGTTGTGTATGTTCATGTTCATACTTGTTGTGTAATGTTCATGAATGCTAAGAAAACTAGTATACATTTTTTAATAAAATAAATATTTGGATAGTATTCTCTATCACTAATAGTTCGCCTCCTTTAAAGAGACTTAAATATAAAAGAGCGACCACAAAAAATACTGTCGAAAAATAAGAGCAATTTATTAGTTATGGAGAGAAATCGTTTATTTCACTTTAAGGACACAAAACGTCTTAAATAATTTTTATGGTATAATTAATGTTTCAAAAATATAGTATACGGTTTAAAAATTAGGAAGTGGAAACTTTTGGACCACCCTGTGTTAAGTTTTACACTCTGGCTAAATTTAATTCAATTGGAGGGTTTAAATGAAGTTTCTATGAAAGAAATTAACTAATGCTGTTTATGAATATGTTGTGTCGCTCATTTTTATAGGACTGCCCAATTGACGCGATGATTTTTCTGCGTTTTATGAAATTTTCGCTGTACAATTATTAGAGGTTCTCTAGATTCTAGCTCAACTAGATTGAATAAAAGTTAGATTTTTTGCTGTAGGATACAACATTCTAGTACGAACACACTGGGAACTAACTGCGGTAATAACAAGAGCACAAGCATATACAGACGAATAAACCACTAAGGGGGTCTTAAAATAGTTTGTTCTTTGTAGCACTGGAAAGTTTATAGAACTCCATCTCAGGCTTGATCAAGGGGACTTTAGTTCTATAAAAAGTTTTGAATGATTTTTTCAATCAATATATTTCGCCTATCATTGTAGGCATCTTCAGAATCTATATTTACAAGCTACATTAATAAACTATTAAAATAAATAAACATACACAATACATTAATGGAAAGACTAGAATAATCACAGCTTAAAAAATAAAAATCAGGAGGTCTTAAAAACAAACTGGATAATTCAGGTGAAATCTAGGTTTAGGGTTTTTAGTGCAAGCAATACTTTTTCCATTTACTAGCCATATAAATAAAGTAAATTAAGTTAGGAAAGGGAATATTCTTACCTTCGTGTATAACAAGGGTTCCATTAACCACAGATGTATATTTCTCCACCAAATAGTCACCTCTCAAATCTTCTATGAATCCCATTTTCCTTTTTAAAGCTTAAATTCTGTCACAAATTAAACCTAATTATTGTCTAATTCAATAAAAATATAAATTTATTTATATACTCTAACATATTAATACGATCCATAAACTGTACTATTAGTAAAATTAATAATTTTAATACTAAATTAATAGATACGAAGATATTTTTTATTTTGAATAATGACATCTGTCATTTCATTGAGCTTACTATTACTATTAATAATCTTTTTAGATTTTCATTCATATTTTATATTTTGCAAAGTGTGATTTTGCGAGTTTATTTTTGTAAAGGATAAGATAGACACGAAGTTTCGTGGATGACTGTCGGTCTAGTGCGACCTTCTTCAAGTGAAATAAACTTTCTTTTTGTCCATTCCTTTTCTTTGTGTAGAAGGTGGTACTATAATTTTTTTTCTTTGTACCGTTAGCTAGCGGATGAGTACATAGTACCTGTTTGGTACTGATTTTTGGGATGCTGCATCATCCGATGTTTCATACGTCACCCTGTTACAATCTTTTTATGATTTGTCTTGCTAACCTGAATTCCTTTTCTATCTTTCTTTGGTTAAAGACGACTTTTCTCTCTCGGGTCATCTTTTCTGAATCAGTTCTTTTCAAAACTTTTGTTCTGTTTTATTTATTTTTTTTTAATATCTAAAAGGCCCGTATTCAACGTTTTCGAGTCCTACTTTTTTAAATTCTTAGATTTCAAATCACTTTTATTATGAGGATTTGCGTGTTTATATAACTCTTTTTTGTTATGCAAATATTAAAAAAACAACTCAGTATAAAGTACTATATTCTACATTTAATTTATTTTTGTACTTATGAGAAAAAACTAAAGAGCTAAATCCTGTTAAGAGCTCAATAAAATAAAATGCGTCGTCATTTTATTTATAATAAGACTGTAGAGTATGTTTATGGACTTTAATTATTGCACCGAGCTCTAATGTTGCCCGTTAGATGCAAGTCATCACTCAGCTTTTATCTTCACTACCTTTATCGTTACTACGATAAAATAGTGTTACAAATCTTTGATTCTATATTGCTCTATCGAGGGAATATTCTTTTTGAAAATTCGCTACATTCAAGGCCACGTGAAAACAATAATACAAACAACGTGATTGCAAAGTAGACTTGGGAGATCCCTTTTAAACCCTAATTGTCTCCTTTTTCAGCGATTTGTTTTTTGAAAAAATCGCTAATAAAGTGGCTGGCGTATAGTGGCACACAAATTCGGGAGTATGTCACAAATCAAATATTTTTTAGTAAATAATGTTGTTTATACAACATTACTCAACAACTCTCTTACTCAACAATCCAGTAATTGTTTATACCTTGCTATTAGTTACACAATTTTTTCCGAATGATTCAAAGGAAATGCGCTAAAACATTTTAAAATTGGTATCAACTGAGTTTAATGTTAGCGCCAACATTTCTGTGTAGTGTTGGTGTTAAAATAATGACTCTAGTTTTGTCTAACCTGTGTAAATCGCATTTCCTTTAAAAATTTGTATGTATGGTACTATTCCGGTATAAGGCGTAAGCAAGACCTGGATTGTTGAGAAAGAAAGCATTTATTACAAAGAAACTTCGTCTGGCTTGCATACTTCCATGCAAGAAAGCATTTATTACTAAGAAAATTCGTCTGGCTTGCATACCTCCACGCAAGAAAGTATTTATTACAAAGAAAATTCGTCTGGCTTGCATACCTCCACGCAAGAAAGCATTTATTACTAAGAAAATTCGCTGGCTTGCATACCTCCACGCAAGAAAGCATTTATTTCAAAAAAAATTCGCTGGCTTGCATACTTCCACGCAAGAAAGCATTTATTACAAAGAAAATTCGTCTGGCTTGCATACTTCCATGCAAGAAAGCATTTATTACTAAGAAAATTCGTCTGGCTTGCATACCTCCACGCAAGAAAGTATTTATTACAAAGAAAATTCGTCTGGCTTGCATACCTCCACGCAAGAAAGCATTTATTACAAAGAAAATTCGCCTGGCTTGCATACCTCCACGCAAGAAAGCATTTATTATAAAGGAAATTCGCCTGGCTTGCATACCTCCACGCAAGAAAGCATTTATTATAAAGGAAATTCGCCTGGCTTGCATACCTTCAATCAAGAAAGTATTTATTACTAAGAATATTCGCCTGACTTGCATACCTCCACGCCAGAATTAATTGATGGGGGGCAACGTATTACACGAATTTCCCAAGATAATTATTTTACGCGTATCTGTCTAAACTAAATGATTTACTTTTTTACACAGTGTAATGGAAGTTAATTTTTAAAATGTTGTCAATATTGTAACCATGAAGCGTAAATAAATTTATTTAAAGTACTCAATTTTAATTTACCTTTTTATTTGAAGAGGCTAACACTACCTTCTGCTCTGTTTAATTTTGCTTTTTTACTTTCGTTGTACTAATCTAAAAAAATAAATATTTACTTATTCCTACCCATACTGCAATAAAAAATAAATTTGTTTTGTACCAAAAACCTGTTAATGCTCAATTTTTTAATTTATAAAACTTTTTTCTAAAAATAATAAATGACGAGTAAAATAATTTAAAAATAAATAAAAGTACAGCGAAAAAAGTTAAAATATTTGTGGAAATAACTATTTTAAAATTAACTCGTGCTGCAATTTTACTTTTCTTATCTGTTAAAAATAAAATTACAAGCATAAAAATAAATAGAATATTAACTTTAAAAAAAATAAGAGTTGAAATACTTCTCTGCCGCTTAAAACATATAACTCTTTTCGGTTGTTTATAAATAAATAAAATTAAAGTTAACTATAAACAAAATGTAAACTTACTGATTCTAGTAATTTAATTTTTCGGCGGTAAAGTGGCATTTTATTGCTGCGGGAATTTGTTTATTAACTCGCTGTTGCTCGTCAGAAAATAAGTTCTAAAGCAAATAAAACAAATCACTTTACCTCCATGGAAGGTTTACTATTTTTAAAAAAAGAATGTTAAAAACCAACCTTGAAACAATTAAATAAAAAGGGATGTTTGAATGAAGGGTGTTTAAATACTTGAAGTTACAACTTTTAGTTTTCTTTTTCTTCTTAAATTGTTAGTGAAACTAAATACGTCGGACAGTAATAACTGTTCGATAACTACTTTTACTGCTTTGGCGATATAATTGCCTTTACTTTGAACCGATTTTTTTTTAGGCAGTAAAGTACCTACTATACCTAGTAATACTACTACACTGCCTAAGTACCTACTATACTGCCTAAGTAACTACTATACTGCCTAAGTACCTACTATACCTAGTAATACTACTTTACTGCCGCTCTCAAAAAAAAAATGTTTAAAAAATTAATTAGTTACTTAACATTGTGCTGAATTATTTAATGTATTATTAACATTTTTTAAATTACATTTAATTAAAAATTAGTCTAATAAACAAATATATCACATTAAGATAAATTTAAATTGATTATTTTAAAATCAAAGTTAAACTTACTTGTCTAGATTTTATGATTAAGCACTTAATTAAACTAAAATAAACTTTTTATTTTTTATGTTTGAAGTTAAATTTAGTAAATAATGTTGTGTATTGATGATAAATATTATTTTATTGGTTATTATAAAGTCATAAAACTAACTCTATTATAACTTTGAATAAAGACTAACTCCAGTATTGAGTAGTGCTAAGTAATTAAAATACTGATACAGTTATAATTAATTTCCTATTAAATAAAATTGATATGATCGTGATAGAAATATCAAACTGCCTGTCAAAGTACAGTGTTGTTTTTTGTTCAGTTCTTTAAATTTAATTGGTTTTGTTCATGTTATATTGATAACAGAATTCATTATCTAAAATTGCAACAATCGTACGGCCAATAATTAACTTTAATTTCTTAAGTTCATTAATTAATTCTTATTAATGAGGTCCGCAAGCCTGGTGAATTTCTTCCTTGAGCTGTAGCATTACTAATAGTTACTAAATTGTTTCCAATTTTTTTTAAAGGAAATGAGCATATTTGAACTTAATTACAATAGTTTATAACTAAGGACAAATATTCCCATTTTTACATTACAAAATCATTCAAATTACAAAGTCATCTTCAATACAAAATCTGAAATGCACAGCATTATTTTACTTTTTAGTTTTACTTTTTATAGAGGGTAGTTCAGTAGTAATTACTTCGGATAGTGACTCTTAGGCCCAAAGAACTTTCCTAACATTTCCTAACTTTTTTCCTAACATTTTTCCTAACATTCTCCTAACATTTTCCTAACATTTTCCTAACTCCTAACATTCTCCTAACATTTTTCTAACATTCTCCTATCGTGTTTTAAAAGTCTTTTAGAGGCTTTGCATGATTTTATTTAGTAAGGAACTAAGGTAGTTAAGTCAAAAAGTGATACCATTGTAAGTAACGTAATATATCGCAAAATATCAATGTTATTAACTTATTACCTGGATTTACGACACACTTTGTCATAAACAACAATGCGGCCTTGCTTTGGCGAATGTTAAATGTATTAGAAACTTATTTACATATGTTTTCAGTAAACAGTAGAGTTAATACAAATACAATGTTCAATTATTGTAACAGCTTTCATAAATAAAGCAGTATCAAGCGTTTCAAGTTTGAACGTGGACCAGGTTGTACGAATCCAAAGGTGCCTAAATGAAGACCTGTTAATCAGTGCAACACTGTTTTCATTTTGCTAAATCATTCACACAATTTTGTTTTTCTTATTTTGTCATCAAATTCATTTTTGTTTGTGTAAAATTTTTTTGGTGTAATATTGGCTGAATTATTTACCCCGGACCAACTGATTTTCCTCTTTGAATCGATAGCCCGCCACAAACAGACCATAGAAAATAAAAAGTCTGATTGTGTTAAAAGAATTTCAGGGTAAACTCCCTAATAGTAAGGTAAGTGGATCAACAGTAACTTTTATTATGTAAATTTATGTAGATAGTTATTAATACGACAAAGTGTGTTGTAAATCCAGGTATAAGTTAATAACATTGATATTTTGCGATATATTACGTTACTTACAATGGTATCAGTTTTTGACTTAACTACCTTAGGATCTTACTAAAAAAAATCATGCAAAGCCTTTAAATGACTTTTAAAACACGGGAACGATCATTTAAATTTCGTGGCTTAAAAACATTTCCCTTACCTAAACCTAAGGTGAGTGTTAGAAGAATGTTAGGAGTTAGGAAAATGTTAGGAGAATGTTAGGAAAATGTTAGGAAAAAGTTAGGAAAATGTTAGGAAAAAGTTAGGTTAGGAGAATGTTAGGAAATGTTAGAAAAAGTTAGGAGAATGTTAGGAAAATGTTAGGAAAATGTTAGGAAAACGTCTTTGAATACGGGCCTTAGTCTTACAATCTAAAGATTACTCTCGCAGTCATACTATCTAAAAACAACTATCTCATAATTCTCTTCTCTTTTAAAACTTAACTTTTTAAGTCATCCTTCTTTGTATTAATTTAAATTTGTATTATTGATATAGCAAGAATAAATCGAAACTTTTGTAACAGCTTCATTCTTCTTTACTTTTAATCTTTTGTTTTATGAAAATCCTTGTGAAACTGAAAATTTACTTTGATCAGCGTTTAAAGTTTTTTAATTAACCTGAATTTCTCAAGTAATTTACTCTGTAAAAATAATTTTTAAATCTTAACTTGAAACACGTCAACACTTTTGTTTTAAATCTAAAGACTTATTTTATATGCTAACTTTGAAATTTAAGGTTAGGTTCAAGGCTAAGGTTCTTTCAGTAAGAGAGGGGTTTAGTTTCAACTAACATTTAATTGTTTATTGTTATAAACATTTAACTCTAGTTTATTTAAATGTTAAAAGACTTCTTTTATTTTATTTTAAAGGTAAATCAAGAACGTGTAATTTAAGAGGCACGTTAATATAAAACATGGTGTTAAATTGTCCTGCTACGTTAAAATTGAACTTTAACTGAGCAGAAATAAAATTAGAAGCCAGTTTTTTCTTCGCTTTGCTTAAAATTTTTAAATAAATAATTTTAACTTATTTCTCATATCAGGCTTATCGAACTGCAGTCTGTTCATTGCCTCGCTAACTTCCTTTTTCGTGTAATTCTACCAGTAGAATTACACAGTAGTCTCAGGCAGTAGTCACGCAGTAGTTACACAGTAGTCAGGCAGTAGTCTTTCTTTTAGCAAAATTCCATCATGAAAATTAAGCTTATTTAAAAAGTGCTCTACTATTTGAAATTGCCCTTCTTATTACTAAGAAATGCTTTCTTTATATGCTTATTTTAGCAAATTTTCTTTGAAAAAAATTCGCTAATGAGATGGATCGTGTGGTGGAGGGGACGCTTGGGAGTGTGTCAAATTCGTTTTAGAGGTCCCCAGCCACGAAAAAGTACGTTTTGAGGAACTTTATTTGTATACATATATAATATATGTGTGTGTGTGTCAGACAGCTGATTTAAGTTTGTTATTTTTATTTTTTTATCAGCTGATTTTCTGTAAGTTTATTTTTAATTTTTAACAGGGCAAAGTATTTAAGTTACTATGGAAATTTTAGGGGTTTTTTTAGGAGTATTATTATTTTTGGGGCGCTAAATTGAATGAACCCGGTCCGAAGTCGATCAACGAAATGTTGAAAAATCGTGAAATTAACAGGAAATCAAAATAATGTTCAAAAAAATTAAATAACAAGTTATTTTGCTATGCTTAGGATATTAAATATATACTGATTATTAACATTAAGGAAAAATTAGATTTAGAAGCAAAAATGTGCGCATTTTAAAAAAATTCACCCGGTTTGCGGACCTCCCTTAAATCCTACAA
The DNA here is from genome assembly GCA_018340805.1 of Microvelia longipes. Lineage (NCBI taxonomy): Eukaryota > Metazoa > Arthropoda > Insecta > Hemiptera > Veliidae > Microvelia > Microvelia longipes. The sequence goes on along the minus strand of JACMZG010001911.1, from coordinate 49,091,157 downwards.
ATGGTTTTACTTTGTTTTTAATATTAATGCGTACCTCTTATCTTATCTTAACATTGTATTAAAACTTTACACGATAATTTACTAGTTAGCAAAGTTTCTCTCGTAAAAATTCATAACTAATATTGATGACAGGAGAAAACTTACTTAAGAGTAGCAATTTAAACTGTAAACTCAGTTATTTAGCTCTATTAAGGGTTATTTACTTTTCCATAATTTTAAAACTAATTTTTTATACATTTAAAATTAGCTTGAGTTTGTATTTTCCTTAAACATTTTCCATCCAAGTTCTTTTTCGGATAAAGATATAATAATGAGGAAGGATGAATATGTCTTTTTTAAGATCCGAGATTGCAACCTAGTTAAAATATGAACGACTTTATTTTTTTTCAATGAAAAATAATAAGTTTTATTTTTAATGACTACCAAAGAACAAGTTTTTTAAGGTTTAGAATTATTTTATGAGTTTTTGTTCTAAACAAGCTACTTAAATGAATAATCTTGCTTCCTTGCTGTCAATTTAAATTGTGTTAAACAGAACACGATCAATTGTGAGAGAAATCGTAAAATTTATAGACCCAGATGTTTAAGTCTGTTTAGGACTTAGTTGTAATTATGGTCTTTAATTGCCACAAAATATCATTTGAAACATTTTAACAGGATCGTGACTTATGTAGTGCGAGTAGAAAAAATCGAGTTCAGGGTACCTCGGAACTTTTCCTCCTAACATTGGATTTGCAAGCTCATTCTCCCTACTTCGGACTCTCTTCGGTCGTCCTCAAATAGTAAATACAGTCGGGTCATTCTCAGCGGTCTATTCTCAATGCTGCTTAACATTTATGATACAATAAAAATGTAGGAACTCCAGTTCCTGCTCGCGGATTTTTCCTGCTCTGAATAATTTAAATATTTGACTTGAATCTTTCTCACCTCCTCGAGTAAGATAGGATTTCCTCTTAGACTTATTTGTCATTTAGACAATTAAAGTCGACACTCTTTAGTCTTGGGACCTATCTGTGCCTGCAGTTTTCAGTCAGTGCACCTAACAGAAGTTTAAGACTAGACTTACTAAGGTCCGGAAGCTATTAAGACTTTCTCCTGTCTAGCGTCGAGAATGACTTCTTCGATTGGTTATATTCATTTTGATTTCCTCTCTCCAATTTGCTCCTCTTCCAAATCCAGGATTAAATGATTAGATTTGCTGTCTACACAAGTCGGTTGTAGGTTCTGTCCCACAAACGTCAGTGCAAGAAGCTCCTTGTCTGCCTATCACGTCTGCTTATAATTTTCTCATTGTCCTTACCTTAATTTATTTTTTATACCACCATGCCCAAGGACCCACATTACTCTGACCTCTACATCCTTAGATTGATGTTACTACAAAAATAACTGTTCGAAATTTTCCTAAATTAGAGTTACGTGAAATAATTCAGCAAAATCGAGTTGAGTGACTTCTACACTTAGTATGAAAAAATATTTAGGAGTATTATCCATCACATCTGTCTTGTTTTCAACATTTCTCTTGAAATCATTGATTTATTTATTTATTTATTTATTATTAAGGTGCTTAACACTAAGGTCATCAGCACCTCTTCTATATATACAAACAGATAAAATAGACTAAGACTACAATGATGAGCAGGTCAAAATGCTTAAATATCATAATAAGATAAATTAAGTAATCAAATATAGAATAAAGATAAACTAAATATAAGATAAACACAGGGTTGGTACAAGTATATTGTGTAAGTGTTTTTGTTTATTATTTCATTTAATATATTGTTTATTGTGTATTATTTATTTGTTATTTATTTATTTATATTAATTAAATTACGCATTTATAAGTGCGTAATAGTATTAGTGTATACTGAAAATGCTTTAAAGTTCTATAAAATTAGTTAAAAAGGTTTTAGTTATTAAGAGTTGGTTATATTTCGTTAAAGAACTCGTTGTCAAGGAGGAAATTAAAAAGATTTTGAATAGTGGGTTCATCATTGCCTAAAATTTCTTCCATTGTAGATGGTATATGATGAAATTTGAGAGAATCTTGAAGTATGAAACAATCTATCAAAAAATGTTTTACTGTCAAAGGCTCATTGCAGAGTCTACACTTGGGGTACTCTCTGTCTCTTGTAAATAAATAGCTATGCGTAAGTCTAGTGTGTCCGAGTCTCAATCTACATAGTACAGTTTCTTCATGTCTCTTTTCCCTGTAGCATGTTTTCCACTCTTCTACTGTCGGTTTTATAATTTTGAGTTTGTTGTTGTCCGTGTTGTCCCACAAATCATGCCATTCTCTGTAAATACTGGTTCGTAAGATACGGTCTATGTCGTTAATTGTTATCAGCGAGTTAGATTCAACTCCATTTTGGATGGAGGATTTGTATATTTATTTGTTTATTCATCATCATTCTAGAGAAGAAAATATTTCTTTCTTTACTTTTAATCTTTTGTGTTATGAAAATTGAAAACCTTATGGAACTGAAAATTTACTTTTTTTGAGGTAGTACATAATTGAGCACTTTATTGGACCGTTTTTAGAATGAGAAGCCAATCATTATTGTTATAGGAGGTTATTTAGTACTTTTCACCTCCGAGGACAATAATGAATGTAAAAAAACTCCTAGGACGTAAAAGTAATTCATATGTTGCCGCCATTACTGTAATGTAGCGTGTTCAAAAAACAATCTGTGTTAAATCTTCATGAGTTTTCTTTAAAAACGTTAATTTCGTTTCTGTTTTTGTTCGTAGACTAATTTTTTTCGTTTTTAAAAGGTGTTCTAATTGACAATTTTTGTGTGTTTATTTGTAAAGCTTTTACATTTATGAGTAAAAGTGTGAAGCTATGGATGAATTTAATGACGGCGATAATATGGAATTAATAATAATTAGACGTTTGTTTGTTTTTTTTTTCAATTAAGTATATAGCGCAGTTTAATGAGGGCTATTTTTTGTTTTTTTTTTTAATGAGTGCTTTATTTAATGAGTGCTACCTCAAAAATTAGTGTATGCCATCCGGCTGAGAATGTCTTTATGTCTTGGCAATTTTTCCCGACTCGCTTCGCTCGTCGGTAAATCTAATTGCCGTGACATAAAGACACACTTCTCAGCCTTATGGCATAAATAACTATTGATCAGCTTTTATTCGTATTTAATAATTATATTATTAAAAAATATAAATTAATTATATTATTTAAGAATTCGCTTTTAAAGTTTTTGTACTATTAATTTAGTTAAACTTCTCAAAGTAATTGCCAATAATCCTTTCCAAATCGATATTCCTTTACTATCCATTTTCTCTAAACTTACTTGGCAAAAACTGGATTTGTAACTTTTATTAATGCAACTTTCTGCAACGCATTTTATTGCCATCAATTCAATTAAAAAGAGTCGTGTTTCTACACGAACTTTTTAAAACCCTTTCTTTTATTGAATTCTTTCACGAAGAGTATTAGTTTAATTGACTACCTATCTAGTAGCTGATTCATTTTTTTCCTATTACACTTTACTTAGGTATAAAGCCTTTTTTATTATTAAATTTTCCTATTGTATTAACTTATCACGTTTTTTTAAAAGTTCATGAACTCTCGCACTTTCATGTCTTAACTTCATTTTTATTTAGAACTAATATTATTATTAATAATAAAACTATTTTTGCAGTTTCATTTGAAAAAGCATTTAACAATTTTGTTTAATGCTTTTTGTACTCCACGAACCCTTTTTTTGTAAACATTTTAACTTTTTTCGTAAAGAATATACTTAGTAAAAAAAAAAGCAAATAAAGATTTTAAATGAAACAAAAGTAAACAGAGTTTTGTGTGGCATAAACTTGTAAAAAACATATTTGTGGTTTGTTTAAATAGAATATTTAAAGGAAAGTTTTAAAATGAATATGCAAACAAAGTTTTAATTTTCATGGTATTATTTCTTTTTCTTTATAGTAGCGGTACTTTAAAAATAATTTTTGGCAAATTTACTAAGGAATAAGGTTACGAGGTAGGTTATGGAGGGGAAGGTATTTTTTAAAGAATCTCAAAAGGAGATTATATACATATAATATATATATATATATAATATATATATATATATATATATATATATATATAATATATATATATATATATATATATATATATATATATATATATATATATATATATATATATATATATATGTGTGTGTGTGTGTGTGTGTGTGTGTTGTGTGTGTGTTTATGTGTGTATGCCAGTGATTTTTTTTCTTAAGACGTTTCTATTAAACACGCAATTTCGAATGCTTTCTCAGATCAAAATGAAACTTAGAATAAAAGTAAAATAGGAAAAAAAAACTACAAAAAAATATATTCTCAACAAAAATATATTTTTTATAGCAAAGCGCTTTTAATCTAACAAGAGGCCATCATCAGTGCTAGCCGTTGAATTAAGAAGAGAGTGACAGATGAGTCTTACAGATAAAACATCAAAGATGGACTCACCTTAGTTCTTCCTTTAGTATAAAAGTCGATCTTTTAGATGTCTTGAACCCTATCTATATAAATAAAATTCAAATGTTGCTACCGATGTTCCCTCTAAACTCGAGAACGACTGGACGAATTTTCACGAAAGTTTTTTACAAAATTAATCCACAGTGATGGGAAGGTTTGAGCCGAGTCTTAAGATGATTAGAGTCATCTAAAGTGGTCTACAGGGGCATCGAAATATTTAAAAAATCATAGCCTTTTTGGAGAGCATAATATCATGCAAGTCTAGAGCTATTATTTTAGAGCAGTACATTTACAATATTTTGATGCTAAAAATTTTGATTTTAGAGCTATAATAAGCTTTTTAGGGCAGTAAATAACTTTGAATAAAGTAATGAATATAACTGACAATGGCCTCGGAATAAGTCTATAAATTATGTCTATAAGTAACTTACGAACAGGAAATAATAATTGTACGAGTCTCAAAATCTTTAGGTGTAGTCAAATTTAAAGTCAAGTTACTTTAAAGGACTTCAGATTTTTTTGTAAATTTTATCATTTTACTGACTTTAAAACACGGATTTCCAGTGATTTTGTTAAAACTTGGTATAAAGACTAATTTGTAGATGCACTGATTTACAGGCTATGTAGTGCTATAAGCAGACAAATGGGAATAGTTGTGCACAGGGGCAAAAGTAATTAGTTTACTTGATTTTGATTAAATTTAGTATAGTATATTTAGAGGTTGGACTGATTTAGTGGCACTGTAGTACTATAAGCAGATAAAAGAAATTGTATAAAAAAATATTTACTTCTTTAACGCCCGTGCGAAGCACGGGTGTCTCTGCTAGTTGTTAGTAAAATATGTCTGACGCTATTAACCCGCAAAAAATTACTCAGTAAAATTCACTTAACACGCAAATAGTTGTCGGTTCGGGTTGAAATTTAATATGCATATATGCCAAAAAAAATTTATAGGGACCTCTATTTTAAATCATTACAGCATTTGAGGAAGAATAGATCCAAAATAATAAATAAAACTTATTTTGCTGAGCTTTCGATATAATATTATCTTTTTCAAGGCTTAACATAGTAAATAATGACAAAAACAGTTACATGGTTGCTAACAAATAGATGTTTGGACAACAAATATAGATGTAGTTGTCGAAACATGTATTTGTTAGCAACCATGTAACCTTTTTTTGTTATAATTTATAATGTTGAGCCTTGAAAAAGATAAAATTATATCGAAAGCTCGGCAAAACTAGTTTTATTTATTATTTTGGATCTATTCCTCCTCAAAATCTTAAATAATATGCATATATAGTATTAAGTTTAACACACGGACGAACTGTAGTATAATTATCAGCGTTAGATGTAATTTTATCGATTGTCGTATATACTTTATGTACACCAATCACGATCTTCGACTAATTTAATTGGAATTTCGCTAATATCGTGGAAGTGTGGCTCTCACAAAACTGCAAAAACTAGTTGTTGCAGTTTATATAAACTGCAGTATACAGTGATACAGTTAGTATCACTGTGTTCAGTTGCTTATTTAGTTGGATTTGTTGGAGCACGTGACAAAATTTAAATAAATAAGCGACTCAGATATTATTGCTGTATTAGGCTTTTTCTTCTATTTTAAAAGATTTTGGACTTATCCAGTCTTTAGGATTCTTTGGACCTGTACGTCTTTCTAGGACTCAAGAAGACTAGATTTTTCATCCCAACTAGAATTATGGGTTTACCTTTATTCTTATTTTATTTTTAATACGGCCAAACAAATCTGGGATATGCGATACCCCTATTTACCCGTTCTCTGTATACAGCTTATAGAATATTAACAAATTAATAGACTAAAAAATCTGTAAGCTACAGAAATGAACCTCTTTAAAGAGATGTATTTATCTAAACAATGAAATATAGTTTATAAAATGCTTATTATTTTTATTTTTAGCATTAGTCTTCATTGTTTTATGCTTATTATTTTTCGCACCCTATATGGGACGGAATAAAATTCAAAGAAATTACTTCATTAAAACAATATTTTGCTTTTATTAGGAATCACAAGGCATATTTTTTATAAAATGTTTTTGTTTTTTGAATTTTGAATTTTTTCAAACGTTAGATTTTTTAAAATTTTACATAAAAATAGTGGACTTTTACCAATCATTTTTTCGCGACTCAAAAATAATAGCTGGTTTAGAATATTTACTCTGTACGAAGAGAATTTATTGTAATTAAGTGGGGTTTAATCAAGTCGAATGAAGTAATTATTTAATTACTTACCTAATTAATCGCTTAATAATATATTCTACTGATAAAATATACTAGGATGGCCTAGGCTCTGAACTCGGACCTATACCACGATTATGAACCTTGAGTTAATTATTTTTTCTTTTCGTTCTATGGTTTAAAAATTATTTATATTTAACTAATAGCAATAAAATAGGGGACAAGGTGCCTCGAAACATTATTTTACCATATTGGATTCTCACCACAGAATATCACCTCTAATCCTCATAATATGAAACTAACTTATTTTACTCTCGTTTATTTTCATACCGCCGTCTCCGTGGCCAATGTCGTTAAGGCGTTAGTCTTTACACTAACTTTTGACACCCACGGAGGTCTGGGGTTCGCATCCCAGGTTACGCTCTCATATTATAGAAGATTATTGTTTAGATAAATTATCGTCAACTTTAAAATACACTTTGAGCCTAACGGTTGCTACTATCACCTGAGGTGGTTCCCGCAGGAGTTATCCCTGATGAGCCACAAGGCTCTAAACGGGCATTATTATTATTATTATATTTTCATACGCTCTTTGCTTGTTCTCAGAAAGTAAATAAATACGCGCGTTTATTTTAACTAATAATCTAATCAAGTACTGACTATACTCAATGCAGCTTAACTAAGTGAAACTAACTAGTTTTGTGTGTATACAGACTGAGTACGATCGAAGCGAGTCCGATGGCGTGTTGCGGTATAAATTTGCGATTTGAATATTCTGAGAACGTGCGAAGCGATTCCAAAGAATGAGGATGAGCGTAGCAAATCCGATATGATGAGAAAAAGCTCCGAGATATCCCGTAAACGATTTTTCTATTAGTTTTACGCGTTTTAACGATATTATCATACTTAATAACAGTAAAAAACCATGAGACTTTATAAATTAAGCCATCAAAAGTTTACAAAACCCGAAATTATATTTCATTTGCCATGTAGGAAGTACTATTGATTAAAATTTTAACTAGATTCGTCAAACAGTGGAGTCTTTACGAATATGTAAATTTTCGATGACAGCAAAATTGGTTAACATCTTTTGGGCAGGGCAAATTTTATTTCTCTTGATGGAAAACTGCTGAAGTTATGTCTGACACTGACTCACGTACAGACTGACTGCAAGATGAAACCTTTTTTAAACGGATTGCTTTATTTTATTGCTTCGTCTTAAAATTTTGGAAGTGGATAGATTTGTGCAAAACACAGCTATCCACTCGGTGTTAGGTTTTCGGAGGTGAATACTATACTTTTCCTATTATAGTTACTTACTTTATATTATATCCTACTATTACAATATAGTAGGTAATATGACTATAATGTAATGTATAATGTAATAGGACTATACTAGTCCTATTACATTATAGTTAATTACTTATTATTATTTTATACTATTACAATTAATGTAATAGGACTATACTAGTCCTTTTACATATAGTTACTTACTTTATTCACAAATTAGTTATATACACTTATTATACATACTTACTTTATTATATAGTATTACTATAGTTATACTTTATTCACTACACTATATACATACTTACTTTATTCACTATACTAGTCATATTACATTATAGTTACTTACTTTATTCACAATTAGATAACACTATATCATACATACTTACTTATTCATATACTAGTATATTACATTATAGTTACTTACTTTATTCACAAATTAGTATACACTACACTACTATATTATACCATACTTACTTTATTCACTATACTAGTCATATTACATTATAGTTACTTACTTTATTCACAAATTAGTTATATACCTAATATATACATACTTACTTTATTCACTATACTAGTCATATTACATTATAGTTACTTACTTTATTCACAAATTAGTTATATACACTATATCATACATACTTACTTTATTCACTATACTACTATTACATTATAGTTACTTACTTTATTCACCAATTAGTTATATACACTATATTATAGATACTTACTTTATTCACTATAATAGTCATATTAAATATAGATAAGAAAAGTAAAAACATAAAATATCTATACTTATGCCAGAAAATAATGGAACCATTTTGTTTAATAGATGTTGAATTAATCTAATTTTGCTCTGGTTATTTAGATTCCCTTTGTAATGTAGAATCTGACCGTCAGGAACAATAGTTTAAATTACATCTCTGGCTTAAAGGCAACCTATTGTAATAGCCTGGGAATTATCAGATAAGTACGATATTCTTAGGCTTTGCACTCCTTTTTACATTATTATCAGAATAATCGTTATTCTTTGTAGTTAATTTCCTTTGGTTTCCTGTGAAGGGCCCAAAAGGTTTGCGACAAAGCTATATTGTTTAAACGAGCAAAGATTATAAAATTGTGGCTTTATACTGTTTTACATAATTCGTATGGTTAGTTTTATGTCTCAAAGGTTTTTGCTAATCGAGGTTTTTAATTTAAAACTAACTGAGAAGTATGGCTTCGCTATTTCTCGTAAAGCTTTATTATTTTATGTAATGAAATCATCAATGGCACAATCTACGATCATAATTTTATTATTTAACATCTCAGTAGCTAAGGGGATTTAGCATTCTAAATATTTTTGCTAATGTTTAGAAAAAAGTTTTGTATTTCTTCAAAAAATATCATTCGATAATACAAATAAACTTTGTTACAAACAAAATCTCTCGGCCGCCCGCTGCCCCCGCGCTTCCTTGTGGCCGTTTCGCGGCCACATGGTTGTTGTACTTCATTAGTTGGTCATATTACTGGTTTATGTAAGTGGCATAATTCCACGATATAAGCCAATATTTTAATGCAATAATGATAAAACTTGATTTGTTTAAATTATGTCAATTAATGACACAAGGTTTTTTGACATATATATGTCAACCAATAACACTAGAACTAATTCTGATTATAAAATAGAACTTCTATCTTTGATATCTGTTCTATAAGACTCATCTATCACCCTCTTCTTTATTCAACGGCTAGCACTGATGATGACCTCTTGTTAGGTTGAAAGCGCTTTGCTATTAAGAATATATTTTTGTGGAGAGACTTCTTCCTCTTTTATTAAGATGAACTCCATTAACGCTCACCTTAGTTCTTCAAAATAGAACTTCGTATTTTTGTAACACATATTTCATAAACAATAAGCTTCGGGACCTTAGTAAGGTTGATTTTCATACCTTCCTAATAATAATTTCGAAATTGCATTTTCAACTTATCGAGTCCATTCCTAGAAACGTCAAGGATAAAAATTTCGGACATACACACACACACACACATATATATATATATTATATATATATATATATATATATATATATATATATATATATATTATATATATATATATATATATTCTTAATCTCCTTCCATGAACCCAACATCATAAGCTCATTCTTTTCGAAATTTGCTAAGAACAATTATTGCTCTAAGGAAATAAGAAATAAAACCCTGCTATATAACATATTAATCAGTAATAAACATTTTGTGGACGTTCTTTGTTTTTCTATGCTTTATAAAGTTTTAAAATTTTGTTTAGTCATTAATGGTTTTTAATATGTCAGAGAAAAATTGAATGTTAAAGATCAAAAGATAGTCTTTTGTACCAAGTTTCTAGCATGAAACACAAGGAGCTACGATAAAAACATACACTTTCCATACAAAAGTTGTCATAAATTTAGTAGTGCAATATTGAGGATATTTTATTAAGAATACGCATATTTTAAGTTAAATAGTGTAAGATTTACCTAATTCTTATAATTAGATAAACTAAGTGTGCAATAATTTTTTAAGCATCTTAGTAACATAAAAAAATACACACTCATTCTTACATATAAACAGACAACTTGGTAAAACTACTTGAATGGTTTGAAAAACACCAAGTCCCTGTTTGCGATTTTTGCTGCAAAAACATCACTTTTTCCTTTATACCTTGGTATGAAAGAGGAAAAGGAAAGATAAACTTTCTGGTTGTTTAAGTTTATTATCTTCATTATCAGATGAACATTTCACTTTTAAACAAGAAGTTAAACATTTGGCTTGGTAGTTAGCCAAAATAAAGTCTTAAAATTCAACCTCTAACCAAACTACCAAATCTTCACTATATCACCTGAATCTGTTTCAAAATCTCTTCATTATCTTGAGTTAAAAGCATTAGCTTCATTTACGAAGTTGTTTGACATCTTATGTCCATTATTAGCTATGAACTAGAAATTACATGTAATGTGGTACTTGTACTTTCTTTTGTCAAAAGTAAAAAATAAATTAAGTGTAAAAAATTGATAAGTGCAGTTTTTTAGATTGTGGCAGAGGTTATTTATTAACTGTCTGACCTATTAACTTCAAGCTGTAAAGTCGTTTAAAGAGAAATTTATAGGTGGGGTTTATATTTGCTTATAATATATTATATATATTATAAATATATTTTAGATGTATGGTTTCACTAAGATAGGTATATCTTTTAGAATATATCTTATGATCTGAGAATAGCTTATTCTCACGAATATTAGGTTATTATGCTTAAAGTACTTAAAATTTCATTTTACTTAAGTACCGTATTTTCATCTTATTGTAGACCTTATGCTTCTGTTTGTAGATAACTAACTCAGTGTATTTTATTTTTTAATTTATACGAACAATATAATATAACAAAGGAGTTATTTATGTCAATTGTTATGTTTTAAAATAAATAACTGAAAGAAAAATACAATGAAATACAAAATTTTATCATTATCAGACCACTCCGCTTTTGTATTTTTTGGTTTTTTTTTCTTATAGATAACTTGAGGCACAGGGAGCTATCACAAATTATAAGTAATTCAATAAATTGGTTATATTTTTTATTTGAAAGTAAAAATATAAATATATATTGTTTTAAGGCCTAAGACTTTCTAAATAATAACCAAATTATGTTTTAACTACTTTGTTCTAACGATGTATTTATAAATCGATGTACATATATACAAACAAACTATAGGTTTTTAACTTCATTATGGTGTGAATTGTTTCTCTAACCTTGATTACTGTGTTAAGAGATTTTTGCAGAATCATGCAGTTTTTGTAGAGATGTATGCATCTGGCTTTAATGAGGGTGAAAGGATGTTTTAGGACGATTCTTCATGCACTTAATTCTTTCATATGAGAGACGTAATGAGACCTCGTTTAGTTTAATGAGTCTTTCTTTTTGGGAGAGTTATTTATGTTATTTCTTTCTCTCACCTACTACCTAAGGTATATAGGAAAAGTATTATGTTCATTTAAAATTTCCAAAACCTTGATTTCGTCAGAATGCATTTTTGGCGTTTTGAGGGTCTTCCTTATAATGTCTATCTTTCTGAATTTTATTATAATGTCTGAATAACTTGAACATCATAACTTATTTGTAATGCTTAAGGTCTCGTCTACAAAAAAAACACAGCTAGCGTACTTTTAGCGAATTTAATTTCGGAAAAAACTGGTAATGGTATTAGGTGCCATGGCTGGAGTCGAACTAGGTACGAAAATCAAACTTGGGGAGGACACGAACTCTATTGAAAACCAGGTTGTTGTGACGTCATTGTTCTAAGTCAGTAAAAGTTTTAAAAATCAGTAAAATTATGGGTGAAATTTTTTTTCTGGGAAAAATGCTTTTATTTATTGGATTTTGTGGCGAACAGTAGTATTTTTACTTGCCTCTCAATTTACACGTTTTTTAACTTTTGCATTGTTTGTTATGAAAATACGCATTTTCTTTACTGTAGGTTGTTCAAAACTATGCTCGCCCTTCTATAATTAATACCGCACTACATTTTAGAAGCTTAGTTTATGTTAATGTACAAAATAATTTAGCACATTTCCTTTGAATGATTCCTGCAAATTGAGAGACAATTAACAGTGCTTGTCCGACTATAAAGCAATATCTGTTAACCTAGCAAGAATTGGATTGGTGTGCAAGATAGAAATCGTTCGAATGGAAAATCGCCCGCTTTGCGGACCACCGCGCTAGAAATACTTTGTAGTTATAAACGTATAAAATGCGAAAATATATCGATACAATTTTTCTCCGAAACCGAGATTTGGACTTGGGGCTCTCTCTGAGTTGGAGTACTTTGAGTACATGGGTTGACTCCGGACTAGTTTTATTTAACTTAGAGCCTCAAAGATACTGAAAACGACCCTCTACTTGAAATTTTTTGTACCCACTGTTATTTTGGTTTCCTGTTATTTACTATGCTGATCTACAAAATGTTTTAGCGAATTTCCTTGGAAAATTCATCCAAATTGGCAGACAAGTAAACCTGCTACTGTTTCAACTTGAAGCATAAATGCGCTAACTGAATTTCGTATGACTGTCCCAAATGTTATGCTAAACAAATTAAGCAAGAGCAAGCATCGGTGTTTGAACAACCTAAGGTGTAATTGCGCATATCTTTTGAAAATGTATTACAAATTAACTGACAAGTAACAGTGCTTCTGTTCCGACTGTGAAGCATCCTCCGAAAACCTGAGCAAGAACGGGATTGGTTGGCAAGAAACCAAGCATTCGAAAGGAAATTCGTCCAGCTTGCGGACCACCGCACCAAAATCTTTTGTTGTTTATTTTTATGTTTCATATAACCATTTAAACTACTCCAGGAAAAATGTTTAAAACGACTAATTTCTCTGCTCCAACTATTTTTGAATGGTTTTTTGAGAAATTTTATTTGAAAAAAACTTTTTTATTTTTAAATTTTAATTTCAAGTTAGCTTTATTATCACCCGTGTTATTATTCTTGTTTATTAAAGCAATCAAATAAATAAAACATGCTGAATCATCAAGCATTAATAATCTTGTAATTTAGGAAGAAACTCTCTATGAGGAATAATAATAGTAAAAATATTAGATATATGTCAGTCAATAATGAAAATTGGAAGTAAAAATATTAGAATAAATCAATAAGCCAAAATCTAACACTAAAAATTTATTTTTTTGATAAGTAGTATAACGTTAATACTCTCCTAACTTCAGGGTATGAGTTATTTCTTAAATTTATCTACAAAGGTTTTACATCTAAATAAACGACATCTCGTTACAATTCAAACACCTTTATCAAGTGCACGTATTCAAATTGGAAAGTCAATTTTAGACTTTCCCCTAGAGAAATACTGAGGAAATTGCAAATCCAGTGTCTTTGTTCGTCGATGCAGATTCGCGATTATTACGACCTGTCTTGTTTGTGTGTTTTCATTTATTTTAAAATTTTTATTGTGTTTGTCAAGTGTTTGTTTACTTGCGTTAGTTGTGTTTGTCTCGAAATGCATTTCTTGTTTGCATTTCGATTATATCTCTCTTTCTTATTTCTGTTTAAATAAGGTTTTTGCTTTAATGTTTACAGAACCTGAATCTACAATTAGTCACTCGTCTATCTTGCATTTTCAAATAATATTTTTTTGGGGATTCAGCCTGTAGGGTATGTTTACAGCACTCCAGCTAAAGGGGTCCTCGGCTTGGAATTTACTTTTTCTCATTTATACCATAGGCATATTGGAATGTTTTTGTGTTTGCCAAAAGATTTTAAACCGGGATTCCAACCTGAATTGTCCGTTTCAGGTGTTTTTATGACCCTTTAAAACTAGTTTAAGGTAGAGTTTTAATTAGTTTCAGAGAGTTTTCTGTCTATATGTGTCTGTTATTATCGTAGCTCCAAGCGTATTTATTTTTGTTTAAGGTCCAGTTGTGTTATCTGGAAAATAATTTTTATATGACGTCTTGGCCGGATAAAATGACTTTGCAAAAATGTTGAAGTACATAAAACGGGAAAAAATGTTTTTATCAATACGAGATTCGTTCCGCTTGTAATCCTGTAAAATCTTTATCGACTGGGTTTAATACGTTTTTAAAAGGATTTTAATAAATCAAATAATTTTGCAGTTTAGTTAAAATTTGAGACAAGCGAATCTCTTAAGTTAGTAAAAAAGTGTACTAACTTTCGTTTTAATACGATCATTAATGTTAAGAAGCATTGAGCGAGGTCAGTGCCTGGATGGGTGACTGTTGGGAACAAAACTAAAGAAGAGGAGGAGCGAAGCCAGCCCGAAGACGTAAAGATGAGCGTAGCGAATTCGATGTAATGGGGGTAAAGTTTCAAAATATCCCGTATTGTAACCTAATGCATTTATACCGTATAGGTATAAAAAAAAAATTGTGTTTGCAAAAAATTCAAAACCACGCTAGGACTTAATAAAATTATAATCTTTGTTGTAGAATTATTACTTGTTTAAGTAAAAGCCAATATAATTCGTCGTATTGCGTTTTAAATCAATTTTAACATAAGAAAGAGGTAAAATAAAATTGCAACATGTACTTTCTCTTTCTTTGAGGAAAAAATTTTATTTTATTATTTCTACTTATTAGTGTTATTTATTTTTGTCAGTCGCGTGACTTTGATATATGAGAAGTACTTGAGATATTTATCCGACATATTTGGCGACCTTGATTTCTTTATTCCATTAGGAGATAACATAGTAATAAGTGAAAATTCTTATCGGTATCAGGTTTTCTTCCCTGAATTTGTATGTTAGGTATATGTGATGTAATATAATCAGAATCATATTTAAAGAAAGATGCTTACATAAGACTGCTGTTAAATAAATAAATGTGGATTTATTGATTTACAAAATTGAAGGTCGCAGCTAACATTTGATGTGAGTAAAATCTTTAGACAAGAGGCATTTTGAAAATGATTTTTATTATGCTGTTACAATAGTTTTGAGTTTTTGTTGTGCTATACATTTATTTTCATTTTTAATATTTAACCCCACATGCTTTTTTTAAGGCTAGACCAAAATATAAACGAAATAGGGCTAAGTTTATTTTTCACACAATAATTTTCGTTCCTTAAGCTTTAAAAAATACTTTCTACAGTTCATGGCATTTTATTATTTAAATATTCAATCATAGTCGATTCATAGGGTGGGAACTAATCTCCCCAGTTTCAAAATTAGCCCCCCCCCCCAAATAAACTTATATAAATATATTTGGGATAATAAATATTTAATATAATGATGATATAATACATTGTTATATATATAATAATATATATAATATATATATATATATATATATATAATATATATATATATATATATATATATATATTTATATATTTATATATATATATAATATATATATATAATATATATATATATATTATATATATATATATATATATATATATATATAATATATATATATATTATATATATATAATATATATATATATATATATATATATATATATATTATATATATATATATATATATATATATTATTTAATTTTATTATTTATGTAATACTATACATTTTTCATTTTTTCCTTTCTTCTTTTTCGAGGATCTTGAGGGTACGGATCCCCCCCCCCCAAGGATCGTGTGTCTGCTACCCGAATATGAGTACCTGTCTCTTTCCGTGTTGCACCGGAATACTGGGGGGTTTTAGTTCGACTTATGTTTTCAGTTTATATGGTAAGCATTATTAAAGATTTAAACAACCTTAATTATTGCTTTTAGCACAGCAGACCCCCTGATAATATACGTCTTGGAGAATACACTAATAAGCCTAAAGGCCATAAAACGGGTATTTATTTATTTAAGAAGCCCATAGCCATGTTTAATGGACTTAATAATTTATGCTATCAATTATTCAAAATATGAGCAAGATAAGAAAGATTTATAAATGAGGTATTATGAATTGAGAGTATTAGAATAAGTTATTTGAATTCGTATGTAGAATGTATTTTATCTATAATTGTATCAGTCGGGTGATATTTTATAAAACTATTAAAATATTATAAGGCATGCTTATTATTCTATTCATAAAATCTAATTTTGCAGTTGACTTATTATATCACGTTTTGAGTTCTTTTTCTTATTTTATTAAAATTTCAGACGGATCTGAATATTACTGAAATATTCAGATGCATCCATAAAAGTCTTTAGTGGGTATTAGAGACTAAGAAAATTATGGTATAATATCCCCTTTAGGGGCCAAGAGGAATATCTGATAAAATTATGACTTGAATGTTATAGCTTGAGAATTAGCATTAGAATGAGAATAAATATTATGATTCTCTAGATACCAAGTTGTTGCTACAAACTTGTAATGTTGTAATGATATTAACAATATCATTAGAAATTATAGTAATGTGAAAATTAGATACCTTCCCATTTTATTTGCGAAAAATACTAAAATTAGTTTCAATTAGAAATATCAATTCTTTTTTTGTATATTGACGTTTTAGATATTTTTTTCTGCCTTCTTTCAAAGTAAAATCACACGTAGGAGTGTTTTTACTTCCTCTATGTAGGTTACGAATATAGCTGTATAGGAATGTAGGAAAAGTATTGTGTTTGCATTAAAAACCCGAAACCAAGATTTCACCTGAATTATCCGAGAGGTTTTCACTAAGTTGTCGATTTTTGTATGTTTGTGTGTGTCTGTTATTATTATAGCACCGAGTATAGTTTTTTAGATAGTTAAAATTTGATGAAAAATCAATATATAGGTATAGTTGTGCTCTCTAGCCTCTCTATAATTTTTTTAACCGCTATTAAAACAGCAAAAAAAAATAAAATAAAAAATGCAGAAAAATGATCTGATCGATTTGAGGTTTGGCAGGCTTGTAGTCGTATATATACGCGAAGTTTCAACTTGTCAACATTAGTTATTTTCTTATCGAATATCATTCATATGTTTTAGCGAATTTCCTTTGAAATTCGGCTAATGGGATAGGCGTCATGGAATTCGAACCTCGGACCATGACACAAATCCGTTTCAGAGGTCCCTAATGACGAAAACATACGTTTCGCGAGACTTTATATATATATAATATATATATATATATATATATATATAATATAATATATATATATATATATATATATATATATATATATATATATATATATATATATATATATATACAGGGTGGAACATTTCAGATGCACACCCCCCTGCTAAAAATGGTTAAAAATGGAGATAGAGAGTCGGAAAAAGTCTCCACCCCTAGGTAATCGACCTCAGTGACCTCAAAAATGTTATTTTTTTTTGGTAACTATTTGGCAATATGGTAATTTTATTACCCGAATGGTAATTTCCTCGTTAACTTTAAAAAGTTTAAATTGGAGCATACCATTGATGTGAACATTTTTAAAAAATTTCATTATGTTCTGAGAAATTTGATACCAATATCATAAAATTCCGGTAATTTTTCTACGACCTATTGTGTAACATACATACACACTTTTATTCTTGAAAATTGCCATATTTTTGGAACAACAAAAATGCACACCCCCTGCTAAAATGGTTAAAAATGGAGATAGAGAGTCGGAAAAGTCCCACCCTTAGGTAATCGACCTCAGTGACCTCAAATATGTCATTATTTTTTTTGGTAACTATTTGGCAAATATGGTAATTTTATTACCCGAAATGGTAAATACCTTCGTTAACTTTAAAAGTTAAATTGGAGCATACATGATATGAACATTTTTAAAAAATTCATTATGTTCTGAGAAATTTGAATACCAATATCATAAAATTCCGGTAATTTTTCTACGACTATTGTGTAACATACATACACACTTTTATTCTTGAAAATTGCCATATTTTTGGACAAACAAAAATGCCACCCCCTGCTAAAATGGTTAAAATGGAGATAGAGAGTCGGAAAAAGTCTCCACCCCTAGGTAATCGACCTCAGTGACCTCAAATATGTTATTATTTTTTGGTAACTATTTGGCAAATATGGTAATTTTATTACCCGAAATGGTAATTCCTCGTTAACTTTTAAATAAGTTAAATTGGAGCATACCATAATATGAACATGTTTGAAAACAACATTATGTTCTGAGAAATTTGATACCAATATCATAAAATTCCCGGTAATTTTTCTAACGACCTATTGTGTAACATACATACACACTTTTATTCTTGAAAATTGCCATATTTTGGAACAACAAAATGCACACCCCCTGCTAAAATGGTTAAAAATGGAGATAGAGAGTCGGGAAAAGTCTCCACCCCTAGGTAATCGCTCAGTGACCTCAAATATGTTATTATTTTTTTGGTAACTATTTGGCAAATATGGTAATTTTATTACCCGAAATGGTAATTCCTCGTTAACTTTAAAAAGTTTAAATTGGAGCATACCATATATGAACATGTTTGAAAACAACATTATGTCTGAGAAATTTGATACCAATGATCATAAAATTCCGGTAATTTTTCTACGACCTATTGTGTGTAAACATACATACAACACTTTTATTCTTGAAAATTGCCATAATTTTTGGAACAACAAAATGCACACCCCCTGCTAAAATGGTTAAAAATGGAGATAGAGAGTCGGGAAAAGTCTCCACCCCTAGGTAATCGACCTCAGTGACCTCAAATATGT
>JACMZG010001911.1:49027201-49069459 GCA_018340805.1 Microvelia longipes | reverse complement strand
CTTGTCTCTCCCCTATCCGCGGCACCAAGTGTGCCCCTGCCTAGCAACACCAGTCAGCTCATAAACCACGACTTTCTGCACTAACGGATAGTCAGGTCCATAGACATGAAGAACACCCTAAAATCTTAACTGGCATGCCTTTGCTGGTGGGCAGACAAGCAAAAATGTTCATTACTGGGCCAATTGTAAAAAATACAAATTTTCTAATTAACCTCAGCAAGCCTTGCCTTAGGAACCTAGTTAGTGTTCTGACCGGTCACTGTAGATTAAATAAACATCTTAATACTTTAGGCATAATCCCAGAGGCTAGCTGCCCATGTGTGGGCATTATGAGGAGACAGCCTTTCACTTGCTTGCAGAGTGTGAGGCCTATACATCTCTTCGTACCCGCATATTTGGCGTAGGCCTCTTGTATGAAGAGGAGCTTTCTTCTCTTAGTTGGAGAGATATTCTACAATATATCAACCTTTCCAAGAGGTTCTTGGTAGAGGTGGTGTAGGCTAAGGAATCGGGGCTGGCAAGAAGGGCCCAACAACGTGGCCTATTTGCCTGGCTTTGCCTCCCCACCCTATTACTACTACCCACGAACCCTATTGAAAACCAGGTTTTTGTGACGTCATTAACCCGGTTTGCTGAGTCAGCAAAATTTTGAAAAAATCGGCAAATTCAGGGTTAATATTTTTTGCCGCGAAAAAGGTCAATATTTATGTTTTTTTTTTGAGACGCTGAATCGAATGAAACCGGTCCGAAGTCGATACGACCATTCTAAGTGACCTAAAAATTGAAAAAACCATTGCAAATTACCAAAAACCAAAATTTAGGTCGATAAAAATAAATTTCGAGTAGGGTGTCGTTTTCTATGTAATTTTGGGCGCTGATCGAATGAAACCGGTCCGAAGATGATACAACCACTTTAAGTTACCAAAAAGTCGAAAAACCACAAAAATATAGAAAAACACATTACGGTCGTTTTGAAAATTAAATTTCGAGTAGGGTGTCGTTTTCAATGTTTTTTGGGCCTCTGAGTTGAATGCCAGTGGTCCGTAGTCAATACGACCACTTAAACTGGGTTCACATCCTGGAAGGGTCGATAATTTTTTATCGTTTTTTTTACTTAATATAAGTTTACAACTAGAAATAATTCTGGCGCGGTGTTCCGCATGCGGGCGAAATTCCTTTGGATGCGAGCACTCAAACCAAGAGTACCTGGGTTCAAAATACCTAGTAGGAAAATAATTTTTTATTGTTTTTTTTACCTAATATAAGTTTACAACTAGAAAATAATTCTGGCGCGGTGGTCCGTATGTCGGGCGAATTTCCTATGGATGGGTGTTTTCGTGCTTTTTACATATAAGTTTACAACTAGTAAATAAATAATTCCGGCGCGGTGGTCGCTGTCGGGCGAATTTCATTTAGAATGCGTGTTTTCCGTGCTAAACAAGCCATTTCTTGCTTATGCAAGAACCTTGCCCATTGCTTGGTTCCGGTTCATGCTTTAGAACCTAAGCAGTTACTCAATTGTCAAGCACTGCTCGTAACTCTTTTGTCTGTATTTTCCAAAGGAAATGCGCTAAACCTTTAAAGATAACTGACTAGCTTAAAGATAAGTAACTAAGCTTTAAACTAGTGCAAATAATAGTGCGTACTTCTAATTTTAGAGGCCTAGTTTTGTACAACAACTGGATGATTATGCGCATTTCCTTTGGAAAATACAGACAAATGAGTTACGAGCAGTGCTTGACAATTGAGTAACTGCTTAGGTTCTAAAGCATGAACCGGAACCACGCAATGGACATGGTTCTTGCATAAGCAAGAAATGGCTTGTTTAGCACGGTAACACGCATTCTAAATGAAATTCGCCCGACAGCGGACCACCGCGCCGGAATTATTTATTTAGTAAACTTATATAATGTGAGAAAATTAAAATTATTGTCATGATAAATAAATAAAGGTTTAAAAAAATATGTGAATCTACATAAAACTTAAGCTGCATCGAGCGAGGTCAGTGCCTAGACGGGTGACCACTGATAATAAAGTGATTGTACTACCAGAGCACAAGTGAACCGAGTCCGAAGATGTGTTGCTGTACAAATTTAGTGAGTTTTATGTTCTGAGGATGAGCGATGCGAATCCAATGTGTTGAGAAAAAGTTCTGAGGTATTCCGTGCCGGACTCTCTGATATTGCTACCACAGTTAGCTTTTTATGTTTAAAGTCTACTTTTCACAATCGAATATAACCGCTACCTACCAAATGTAACCACCTTCAACCTAAAAAATATCCACAAATAATTAGTAATAACTCGAAAATACTTCATTGAGTTAATAATATGCTTACTATTAAATTCGTGTATTTCATATTATTAACACCAGAATTAATGTCTTTAATTAAGCTGAAATATAGTAAATTAATTAATTCATTTTTGTCTATTAAAATATGATTATTTGTTACCACTGCTTTATTTAAAGATTAATTTTATAATTTTGTTTTAGATAAATTTTAGTTGTTGTGTCAAAGCTTGACAATCTTAGAGTGGTAACGATTTGTGATCCTAACAGCCTTAAGTCTTAACCCAGTCTTATCTGCAGCGTGTTTCGTATGCTATATTGATGCTAACTCTCAAGTATGTATTAAATAGTTTGTTTGTAAATACTTCATTTTACCTTTGAACTGACGTTAGCTTGCACTTAAATTAAATTTTATTCTCAGGTCATCTGAATTAAATGCGCGTTTTAATGAAATTTCCATCGTTATTATATAGTATGCTGCTGGGAAGCCTGATAGATTTTGGCTACATTTAGAACGGATTTCCTTTAGGGTTTTCTGCTAGCAATTTTCTCTAAAAGAAAACAATATGTTAGGAATTTTTTTAATTTCCTGATAATATATGAAGTAAGATTTATTACAAAATGGAAACAGTATTTCTTGAAACTTTTATTTGGTAATAATTTATGTCTTGACTCAGACCTTTAACTAAAATTGTTTACTCAAAATAAGTCCTGCCTCTTAATATCTATAGTGGTTTATTTGGAAGAAAGTTTCTTTTGCTCTATGTATGACAATTAAATTCTAGAATACGTTTAAATCTAAGTACCAAGACTTAAAGAACTAAGGTGAGCGTTAATGGAGTTCATCTTAATAAAAAAGGAAGAAGTCTCTCCACAAAAATATATTTCTTTATATAGCAAAGCGTTTTCAACTTAACAAAAGGCCATCATCAGTGCTTGCCGTTCAATAAAGAAGAGGGTGATAGATGAGTCTTATAGATCAGATATCAACGATAGACTAACTCTATCTTTATTCAACGGCTAGCAGTGATGATGGCCTCTGGTTGGTTAGGTTATAGGAAATAGATTTTTGTGAAGAGACTTCCTCTTTTATTGCCAAGACTTATGTTTGATAGGACAGGATTTGGGGATAATGTTGGATGAATTTAACTCATTTTCTAAAAAAAAAATAATATCTCTTTTTCTCTATTTAAAAGTTGTCTATACCGGTATGTGTGTCAGTTTTTATCGTATTTATGCTACAGAGTTAAAACTTGGTTACGCAGTCAGTTTTTATGTTTAGTTGTGCTATCCGGTGATCTATCTAGTTTTATCAATTCGCCGATTTGTGTATTCTTAGGATATCCAATTGCGTGTCTTAAGTAGTGAGGATGAGCGTAGCGAATCCGATGTAGCGAGGAAATTTCTGAGTCACCCTGTTCCTTTTTTTAAAGATAAATTAAGGCGTAAATTTTTTTAAAGATAAATTCAGGCGTTAGCATTTAATACAGTCATTTGACTGTATTAAATGCTAACGCCTGAATAGATAAACGAATAATTTACACTACTACGTTAATTTACCAATAAAAAACCTTGTTTCAATGTGCAGGAATAGTGATATTTTTCATTAATTTAGATGAAATATGTTGTTTTGTCTCTTTATTGGTAGTATTACCATGGTTTGTAAAACCTTTTGGTGAATATGGATGGAAAAATTTACCCGCATTTTTTAGATTTTCGAATTTTTTGCCGAGTCATTTTTGCGGGATTATGTCATAACAAATATTTTCCTGGAATATATACACTGGGAGATACGACGATAACAGACACGCGAATTCAACCAGACAGAAAACATAGTGAAAACCACTTATGGGAGGTTATAAGAACACCTGAAACCAAGGATCTTGAATAAAGGGGATGACGCACTAAGTCGATTTGCCATACAAAAAAGTGACCCCATTGAGAACCACAATGTAGAGAGAATTCATCACGAAACACACGTCAAAAACTAACTGCATATGCTTGGTACAAACTGCGCATGTTTACAATTTTAATAACAGCGCTGGTCTTAAAGTTTAGAAGCAAACTTACCTCTTAATGGTTTCCCATTGTTTATTGCTTGAGAAGGTTATTACAAAACTGGCAAAGAATAGTCCAAAATTTAAAATTAAATAAGCACAAATGACTTAACAAACACCACAAATGTAACAATCACGAGAAGCACAGAAGTAATTTTAGAAGCAAACTTGACAACCTTGCTACATAACCAGCGTTTGGAGCCTTTTTTTCATTAAAACCAAGAAGGTAAGTTTGCTCCTATTTCTTTATCTCATACAACTTCCATGGGGTCAGAAATGTTCCTTAATGCGTCTTCCCCTTTATTCAAGATCCATGCCTGAAACGGATAATTCAGGTGAAATACCGGTTCCGGATTGTATTTTCTGAATTGTTTTTTTTACGGAACGCAGTACTTTCTCTATATACCTGCGGTATAAATGAGAAACAAGTAGTAATGGTACTGCTCGGGTTAGGAAGAATAAATCGAAAACATAACCAAGAAATATACTGTACAATAAGAACAAAAGCATTTCTTAGGAAATTCGCCCGCGTGCAGATCTTCACGCCAGAGTTTTCTTTTATTAATTTATACTTCGCAGAAATAAACAATTCAACAAGTCATTCTGAATAATTTTAAAACTTTCCGCTTTATCCTTAATTTTTAATTTCATTCTTTTGTTTCTAATAAACTAAATTATTAGGAAAAAGAATAAAAGAATTATTATTTTCTGAAGAGCTAGATATCATAAAGGAATATTTCTTATAAAATAATGTTTAGCAATTCGAAAAATTAATTTCTTATCCTTATTCTTTACCTTATTATTTTTTTCCTTTTGAATTGTCGAAGAGTTAATAAAAAGTTGCTCGAAAACAACCTTATAATGTAATTTTTATAGCTTTCTTACTTTTTATAACTATATAATTTATCACTCTGTTAAACATTTGCAAAAACTTTTTTTCGTAATTTTAATTTTTCACTCGATTAATCATACTTGTTTAGTCGGATCCGAAGACAGATTGGCGAAGGAACAAAGAATAAGTTTCTCCGAAGAGTTTTGAAAAGGAAGGATAGAAGAATAAAGTCTCTTCGTAGCTCAGATTACAAAACTTATAACTGGGCGCTTGCAACCTATCAGACTCACCCTTATCATTAGTTCTTTAAGTTAAACATTACTTTAATGAGTTATTAAATTATTAAATATGAATTACTAAATTATTAATTAATCTAGTCTTAGTTTTCTTAAATTTAAAAAAGTAAATTCTGTAACTTGGGAAAGATTCCTAGTTCCTTTTTTTAGTGCCTAAATAAAATAAATACATCTAAGTGAGCAAATAATTGTGTTAGTAAATTATCTAACTTGGCGAACGTTATTGCCTGTAGTATTTGATTGATTTTTACTTCTTTATCTCTTATAATAGGACAAGAAATTATTGTAATGAGAAACATCGGGTACGGGGTTTCTCGAAACTTTTTCTCGCTACTTCGGACTCGCTTTGCGTACTTAGAATGTCATGATTATTCGTTGCTTAAATCATTATTACTTCAATTTCGCTACGCCGGTGTTATCACTCGACGGTGTTATCACGAAATTCCTAGGGTGTTATCACTTCGGACTCGCTTCTTTTGCCCTTAAAATGTCTTGATTTTTTAAAGTCTAAGCTTGCATTTTTTATATATTTTTTAGATAGTAACCCTATCTACAAAGCATTTATTTTACCACATTCCCTTATTTAAAATATTAAATGTGATATTAAATAAAATCTTCTGAAAGGACTTTAAGTATATCGTCATGCAAAAAAGGTAATATATAATATTAATAATAATAATAATAATTTCTTATTTTCACCAAAAAATTATAAGTACAATAATATTTTTACAAAAGCATATTTCTTTTATGTTAATAAAAAAAGATTAACTTTAAGTTTATTTGTTTTTAACTGTTTTTCATTTGGTGAGAGCCCTCAGTAGATGTAAGCTCATCTAGAGCGAGGGCTCTGCCTCGAGTTTCTTCTCCATTAGTACAGAGAGTATGTATTATATATATATATATAATATATATATATATATATATATATATATATATATATATATATATATATAGAATGGTACAAATAATTAATAATGAAATACATTGGATTATATTAATTAATATGACTTTATAAAATAAAATAATAAAACAAAAAAGTGTATTTAAACGGAATATAAACTGATGAGTAATAAATAATATTAAGTAATTAAAGAAATGAAATAAATTGGAAGTGATAAAAATAGAGAAATTAATAAATGGTGATATTGAATGAAAATAAAATATTTTTATTCAAATAAATCTAAATCAAGGGAATTTATGAATATAGAAAGTAATGGGAAATTTTTTTATACATGGACAAATTTGTTGGAGACCAAAACTTTCCCTGTGTAAGTCTGCTACTGTCTGTGTAACTGCTAGATGTCAGCAGTAGTTTTCTCCTTTCTTTCTCAAACAGAAACATTGAAATATAAGATGGGTCTTAGCTTGCGGAGATATTTTTTCACAAGGAGAGGATGGGTCTGGGATAATTTTGAATCGATGAAGATATGACTTATTAGATCCATGTCCGGAAAGAGCCTGAGTTAATTTGTAAGTTATCTTCAGGTCGACTTTTTTACCTTGAAAAACATTGGGGAAGAAATTGTTGCTTCATGAGCCATTATCTAAGAACTTTACAGTTCTTCCCATTTGTTAATAAAAAACATTTTAGTCTCAAGCTGGTATTTGTTCGTTCTTACTACACTCAACTTTAAAATGAATGTAGTGTTCTAAAGTCTAAAGTGTTAATGTTTCAACCTCTACAGATTCCAAAAAATTAAAAATAATTAGTGTCTGTCTGCATTACACAGACACGTATCTGTATAAATACATAATAAATGTACGAAACATTCACATAATAAATCTGTGAATGCTTGTACCCTTATTTGAGTCGTGTCTAGATTTGCCTCTACTAATGTTTTATTTCCTCTCTTGATATTCCTCTTTAGATTTTCACTCTGGGTGTTTAAAAAGAAGAAGTTTAAGGTATGTTAAGTAATTGCTCTGTGTAGTGTATAAAAAAACAATTGGACTTTTTAAATAATAAAAGTGAGATAAAATTCTTCGAATTTTTCACGTATGGACTAATTAATTTTGATTTTACTCGAATAAATTAAAAAAATATAATTAAAGAACTATAATATCCTTATTTTTTATTTCCTCCTTTATACCGTTGGTATGTAGGAAACGTATTGTGTTTCAAAATCGGAATGTTGCCTGCATTGTCCGTTTTATGTGTTTTTAAGACCTGAGTGGTTGTCACTAAGTTGTCTGTTTGTATGTGTGTGTTATCATCGTAGCTCTCAGTGTATTTATGCTAAAGAGTTCAACATTGTACAAACTCAGTCTACTGCTGTAGTTGTGTTATTCATAAAATTATTTTTATATAATTTCATTAACCCGCAAAAATGACAGCGAAAATTTCGAAAAATCATAAAATTTGGAAAAATAATGAGATTATTTTAAGATTTGGCACGAAGGTATCTGTGTATAATACAAATATATGCGCTAAGTTTTATCTCATTATCAGCAATAATTCAATTTTTGTCAAATGAACTATAAGGAACTAAAAGATCTAAATTAATAAAAAAAGGATCTATACGATATATTCTCAATTAATGGAGTTTAAAGTAAACAGAAAAATGTTTGTTGAATCGTAATAATTGTTTACAATCAAGGCAAATGGTAAGAACAAAATAAAAGCGGAGCAAATTCGTTGCTGACTCATAGAAGGTCAAAAGTAAAATACGTCTCTTATCAGTGACCTGATAAGACACTAGTGGTTAACTATAACTAACTAAACAGTGGTCAACTAAAGAATTAGCTTATACCATGCGCCTTAAAGATACGTCTGTATGTCCAAAATATGATAACAACGGCGAGACGCTCTTCGTAGGCGCATGTGAGGCCTATAGGCTTAAGTTCAGAATGTTTTGCACTGATTCTCTGCCAGAAGAAATCATTACAAATACATATTTGACATCAGGGAGATATAAAGACTTAATTTAACATAACATGCTTATTAGAAAGATGGCGTGGTTAAAAGAACCTGAAATGGCTAAGTTACTTAAGTCTTATTTGACCTGCTCCCTTTTTACACGAATACATAAATTATGCTATTTTTTGTGGACACGATGCAAGTAAATTTGCTGACTTACGTGAGGAAGGCCTGATTAAATTACTGGAAAAATTTTATTCGGTGTTTAAAGTTAAGTTTTGATGTATGTAATGACTGTTTTCCTTGACTTGAAAATAAAGATAGAAAAACACAGTTCCATATTCGAGCAAAATTGTTTTTTTCACATTTCCTTTAAATTTTACCAAGCATTGGTTTTACAAAAAACTTTACTTTAGATCTAATTCTATATTTTCCTCTTTGTTTTGAAGTCTTTCTGAGTTTTTTAATAATTTTTAAACGTTTAACTAATACTCAATGTAGCGAGCACCCGCTTTTGCTGTTATATATCTTTTTCCATCTATTTTCTCTTTGTCTCTTCTTTTTGAATCTCTTTCTTCATATCTTTGAACATTTTATCCTAAATTCTCTAAAGGTTTCTTAAATCTATTATGAAATAACCCTTTTTACAAAGGTACTTTTTTCAAGAGAATTTTTAATTGAATATTCTCTGCTAAGAGATTTTTTGGTCTTTTGTTAATATTAGAAATATCAAAGAGAACAATTATTTTTTCTCTTTAATTATTAAAGGAAGAGTTATTTTTCTCTTAATTGGTTTTCTTTTAATTGATTGGCTTTATCACTCTAGAAAAACAAAATCTATACACATTTTGGTATTATCAGAAATAGCAGAGAATAGATTTTCAACAATAACGGATTTAGTTTTATGAATTATGTAGAAATTAAATTTATATTTACTGTTGCTTGTTTTTATCTATTTTGTGCCAGGAATGGAGATGCAACATGAATATTATGACTTTCTTGTAAATTAGGGTTTCATTGAGTAATTGTGTGGTAGTAAAATTGTATAATTTAATGTAGTTAAAAGTATAAAATCATGAAATTGTAACTCCTTGCTAAGTTTAACTCTTTGGTCGATCTTCCCTTACTATAGAAATAGCAAACATTAGAATGGCCAATCTGGTTGATTTTCCCTTTTAAGGGGTTAGCAAACATCAGAAAGGGCACTATGGTTTATCTTCTCTTTTAAAGGGTTAGTAAACCTTATAATAGGTATTTAGTCGATATTCGCTTATTAAAGGGAAAGCAAAAGCAAAACTTAAAATGAGTACTTTTGTCGATCTTCTTTAGAAAAGAGTTAAAAACCCTTAGAATGGCCACTATGTTAAATTTTCCCTTACTAAAGGGGTTAGTTAGCAAACCTTAGAATACGCGCTTTTGTCTGTCTTCTTTCTTAAAATGGGCATTTTGGTTAATATTTCCTTTTAAAGGGTTAGCAAACATTAGAATGAGCACTTAAGTCGATCATCTTTATTTATGGTCAAACCTTAAAATGGGCTCTTTAGTTGATCTTCCCTTTCAAGAGGTTAGTTAACCTTGGAATGGTCACTTTTGTCGACATTCTTTGTCAAATATTTATCCTATTGTAAACTGTACATGAGTATATTATTAAATGTATGTAATAAGCTAACACCATGTCATGTCCCCATTCTGTTACGTTCCATCTAATTCATTTAGGCTCCGTCGGCGCCCTGATGTTAGGCGCCCTGAGTTATACATTACGAAACAGAGTGGGACATGACATTACCTCGAGCCATTAATAATGTCGAATGATAAAACAGTTTCTAGATTTAGCAGGATATTTTGCTTGTTACATTTCCTTGGCGTCTCTTGCACAATTATATTATGTCAACTATTCATGTTTTGCAAAACCCGGTCATACCGCCGCCCCTTCTTGAGTATAATTATGGACCAAAACTCAACGTATATTTATAGTTTTTATGCGGGAAATGCTAGTTTCAGGTGGACCAATCAGGAGAGAGAGATTTAGCTTAATTGTATATATATATATATTCTTGCATTTTCTCCGGTAAGGATCTTACCATTGACCTGAAGTCATCCTTCAAGCTTCATCGAAGATCTCCACTCTCAACTCAACCTGGTTTCTGCTGACCGGGTCAACTGTAAAGCCAGCAGCTGCCATCTCATCTCTCTCTCTCTCTCTCTCTACCTGAGGTCTACTGAGACAGCTGCCAGCCTTTGAAGCCACAACCTGTTCTTCTTCTTCATCTCAACACCTCTTCTCGACTGTCAAGCCAACCCAGTTCTCTCCGACCTTACTGGTAGCTGCTGGTCAGAGTGTGCTACTAAGCTATCTGACTGGAAGTGCTCCGTGGGGAAGTTAGAACACGGGTGTTGTAGCCTTCCCGTTCGGGATATCGGCTCAACCTAAGGCGTGTACTCCGGTAGCTTCTCTTACGAGGTGTGCTCCAGGTGCAAACGACCTAGTCACAACGGTCCTTTTCAGGACCACCACCAACTCTGCTGCTCCCAGCTCTAGAGGAGCCGTATCACCGGTAGTATTAACTAATAACCTAATTAGTTTTATTAACTAATAAAAGAACTATAAATAATTCTTAAGAGAACTTTGATGTAAAGTATAATTTTATTCATACACTTTTTTGTGATAGCCAAGGGACTCTTTTTTTTCATAAAGGCAAATATTTCTCTGTGGAATTTTATTTAGAGTGGATAGGAAAAATGTATGATTCTGATGAATGAGACGTTAATTTATAAAATAAAATTATCCATCCAGTTTTGCCTTTAAAATTGCGTATTACGTATATCGCATTTTGTTTTTTAAAAAAACCTATTATCATAATATGCCCAATACTACATGTGCTTGTTTTTTTTATTTATTCCTTAAAGTCAAATGTCTCTGTTAAAAAGTAAAATTATTATAACGGTCATAACTGATGTATAAATGAAAGTTGTATTTAAAAAGGACTCACATTTAACAGAAGCCTTTCTAATCATTTTCACATTTTTATAATTATGAAAAGTAATAAACTTAATAATAGTGATTAAGTTAATAACAGTTGAGTTCATAGTAATTAAGTTAACTTTGGTTTTAGTTCTTCACAATTTTTCTTTATCTACTCCTTAAAATGTAAGTTCTATATACAGATTCGCTAATTCACTCTGTAAATACTATTATCCTCCCTAGAGAGTTTAAGAGTTCCCCATATCGCATTGGCAGACTAAAGTCAGATTGATATTTTTTAAATATTAATTATTATTAATTAAATATTAATTAAATTAATATTAATTAATTAAATTTAAATATTAATTAATATAAAATATTAATTTTGTATATTTTTTTAATGTAAAAACACCAAAAACCTGTGGTAGAAGATAATAAAATATATATTATTATGAACGAAAAATTATATTACTGGAGTTAATACCCAGTTTAGAATGGGTGCTGTGATAATTTGAATTTCTTTTTTTCTATTCTCAGTAATTGTTAAATTATATTTTAGAAACTAATTATTTTTTAATAGTTTGATTTATGAAGTGCGTCACTGCTGTGAGTAGTAGGTATTTTTACTTTTCCTCATTTATACCGTATGTATATAAAAGTATTTGAAAAAGTATTGTGTTTGCAATAATAATCTAAACCCGAGATTTCACATGAATAATCCGTTTTAGGTATTTTTAGGACCTCCTGAGTGGTTTTCACAAAGTTGTTTGTATGTGTGTGTGTTATCATCGTAGCTCCCAGCGTAATGCTAAAGAGTTGAAACTTGGTACAAAAATCAATCTTTAGGTTTAGTTCTGCTATCCGGAAAGTATTTGTTTATCGCGTCATTAACCGGCAATAATGACTCGAAAATTCATTAATCGCGGAAATTCAAATGTTTCGATCGATTTGACAATTATCGCCGTGTAATGACTATAGCAATTAATTAAGCCCAACTCAGTTGGTAGTAGGGGTGGGCGAACTACCAAGTCTCTTCAAGACTTATCCTAACTTACCATAAATATTAAGCCTTCTTTAAAATCAAGAATAGGCTCATTCAGATTCATATAGGATTCGGTTTTAATAAAAATAAGGCGCCAGGTTCTTTTGCCTACTTCGTAGTGTGGGTAGAAGAACCAACCCCAGGCTCCAGTCCAAATTTCGATATAGGTTACTTAAAACTTGTATGACACAATAAAACACACTATTTTAAACATTGGTTTCATAATTTAAAACCAATAAAAATGAAATAAACTGTATTTAAATTAAAATAAAACAAAAAGATTAAATTCGATAAGGTTTCTAACCTCCATAAGGCCTTCATATTTTATAAAATTGACATTATACCTGACGACTAAGTACTTATAGATTAACCTAGAATTAAACCTAAAAGTAGGTAAAGTATTTATCCTGAGCTTGACTCTCCTTAAGCTTTATGATTGTGAGCCATATAACCAATATCTAATGAACTATGGCAACTCCATCAATAAAATGCCACATCAAATCCTCCGGTGCCAAAAACCCTAAAACCAAGAGCAACGAGAATTAGAACTTAAGAATTCTACAATTTTTCATAAACCAAGAAAACTCTAGTTGAAAATGAAACATTAATCTAAAATGGAAACGGCCTTACCTTCAGAGAAGGGTTCCAAAAACCAAACAAACTAATCCATAAATTTTGTAAAAAAAATAACTATGTTCCTCGATAAATCAGATGAAATAACTACTCAATTTCCATTGAACAAACAAACTTATAAAATAGAACTAATAAATTGGCCCGGGGGCCGAAGCCACCCGGGGACTAACCAAAAAAGAAGGTCCTTTTTTTCGACCACGTCTCCACTTCGGAGGCGTCACCATGGTTACCAACTGAAACTCAATTCCATAATACCCAAAATAAAATAAATCTAATAATAGAAGTAGGACTACCTCTAAATATAAACGAAACCTCAAAAAAAATGAATTTAGCAAAATGAACTTAAAATTAAATACTTAAATATTTTGAAAATTTCGGAACAAAACCATAACGTTTGGAATCACCGAAATTAATACAAAATATAACGTTACATGACAAATAAAAGTTTTATCTCTAAAACGAATTTACTGTCTGTGGACGAGCGAAGTGAGCTAGAAGACTTCTTGCAGTATACATTTGGTGATGATCACATTCTGAGGACGAACTTAGTGAGTACATTACATTAACTTAGTGAGCGTGACGATCCCAATGTGGTGAGGAAAAGTGCCTAGGTATCTTTTACCTGATTTTTCATTATTAAATTTAGTTATTTGTTTATTAATGTATAGAAAAAATAATATACGTATAAAATTATAAATAAATGTATAATAATTTCTTAAAAAGCTATTTTCTTCTGTACTGTGTATCAAAGGAGTATAACAATTTTACTACAATCAACTGACCAACAGTCGGTAGATCGTTGTACAATTCGAAAACAATATAGTATCATTGTCTCTGTTTAGCTGCAGTTCTCATGTAGGCTGGTTGAAATATGTATTGCTCTAGTCTTATAGTCATGTTTAGTTTTGGAGGGAGTATGTTGCCAGTGTGTAATTGTTTTAGTGTAGTCAATGCCAAGATGTATTTTATTTTTACTAAATTTATTGCTCTTACCATAAACACTGCAAATACCTCACTCTCTTAGTAGGTTGGATCTTCATACATGCATATATTGCTAATATTTTTCCTTTGTGCCCCCGATATCATAATTTCATGCTTAACTCTATGTACTAAGTACTTTTTGCACGCTTTAGTAAATATTTACCAAACATGATGCTTATAAAGTTGTTAGTTGTTCGTATGATTATGTTTAAATTGTACTTTTACACTCTTATGTTGTGGAAATATTGAGATACACAATTTACTTTGATATTGTTTCCTGTTATGAATAGTAACATAAATCTACGTATGAACCATAATTCAACCTAAACTTAACTTGATTTGCCGTTATAATAATGACATAAAATCTACGTATGAACCATTACTCAACCAAAACTAAACTTGGTTTGCCGTTATAATAATGACATGAAATCTACGTATGAACCATTATCAACCAAACTAAACTTGGTTTGCCGTTATAAATAATGACATGAAATCTACGTATGAACCATTATTCAACCTAAACTAAACTTGGTTTGCCGTTATAAATAATGATATAAAATCTACGAATAAACCATTATTCAACCTAAACTTAACTTGGTTTGCCGTTATAAATAATGACATAAAATCTACGTATGAACCATTATTCAACCCAAACTTACATAGCCATTCTTAATCAGCATTATTTTATTAATAATATTACTTTTTGTCTTTTACAGGTATGTGAAGATGCTATTTTGATATCATTTATTGAGGTAAACAATTAATATTTATTTAGTTAATTAAACTTAAACCAATAGCTGAAATCCCTTAGAATACTTAAGACACTAAAATTTAGCTTAGTTAAATAATACCACTTTATTCGATTATAGTATAATTTTGATAATATATAATTTTGACTATTTTGTAAATAGTTAAAATAAATAGTCCTAATAGTTACTTTGTATTTTTGATTTATTTAAAGACATGTATTCTGTTGGTAGACATGAGTATGCTTGGGGTCAGGCGAAATATAGTCATTTAAAGAAGTAAGAAGTTGTTAATTCAGTCCCATCCAGTGTCTTTATATAAATTAAAAATTATATACAATGGTGACGAATACTAATAATATTAAAATTATTGTTACTTCGTAGTTTCCGTAAAAAATGAAAGCAAATACATTGAAGTTTTAAATTGATTGAAATTGTCGCTGACTGCCCTCATTATACTTCTTAGTCAAGGTTAAGGTAAGGGCGTGGAAATGAGCATAATATGTTTTACTTTTACAGAAGTAAATCATTACTAGTTTTACCCTTATTGTTGTATAGTGAAGACAATGATACTGTAAAGGGCTAAGTATGTTAAAAAATCGGGTACGGGGTACCTCGAAACTTTTTCTCATCACCTTCCTCAACTTTTCCTCCCTGCTTCGGATTCGCTTTGCTAGTCCTCAGAATATGCAATTCATTCTGCGATATGTTCTGCAATATGTCAGAATATATGCAATATATTCTGAATATGCAAGTTAAATTCATACTGCAACATGTCTTCTGACTTGCTTGGCTCGCCAAAATCATAGATATACTTGTATATTGAAACGAAACTTATATTGTACTTATTTCTTAAGTAAAGGTATTCACTTGTACCGAATTTAATCCTAATCAGATAATTTTTCTGATTTATTTTATTTTCTGATTTTAATTATTTAAAAAACGTACACAAGTCATTTGATAAATATTGAACTATTGCTGATAATGATATGAAACTTTGCACATATGTTATTCTTATACATGGCTACATACGTGCCAAATCTCAAATTAATAACAACATTTTTCCGTGCTTCTTATTATTTCGAAATTTATGTTGAGTCATTATATATAATATAATAATTTCTTTATTTCGAAAAAAGTTTTACAAGCTTTATCCTATCAGGTTAACCTTTTTTTATTATTTTTATTATTGCGGGTTAGTGACGTACTCATAGCCTGTAATAATAATTTTTTATTGTTATATTTACAGAACATATTATTTCAAAGAATCATAAGAATTCTTTGAAATTTTAAGAATTTTTTTTTCAAATTTAAGAATTTGAAAAAATCATAAACTGACCTTCAAATGAGTGCGAATAATGTGTGTCGTGCATTGTATAATATATTGGATAAATATGCGCATTTCCTTTGAAAAAAATTTAAAAAACAAGTTTTGACGCTATTGCAAGGGTTTTAAAGCTTAAACTAAATGAATGAATAGATTGATAAGAAATAAAGCCCGCATTATGAAGAAAATTCTCCCGGCTTGCGAACCTTTGCGCCGGATTTTTTTAAGTTTTTAGTCTATTTATTTAATCCGGATTCTTTTAAAATACTAAATTTTTACAAATTGGTAAACTTTGTTAATTTTTAAAATAAATTTCTCAATTTGATATAAACTTTTTAAAATGTTACCCCATAAAATCGTTTTAATTAAACCCTGTGTAGATAGAGAGGGTCCAAAAGTTCAATTTAAACTTCATCAGTGTATGGTAACCTTTTAAACAAAGTTATCGTTTAAGGGAGAGGACTTTAGGGGGGGAGGGGACTTAGTAAGGCAGCTCCATATTCACTCGTGAGATAACAAACCTTTTCCTAAACAACATTAAAATCTTTCCGAAATTTCGTTGCTTGTGTATATTAGCTTTAAGACTGTAGATTAATATATGTTAAAGTTTGAATACTTTATCAATTATCTTATCCGAGGATATTTTAAAATAATTATTTTATATCCTTCTGTGCTTAGTAATAATAATAGTAACAAAGTGATATCTTAACAATATAAATTGTTTAACTGATAACTTTGTTTTATTCCTCTTTGTAAATTACATCGTAATATTCCTTTCCTATCTTCTATAATGAAGGGAAAGCATCATAAAGAGAAATACGCCTATGCATGTTTATGCGCTTAAAGATCTACAAAAGGCAGCCCCGCGCCATGCGGTCCTTCCGATCGCTTCGCGGCTGTATGAGTGTTGTCCTATATCAGTTTTTAATATTAATGGTTTATATAAGTATGTAGCATACTCCCACGATAAAAGCAAATTCCTAAATTTATTAGTCAAAAAACCTAAATTGTTTACATTACGTAATTTACCTTCGTACAAAGTAGTATTGTGGGTGACACATATTTCATGAACAATAGGGTTCGGAACATTTATGAAGTAGATTTTTGTCCAAAGATTTTTTTTTGTTGGATAAAGCGTTTGAAAGTTATATAGAATTGTAATAACAAAAATCTCGCGCGCGCGCACACACACACACACACACACACACAACACACACATATATATATATATATATATATATATATATATTATATATATATATATATATATATATATATATATATATATATATATATATATATATATATATATATATATATATTATATATATATATATATATATATATATATATATATATATATATATATATATCCTGAAATAGATGAGATCACCATACAGATCTAATTCTATTGAAACTCGGTACGAAAATGAAGTTATGTGTGATGAAAAACTGATTGTGTGATGACAAATTTAAGCATAGTGCTTCATTTCAAAACGATTTTGTTACTTGGAATATATTATAATTGCAATTTTATTTTATTGTATATAATTAATTAACTTATTAACTATTGCAAATATTTTTTTAATGTTATTTATAGTTGCAATAGTTTAAACCCTTGCAATAGTTTAACATTTTTGCTTTACAAATTAAAATTTACTAATAATAATATTATTTCTTGTATTACATCGGCCCCAATTTTGCTGTTGTCTCCTAATTTTGTATAGATGCTTGAAAATACTACTGATGATCCAGATAATGCGATTCTAATCAAAATTGAGGCCGTGGTTAGAAATCATAATTTATTTTTTTGTAAAATAAAAATTTAAATTTGTAAACTTAAAGAAGAAAATATAATAAGTTATATAATCTAAATAATTCTATGCAGTGGTTTTTATTATTATTTTTTATTTATTTATTCCTTTTTTTGGCAAAATTTGTTTTGCGGGAAAAGTGTTACCAAAAAAAGAGATAGAAATGCATTTACGCACGAAGTCAGCGGTCTGTCAATAGTGTTGGACTCAGGTTGTGTTGCCTCATACCAACTAAAACTCACTCCGCGAAACCCCTTGAACCTAGCCTGGAACCGTTATTCACATTACTTCAGGCTAGGTCTTATCTTGAGCCTTCCGGCTCCCTCCCATCTTACCCCCTTATTTCCCCTTTTGTCAAAGCTTTATAGTGGGTGTGGACCCACTATAAAGCTTCGACGCTTTGCAAATTTTCTTGCAATGTCTGGACGTTGCAGGTGGGTTACGGTTCAGGTGGATCCTTAGTGCAAACTCGGAATGTAAAATAAAGCCCTATAGTTCTTTTTACCCTTTGAACAAGTCTACTGATTCGCAGAAAGTTATTAACTTGTTTAGGGGAAGTTCTACAAGTTCCTCTAAAACAATGGTGGCCAGACCAAAGGCCTGCCACCTAAGATACGCCAATGCAGGACAAGTGCTTAGTACGAGTTTACCAGTCCTCCTCACATGGCCTGCATTTAGGACTGGCTGCCAATCCCATCAGGCTTAAATGGTAATGAAGCCGACAATGACCATCAATAAACACCAGTTATTGAGTGGAAGGTTCTTTTTTTGTGCTAAAATTGACTTGGTAAGCCTTTTAGACGGTCCTTTGATAAGCAGCTTGGACTTTCTCATCCCAGTAGAATGATTTCACAGGCTTCTAAAGTCTCTATGCATATATGTCTTAAGAGCAGCGAGCAACACCTACTACAGGCTCTGGAGTGAAGGGAATTAAACTGGACCCCAGCCTGGTTAGCTGGTCAGTCTGTTTATTGCCCTCAACACCACAGTGTCCCGGGACCCATTGTAGTTGGACCTTGTTAGTCTGTCCC
The DNA here is from genome assembly GCA_018340805.1 of Microvelia longipes. NCBI lineage: Eukaryota > Metazoa > Arthropoda > Insecta > Hemiptera > Veliidae > Microvelia > Microvelia longipes. Next base: position 49,050,594 of record JACMZG010001911.1, on the reverse strand, counting down.
AGAATATTGAGAGTGTCAATACATGCCCTGGACGAGTTTAGACGAGCATTTATAAGCAGTCAAACCTTTGATAGCAGCTTGGGTGTCAGAACAGATATTAATCTGTTCTAATCTGTGGCTCCTTGCGAGTTTCTCTTAGAAAGAACTGAGAGCAGGCTAAAATGGAGTGTGAGCAGAGAACACACGTTAGAATACAATTGATGCAGTGGTAGTATACCCTTAATGAGACGATTCAAATTTTACTATGAAATCATACTTTTTACCTTCTCTTTAAAATTGTGATAATGGAAAAGTATCGAGATTACACACGAATAATCCGTTTCAGGTATTTTTAGGACCTTCTGAGTGGTTTTTACAAAAGTTTTCTTTCTGTGTGTGTCTGTTATCATCGTAGCTGCCAGTGTATTTATTTTATCTGCTCTAAAAAATCTTTGATGAAGGCGCACGTGTTTTTATGTAATTTAATCAGATCATCTGTTAAACACTATGCAAACAATATAAAATACATTGTATGATTAGTGTAAATATAGTGTAATATATTAGTGTAAATAACCCTTCGTATATCATCCCTGAATATCTAAAATTAAATTTGAAGGTAGTTCGTAATAACATTGGCTGTTTGTTTATTTTGGGTCGTTGTACAATCAATATTTTTGTCATATTTAATTTCAAATATAATACTCACCCGTGGTGTCTCCTGCGTATTAATTTTAATCCTATGGAAGACGGTGTAGATAAACAGATGCATCACGTGACATAGGGATGAGTGTAGAATAAAAACAATAGTCGTGGAGAAACGCTTGTATGTAATTTTTTAGAATCTTTGAAAGGAAATGCGCATATTTACCCTATGAATATACACTTCACAGCACGGAATTATTTAAAGCTCAGTTTATGCTACTTTTTAGCGCATTTTCTTTTAAAAATTAAATGCAAGTTCATATACAAAAAAATTAGGCAAACCTGGATTTTTAAGGAAGAAAGCGCGCATTTTAAATAAATTCGCCCGGCTTGAGGACCTCCGCACAAAAAATTATAAATGAGAAAAAGTTCCGAGGTACACTGCACTCGATTATTAAATTAATGGTGTGACTGGAATTAAAATTAATTTTATTTTTAATTTTTTATTAATTTTAATTTAATTATTAATTTTTTATTTAATTTTAATTATTTTTAATTTTATTATTAATTTTGAGTTTTAAATTTATAAACTTAAGTAATCTACATCGCATGGTTGTAACTGTTTCTCCAAGTAAGAAATATCGTTAGAACATGGCTTTAAAACGACATGCAACAGGCTTTTTTCGATCAATTTTTTTCTAATGGTCTACTACATTGTTTGACAATTTAAAATTATTATTCGCGCTGTAACAAAAACCATACAGCTCTGAAAACTAATTAATTCTTCATGTATATTAAGTTTCATTAAGATCAGTTAATGTTTAACGGCAGTTATCATAAACACACACTCGCCATCCCGAACTTCTGAAATAAAGGAACTCACTGGCTTTCATACAATTAAATAAAATGAAAGAATAGTTATTTATGCCATAAGGCTGAGAAGTGTGTCTTTATGTCACGGCAATTAGATTTACCGACGAGCGAAGCGAGTCGGGAAAAATTGCCAAGACATAAAGACATTCTCAGCCGGATGGCATACACTATTTTTTTTGAGGTAGCACTCATTAAATAAACTGCGCTATATACTTAATTGAACAAAAAAACAAACGTCCAATTAATTCCATATTATCGTCGTCATTGAATTCATCCATAGCTTCACACTTTTACTCAAAAATGTAAAAGCTTTACAAATAAACACACAAAAATTGACAATTAGAACACCTTTTAAAAACGAAAAAAATAGTCTACGAACAAAAACAGAAACAAAATGAACGTTTTTAAAGAAAACTCATAAAGCTTTTACACAGATTGTTTTTTGAACACGCTACATTACAGTAATGGCGGCAATATATGCATTACTTTTACGTCATAGGAGTTTTTTTTACATTCATTATTGTCCTCGGAGGTGAAAAGTACTAAATAACCTCCTATAACAATAATGATTGGCTTCTCATCCTAAAAACGGTCCAATAAAGTTCTCAATTACGTACTACCTCAAAAAAAATAAATTAATATTTATTTTGATTTATTTTAATTATAGGGTTTTAACTTGAGATTTAAATGTAACACGTTAAGTGTTGGATTTTAATTCTTTTAGAATTCTCTTTTTGAATTTATATCTTCTCTTGTTTACTAGAATCAAAATGGGTATTATTTTATTTATTTCATTTTTAGGCAAATTCAATCTTTTTTATTGGTTTCACTAAATCAGTCTTTTTGATAGATACGTAAGCTCATTGTTTTTATCGCATACATCTAAATTTATTTCCTCAAAAACAAGAGATTAACTTTTATGTATTACCGTAGTGATATAGATTCCAACTCTAGCTGTAGAATCACAGTATATCATCGGTAAATACACACAGAGTATCAGGTTAATCGTAGCGAATAAAATGTGGTTGCACGTGCTACTAAAATACACTTTCTGTGTATTTGTCATAGTTTTTGTTATTTATTCTGTGTCAAATAAATAAAATACAAATAAAAGAAGAATTTTTATCGCTAAATTTTTGTAGAAACTGTTTATACTGGTATTAATGTTTAATGTTATTGTAAATTATGGTTATGAAGATAATGTACAAAAGGAATTTCTGGCACACCTGAAGTTACATAATATAAGTTGATGTTTTAAATTTAAATAGCACAATAATGAAGTGAACTTATTATCATGTCGTTTACATCAATGTAAATATATCCCAAGCCGATAGAGTCAATGAAGCGATTCAATTGCAGGGTTTTTATGAATAAACTATTTTTACTTTTCCTCATTTATACTGTAGGTATATAGGAAAAGTATTGTGTTTGCGAAAAAATCCGAACTCGGGATGACACCGGAATTATCGGTTTCAGGTGTTTTAAATGCCCCCTGAGTGGTTTTTGCAAAGTTGTCTGTCAGTGTGTGTGTGTGTGTCTGTTATCGTTAAGACCAGAGAGTTGAAATTTTGTACAAAAATCAGTCTACCCCTGTAATTATGCTATTCTGAAAAATCATATTTTTAATGACGTCATTAACGCACAATAATGACTTAGCAACAATTTTGAGAAATCATAAAACACGGAAAAATGATGCGATCGGATTGATATTTGGCAGGCATATAACCATGTATAAGACTAACACATGTGTCAACTTCAATTTTTATCGATTTGTTTACGTTTTTTAAAAAAATGTAAAATGTAAATTAAAATGAAATTTGGTGCAAGTTTACCCCTTGACTAAGTTTTGTTATAATACAACAGGTCTCTATGATTTTGGTGGATCATAAACGTTAAGCAGCATCAAGCGTGTTCAGTGCCTGGATAAATGTGCACTGGGAATGAAAAGAATGTATTTACTATCTGAGGACGAGCGAAGCGAGTCCGAAGCTGCTAGTACGAGCGTAGCGAATCCGATGTCGTGAGGAAAAGTTTCGAGGTACCCCGTACCCGATTTTCTTATTTTAATTTTAAATTATATTTCGGCAGTGTTGGCATTGTAGGAATAAATAGAGAATTTTTAATGTAAGTCGCCTATAAACAGTTCTGCTATGATGTCACTCGCCATTCATATAAAAACATAGCTTCCCTACCTTTTAGCTTAAAATTATACGAGCATATAATTTTGTCGTTTAGGCTAGCGCGTTTACAAGAAAAAAGTACTTTCAAAACTACCTTCTTATGCTCTTGAAGGCCTAAAAAGGTTTAAAGGCCAAGTATGGTAGGCAGTTTAAGTTTTTTGTTAAATTTAATTCTTTAATTGAATTATAGCAACATATTTTACTATTGTATTATATTACTTTTCCTCATTTATACCATAGAGATATAGGGAAAGTATTGTTTGCAAAAAATCCGAAACTGGGATGTCAACTGAATTATCCGTTTCTGGTGTTTTTGAAAAATTAAAAATTGGTGTTTCTGGCCTCTTAATAAATTGTTTGTACAAAGTTGTCAGTATGTTTGTACGTGTGTTGGTACCCTCCCCTGTTTATTTGTGCTACAAAGTGAAAACTTATACAAAACTTCAATCTTCACGTCTAGTTATGCTATTCGGAAAGTATTTTTTTCATCACACTTAAAATTTGTCGATCGTTTTGAAATTTGGCATGGATATAGTCATATATAAGACAAACATATGTTTAATCTTATTATTATCGAATATCTTGTATGCGTTTTTAAAAACAAAATATTATAAATCGTAAAATAATCCCATCGATTTGACATTTGGTGCATGTATTCCTTTACTTGATAAATTAGCAAGAATATGTACAGTCATGCTGAAACGTCGACCTTTAATGGGAAAAGCGGGTGTTACATTTTTCTAGAATGCTTTCCCCTAATTTAATTGACAGGAAAGCAATGTGAAAATTTTATTATTAAATAAAATTTATTCCTCAGGTTTTTGCCAAATATTTAAAAATTTGAATAGCCAACATTTTTCCTCATTAACGTTTATTTTTTTTAAAACTCTGAAGTTTAAAAAATATTAAAATTTATATTTTCATTATATTTCGACCAATATAAAATCGAGAGAAAATTCCTGGTCGATCTAATTGCGGTTATTTCAAGCTTGCATAATTTGATACATTTTGGTTGATTAGTTTTTCAATATTTTTGTGTTCGGTCGAAGAGCGATGCATTTCTAAATTTACATTTCAAATAGCCGTTTCCATTAACTTTGCCCTTTCAACGAGTTGCTACCTTTATAAAAAAATAAACCAAACTAAACAATTGATTACTTGCTTGAGGAAGCATTATTTTATTTAAGCCATTTATTTCAATTGTGGTTTTAGGTATAGCGTCTAATGATTGTTTTTAATTAATAAATGTTAATGTGTTCTCTATACCATTCATAGGTCCATAAAAGAAATAATTCGTAGCAAGGTATTAAATATTCAGGCACAGGGTAAGCTAAATCGATTGAGACCAGTTTTAGCTGAATTGGGTCATCTTAAGTGGCGCAAACTGATTCAGTAGTGCTAGATGATGAGAAATTAGTTTATAAGAAAGGCTCCTATCTCTTGTTCCGCCCTCGTTAGCCTACTGTCCCAGACATACTGGACAAAAACGTCTCTCACTGAACTAAGAAGGTACGCAAGGCGAAACAACCTCAAAATAATCATGTTATGGTTGTAGGGATTCTAAAAAGATTGAGACCGGCTTTAGGTCTATCGTACATAATAAAGCATATCAAGGCTTGCTACGGTCCATAGGCAATTCTAGGTCACGCCCCCCCCCCCAATAAAATCGCCAATGCTTTGGTCGCTATATAAGCGTACTTTAATAGTAACAACACCAACTTTGTCTTTCCTCATATAAGCTTCAATTTACTCGTAGCAGAGCCGGGTTACTTTAATGTTATTATTTTGATTGTGTGAAACCCTTAATTTAAAACTAGTGTGATCTTTTTATATTCTACGAGTACAACACACGGCTAAAATCAATTTAGGCACAACAAAATATCAATGCTTTTAACCCACTTTTTTAAACAATGAAGTAAAAATGCGACGTCAGTTAAACCAGTGTTGCTTTTAATGATTTCATTTACAAAAAAGCTAATTTTTTGTTCCGTGGTTGTGGCATGAGGTTGAGGGGAAGGGGCGTGGTCCGCCTAAACTAATAGAATTCTTACCCTCACAGTTTTTGGTGCGCTGTCAACTGATTTTAGCCGTGTCTTATACTATAAGAAAGAATAAGTCGAGTATTTGAGTTATTAAATTAAAGGAAATTAATTAATGAGCAATATTAAAATTAACGACTCGTTTTAAATCTAACACATATTATTTTTGACTTTTAATTATATATTTATCAAACAAATTCATTACAATGAATTTTCAGCTAATAAAAGATAAGTAAAACCCCACATTGCTAGTTTTAATCTTCTAAATTCGATCTCCAAGGTTGTGGATTAAAAAAGCCAATGTGTTCTTCGTTTGCACCTAGAAAATATAAATAATTATTAATTTTTTTATCCTGCAAAAAGATGTACTTATAAAAAGATATACTCGTATTTGTAAAAATAAATAAATATTTTATTATAAAAGAAACAATTAAAGTAATAATCAAAATATATTTTAATTAAATATATTTATCAAGTGCTAGTTTAGTAACACTACTATAAACTATAAATTAGATTAATAAAACATATTTTTACTTTTCTTTATTATACCGTAAGTATATAGAAAAAGTATTGTGTTTGCAAAAAAATCCAAAAGTAAAGTTATTAATAATTGTTCGATTTCTTGATTAGCAGTAAAATAGCCACGAATAATGACCAAGGAAATGCTAAAACTAGCTGAAAATGTTGTACCAGTCACTGATGGCTAATTAATTCTCTCCTTGCTTATAGACTTACTTTTAACTCCTTAAGCTTATAAAATTACTTTTATAAGCTTTACGTATAAGACATCAGTCGACAGATGTTTCTGTTATAAATTCAAAATATCTATTTTGTCTTGAACCCCCTCCCCTCCAAAAAATCACTTCGCTTCTGCTATCCCCTGGAAACTCTATGTTTCCAACCTTTCGATAAATGTTTTCCTTCGTAATTCGCATATGGCATTATCCCCTTGATGTCTTTAGCTTTAGCATTCCTACATACATCATAAATACTAAATACATCATAATGCCTCTTTATGATGTTCGGATGAATTATTATTATCTTTAGCTATGGGGGGGGGGGATCAAGTAGAATTTATAAAGTGCTTTAGCAGAAATCTGAAAAGAGAGTCGTAAAAACTAAGTAAATTCCGTGTTGCTAAAACTGCCTTTTGTCATGTAATGTCCTAAATGCTTTTTAGGACTCTTATTTGACCTATATTTTAAACGAATTGTCTTTTGAAACAAAAATTGCTAAAAAGGTGACTCGTATGGACGACCACTCTATGACTAAAATTTCGTAGAATCGTTGTAAATATCCGGAAAATTTAAAATATACGGTTAGCAAACAAAAGATTTCGATTAGGTAGGGTGTAGTTTCCCTGTTTTTCGGGACGCTGAATCCAATAAAGCAGCAAGCCAGGGAAATATGCATTAAAATGCGTGCTAACGTGCCTCAAAAGTTTAATTTTTGTTTTAGTTTCTGGTATATGTTTTATAACCTGAGCAATACCATCACAATTTATTTATTTTGTTCTGGTTTTTCGAAGAAATATGCACTAAAATTGTGCAATTCCGATCTTTGGAATGATGACTATTGGTTTGTAGTATCTACTAAAAGTGGCATTACTAATACAACGATCATTTGTTTGTTACCATTTTTATTCGTTAATTTGTTTCGATCTATAACTCTTTTTGTAAGGACCTAATCATCTTTATTAAAGTTAAGAGTTTACTCAAAATATTTTATTTTTAATTTTAATCAAATTTAAGAAAATATTGATATCTAATATGATTCCTTTATGTTTGATTTATATTAGGTTTTACAAGTAGCAAAAACATATATGTCCTTGATTTAATATTCTGTTTTTGTTTTATGATGTTTCTATACAAAGCATAAAACAAATGATACCACTTGTATAATCTTAATATACAAATAGCATTAGTGGATACAACGCTGTATATCCTGTCTTGTTATGTATGAGATTTCGTTTCTTGGTGATTTTATAGGAAACTTTTTAACGGTTTTACAGATCGGAATAAAACAAGAATCGATGATAAATAATGTCGATAATAAATGGCTCGAACCCTATCGTTTGAAATATGTATGACGTCACTAACCAAAGATGCCAATAAGATGCCAATTTAAAAATTATCATAACGATAATTTGCGACAGGATGAATACACCATGTGCGTATTGAATGGCTGCAATGAGGGTCTCAGAGAGGTGACGGCACATTTCGTACCAGACTAAGGCCTCTTGTTTTATACAAGAGTATGATTGGGAAAAGAGACATAAAACTAATGTTAAAGTCATCTTGAGTGAGTTAAAACTATCTTTCTATTTTTCTGAAACCGAGAAATAATTTTAATTTTTAGAAATTAATGTAAATGTCTTTATTATAGGCTTTTTAATTAAATAGTTTGTTCTTTTTTTTTGTAAAAGGAGTGAACAAATATATATTTATTTATGGTTTAAAACAGCGAGTGTAGCTTTATAGCTGTTTTTTTAATAAAAATACCTCAATCTAAATTTTATTGTCTATTTTAACTTTCGGTTATTTTAAATTTTACTTTGTTAGTTTAGGATTTTATACTAAAGCTTTATGGCAAATTTAATTAATTCCTATAGAATTTTATCTGTTATGCTTTAAATAGTAGCTATTAGAAACTCTAATTATGTCGAGAAATAATTCCAGGAAATTAAAATTATAATTATCTTAGACTAATGACTGAAATTATTTAGATTAAATAAATTAAAACTTAATGTGTTTAAGATTTGGAATTAGATTAAAAATAATAATAGATTTACTTGATAATTTGTCTTATTGAAAGTTAATTAAATTCTATAATAAGGCAAAATATGTTTTTTACTTTTCCTCATTTATACTGTAGGTATATAAGAAAAGTATTGTGTTGGTAAAAAAATTCTAAACAGCGATGACACCTGAATTATCCGTTTTAGGTCCTTTTAAGACCTCCTCAGTAGTTTTCTCAAAATTGTCTGTGTGTATACGTATGAGAGTGTGGGTGTCTTATCATCGTAGCTCCCAGTGTATTTATGCTAGAGAGTTGAAACTTTGTACAAACATCATTCCATATGTGTAGTTATTCGAAAAATAATTTTTCTATGGCACCATTTATCCTTAGTAAATCATAACTAAGGATAAATTTCGAAAAATCATAAAACGTGGGAAAAAGTTGCGCATGGAGCTATGTGTACTTCTAAACATATGAGACAAGTTTCATCTTATTATCAGTTATAATTTAATTTTTATCGAATGACATGTGTATGTTTATTTAAAAATTGTAAAAAATCTGAAGTATGTTAAAATGTTTTACCTTATTAGTTATATATTACCTTTAAGTAATACAGAAGTACACCAAGTTTCATTTCAATACATCGAGTGTGGTCAGGATGTATTTGCCTGGATGCGTGACCGCTGAAATGAAACGGATGTATTTACGTTGCAGTATATATTTAACGACTTGTACATTCTAAGGTCGAGCAAAGCGAGTCCGAAGTAGGGAGGATGAGCGTTTTGAATCCGATGTAATGAGGAAAAGTTCTGATATAGCCCGTACCCAATTTTTTGAAAGTAAAACAATTAGTTTTTAATTTTCCTCATTAATACCATTAGTATTAATTATAGGAAACGTACTGCGTTTGCGAAAAAAAATCTAAAATGGGAAGTCACTGGAATTTGTAAAACCTCCGTGGCAGTTTTCACAAAGTTATCTGTCTGTACAACAACACAATTAAATGTCATTGAAGTCAGCAAAAAAATCATAAAACGTGAAATAAGGATTCATTGATTCGGCACAAACGTAGTCCTATATGTAAGCAAAAAATGAGCCTCACTATGGCCGCCTTGCGGTCACATGCGCACATACTGTAGCATTCTGCTACAGTATAAGCGTATTTTTAAATGTATTCGTCAAAAAACATGATTTGTTTAAATTATGTTTTATATGTCAATCAGTAACACCAGAACTAAACATTGATAATAAAATGAAACTTTATAGCTTAGTTAACCATGCATAGTGCAACAGGTGTCAAAAAATTTAGGCCGATATGACCTAATTTTGATTTTTTGAAATGTTTGTGGGATGGATCATTGTTGTAAGTTAATTAATGACATCACATATATATTTTATGAACAATAGGATTTGGTACATTAACAAGGTTGATTCTTGTAAGTTTCATTTCGATCCGAAAAAGCGTTTAAAAATTATCCTTTATCATAGAAAACTCGAAAATGCTATAAATTAATAACACTATTAAAGTAGTTCCCGTTTTTAGAGCATTCCTAAACATATGTTTAGGAATGCATTAAAGAAACTTTGGTTATACTTGGCAGTCTAGTTTTTATTATTTTGAATTCTTTTTAAGAATATTAGCAATTTATTATATTATGATTTATTTATTTAAATGTTGTCTTCTGGTTGACTGTGGTGGAATATGTGGATTAATAGAAACAATTAAAAACAAAATCAATAAAAATTTTAGGTATATTTAAAAATAAAAATTCTGCATTGTTTTCCAATTTTATTAAAAAAAATACGCTTATTTTTCTTTTTGACGGTAGATTACCTATATTAAATACTACACACATATTAAAATTAAAGTAACTAATTCTTTTGGTGTCAAACTGAAGAAGTGGACCCAAAATTATCCATGACTGGACACAAAGAAAAATAGTCTCCAAAACCTCTCCAAAGCAGAGGTTCAGCATATTTTTAGCGTTGAGTATCATACTCAACGCTAAAAATATGCTTACATCATGTAATTATACATCATGTAAGCTGTAAATATCCACAAAAACATGTTGTGGATGAGACAGTGTTCGATCCAATACAAATATTTTGGCGTTATATGGTAGTAATTAATTCTTACTATAAAGGCTTTGATCGACTGGTCTGACGGCTTTTTGTTTACTGTTTTTCATCCAGTGGTTTACTTTTAGCTTGGATATTATTTCTTTCTTTTTTTTCTCTAGTTCTTCTTTTTCCTTTTCGATACGCTTTCTCTCTTTTTCCTCTGACAAAAGATAATTTAATACAGGTTATTTAATAAATAGGTTTCTAATTGAGAAATTCAGTTTTTGAAAAATATGATTCACTTCGTTTCTACAGTTAGAGGATGTGATTTTGTTATCATTATTTGTAATCAAATTATTGGAAACCAACCTTTGACAATGATTTTTGATATTAACGTCGGAACGAGGCTTTTCTTTTTAAAGCTTAAAAAAGAGACCTATGGCTTTTGGCCACTTCACGGCGTCGATATATAATATATATATATATATATATATATATATATATATATATATATTATATATATATATATATATATAACACATATATATATGTGTGTGTATGTTTGTATGTATATATAGTTGATTTGAATTCCCCATTCCAAAAATCAACCCCTCTTTATGACCCCAACCTCATAAACTCATTTTTATGATAACCACAGATGTAGATGTTCTGGCCTCTTTGTACTCGGAAAACTTCAAAACATCAGAAAAAAAATATCGAACAAATATTTTTTAGTATAAAATCTAATCAGTTCTTCCTTTAGTAAGATTTGTGCCTAGTTTTATTCTAACTAGATTTTAGCTTTAGCATGTTTGCATGGAATGTGCACATCCATTTACTTAAACTCTAACTTTATGTCACATTATCACTATTTGATGTGTGTCTAATACATACATGCTGGCCAAAATTTTTTTTATTTTTGGAATGTTTGAGTGCTGAAACGTTTACATTTCGTCTACTAAAAAAGGTGTAAAAAATCCACCTGGAGGTTATACACATGCAGGATAATATGCAGTTAAATTCCAAACACCCTTGGTGGCTTGAACATCTAATTTGGAATCAAATTATTCTAGGGGTCCAGTGCAAAGCTTGAAGCTAAGATAAATTTTATAGTTCCTTTCTTGGTGGCTAGACATTACAAAAGTGCTTTTCTAACTCAAATTAATTGAATGTTATTTATTTAATATTTCATGTTTCACCTTTTTCCTGGGCAGTTTTCTTTTTAAACCATTCTTCTTTCATAATTTCATTTAATTGTTTTTTTACTTGTTCTTTGTCTTTTTTTAATTTATTTATTGCTTCTTGTGCTTGCATTTCTCTTTTTTTCTTTTCTTTTTCCTGGAAAATCAAATTTTTAATTAAATAATAAATTGGGCCTCAGCGCGGCCCACTTATAGCCAATTTTGAAAAGAAAAATGAGTTTATTTTAATCTTATATATCAATAACTGTGCTAACCGCATTTTAAAAATAAGTATTATTTTATGAAGCTTTAAAAAATTGCTATTCGAAATCTTAAATCTAGGTATCACCTAAATGATCTGTTTCAGGTGTTTTTACTTTTCCTCGTTTATACCGATGGTATTATAGGAAAAGTATTGTGTTTGCAAAAAATCCAAAAACGAGATGAAACCGACATTATACGTTTCAAGCGTTCTAAAGGCCTCCTGAGTGGTTTTCTCAAAGTTATGTGTGTGTCTTTTATCATCGTAACGCTCAGTGCTATTATGCTAGAGTTGACATTTTGCACAAAAATCTGTAGTTGCTATTCGGAAAATATTTTTTTACGTCATTAACCTACAATAATGACTAAGCAAAAATTTCGAAAAATTATAAAACGCGGGAACATGACGCGATCAGATTGAAATGTAGTATACATATAGCTCTGTATAAGTCTAATATATGTGCCCATTTTCATCTCAATATCAGCATTAGTTCAATTTTTATTGAATGACTTGTATACGTTTTTTAAAAATTGGAAAATGGTCCAATTGAGTTGAAATTTGAGACAAGTGTTTATTATAACTCAATAAAAAATACACTAAGTTTTGTTGGATCATAAAAATAAAGAACCGTTGAGCGTGGTCAGTGCTGTATGAATGACCAGTGACCGCTGAGAATGATAAGGATGCAATTACTGTCTGAAGACGAGCGAAGCAAGTCCGAAGGCCTGTTGCAGTATAAATTTGGCGAACTGTATAACTGTGGACGAGCGAAGCGAGTCCGAAGGCTTGTTGCAGTATAAATTTGGCGGACTTTATTTCTGAGGATGAGCAAAGCGAGTGGGAAGCAGGGAGGATGAGCCTAGCGAATCCGATGTAAAGAGGAATAGTTCTGAAGTACCCCTCATCCGACTTCATACAAATATTTCTGAATAGCATAATTAGACCATAAGAATAATTTTTGTTCCAAGTTTCATCTTTCTACCGTAAATATATATATATTATATATATATATATATATATATATATATATATATATATATATATATATATAATAATATATATATATATACATATACAGAGAGACAACTTAGTGAAAACCACTTTGAAGGACCTATAAACATCAGGTGACGTCCCGGTTTCGGATTTTTTTCGCTAACTATACTTTTCCTTTATACCTACGGTATAAATGAGACTAAGTAAAATCATGAAATCAATATTATCTTTCAAAAAGTATTAAATAGTAACTTTTTCTCTACTATATTTTCCTCTTTTGATTTAGATGTTATTTATATTCTCTAAGGCAACTAAATACATAACGTATTTCCAAAAAAAAAAAAAGATGAAAGTTTGTTGTTTGCTCTTTGTTTTACAAGTTTAATATAAGTACTCTCTTTGTATTACTTCTAGGGACTCAAACATAAAAATATCCTGAGCTTGTTACAGTTTTCTATTTTCTGTGACGAGGCCATGATGGCCCTTTTGCATTCACTTTTATTTTAAGGATTATATTTGTTTTTTTATGTAAAAATTTAAACGGGTTGCTTTTGTTAGAACATTTTATATGCGTATTGTTTTTGGGAAATTTCAGAGAAAATAGTGTTTATTTTATTTTAGATCACAAAAGGTTTGGAAGTTTAAAAAAAGGATCAAGTAACATTTACTAAAGTTTATTTTTATGTCAAGTTTTTTATCTTAAGATTATTTTCAGATTTTTAGAATCTTGTTATTGTGCTTGTTACCAATGTGAAATTGATCGTTATGCTTTTGTCGTATTGATTTTTATTTTGATAACTTCTTCCAGAGTAGCTGGGTGGGTATGAATTGAATTTCATAACGTTATAACCAAAATATGAAAACCTTGATACTGGCTCTTGAAAGTAGAGCATTCCCCATTTCTATTCCCATTTACGTGTAAACCAAAACCCCGTTGCCCAAAGCTGTATTATAGCGATATGAGCCTTATCTGCAGTTATTTTCGGAAAAAGCTTCTACCTCTAATAGTAAAACTATAATAAAGAGAGGTCTATTACATGAAATTCTAGTGCAAAGGTCTGCAAGCCGTGCGTTTTTTGTATAGCGTGCTTTCTTGTCTCACAATCTATTTCTTCTTTAAGTTTTCGGTGTATGCTTTTATAACTTATTTAATTTTTCCAAATTATTGAAAGAAAATTCGCATATTTATCCCATAGATTATACAAAACTATAGTAATTATTTTAAAACCAGGCATTGCACAGTATTATTTGCACTCATTTATAGCTCTGTTTATAATTTGTAGCGCATGTACTTTGAAAAATCCAAAATAATTAAATGATGAGTTGTGATGCAACTGTTTAGGTCACAAAGAATTCACTAGAAACGTAAGCAAGAAATATATTGTTGAGTGAGGACGCATTTAAACGCAAATTCGTCCGTCTTGCAGGCCAGAATTATTTAAATTACTAAATTAAATACTATAAATTAAAATACTAAGGAGCCAATGAGGGTATTCCTGGATGTTAGACCACCCCCATTATTTCAAATCGGAACAACTTCATTGGTTCCCTGATTCTATTTTTCCTCGCTGTCAACTGATATTAGTCCTGTGTTAAACTATAGTATAAAATATATTGTTGAGTGAGCACGCATTTAAAAGCATTTCGTCCGTCTTGCAGGCCAGAATTATTTAAATTGTGTGCTCTTGTGAATAATGCGAATGTCTTAAACAGCTGGAAAACAGCTTTCTCGTGAAAGTGAGGACCTTTCTGATGAAAAACCTGACTAAAAACTCAGCTAAAGCTGTTGACTGTAGATTGCAAGGGTTTTTTGTTGATCCCCTGTGTTTTATGTATTGTTTACTTAATCTAACAAGGGACGAGTTTGCCTTGTTCCTAACTTAAACTCCTCTACCTTTTCAGGAGTATAATATTATCCTTTTTACTCTTTTCACACTAGGCTATAAAATGAGTTTTTTCTTAACCACGGCTATTATAAGAAAACCCCAAAATTAAGAAAGATTAAGAAAAAAATACTTCATAGTCAAGTAGCACGTGCTATTTTTCAGAGATAGGCGACAATGAAAAAAACTTATATAGACTTTTTAAAAATAATCCTCTCTATAGTGTTACACACGGCTAAAATCAGTTGATAGCGTTGGAAAATAATACTAAGGAGCCAATGAGGGTATTCCTGGATATTAGACCACCCCCATTATTTCAAATCGGACCAACTTCATTGGTTTCCTAATACTATTTTAATACTATTATTCCTCACTGTCAACTGATATTAGTCCTGTGTTAAACTGTAGTATAAAATAAAGATTCAATCTTCATCTTATTTTTGTTATCAAATTCTTTTCAAATAAAATTGACTATATAACAGAATTTTGAAGAAATTTTATTTAATCTTGGCTATAAGTTGCTAGTTAGTACTTTTGTTTATCCAAACCTTTTTAATCTTATTTTTGAGCCAAGAATCGAAATGTTCTTTTCTTTCTTTTTTCTTTGAGTCACTCGAACTTGAGCTGTCATACTCATTGCTTTTTCTTTGATTACTGTTAGTTGTTGTTGATTTGCATTTTTCTTTTTCTTTGGCAACCTAGGAATGAAATAGCACCATTAATCACTTAAATGTAGCTATTATTGTTTAATTAAAAAGTGAAGCATAATTTATAGTTTAAACCTTTTTATTATTATCCAACCTTAACGTTTGGATAATAAACCTTCGTAATGTCTTGACGCATTTCTTTTGAATCGTTTGCTTTCTTGCTTACACCTAACTCGTTTTCGCTTAGGTTTTCGGCCAGAACAGTAAACCTAGAATTTCTACTTGTTGATTAATTTTTTCGAGTTTTCAAAGGAAATGCGCATTTTTATACCATATTTGTTTAAAACGGTGCTTGCCTGCATATTCATTTCTGCACAAGATTTTGGGAAGTCATACTATGTTTATAGCATAGTCATACCCAGTCTATGCTAATCTTAAACTTTTTAATCGCATTTCTTTTGACGAACATGTGGAAGTTTTACTGATCTAACTATAAAAAATACACCAATCACCTTAGCATGAATGAGACATTTGAAAAATTAGTATATGAGTATATTTACGGTTTTATTCGAATAATTGTGCATTTTTTATCAATCTTTGTTTTAAAACTAAGGAGGTGACTAATCAATGGGTTTATTGTGTCTACTTGTCGTTGTCCCTAACTTAGCAAGGGGATTAATTTGCTTTGTTGACTCGGTTTCAATGAGAAATAAACCAACCTTTAAACGTCACCTTTAGTTTAGTTAAGTTTAAACAAACGACCTTTTTCATGAAAATTCATGGAGTTACTTTGTTTTAGAATTTCCTTTTGTTAAGTAATCTTTATTTAATAATATTATGATTTTTCACTTTTAAGTTATGATATAAATTTGGGATAATTTTGCTTTTTTGGCCACTATCTAATGAACACAGTGAGACACCCCCTCAACCCTCCCTTAGAAGAAACACCGCCTTCATCCCCCTTTTTTGACTCCAATCTTTTTACCTTTTCTTCTCTTACTCTTTTTTGACATTTGTTATCAAAATTTAAAGAAATTATTAAAAGGAGTTGCAAATTTTGGTACCATGTTCATCGGAATTTATCCTTCACTTATTGGAATATATTTACCTCTTTGGAATTGCTTCGCTCGTCTTAAAGATATTGAATTACCTAATTAATGTAACAGAATGTTTTCGGACTCGTCAGTAACAAAATTCTGATTTATTCCCAGATTCACGGATCGACCTCGCTCGATGCTGCTTTACTCGAGTTATATAAACCGTGGAACGATATTTTAAATAAAAAAATAGTAAAAAGTTATTAGGTTTTGGTGATGATAAGTAAAACAACATTTAAGCTTTCGACCGTATGATTTGGTCTTCATCAGAAAGTGTTTGATAACAAACTAAAGCCGTTAACAGAAAGAAACAGATAAGGTATCTAAACATAGCTAGCTGTGTATACTATCGAAGAATGAACTACAAACTAAACTAAGATCCAGCCCCGGGCTTAACATTAAGGTTTTATCTATAGAAAATAACTATAGAATTATTTACAATTTTGACTAGTAATGAAAGGAAAAAATAATAAAATATTAAAATTTAACAAAACATAAACTAAAAATAAATTTAACAATACTAGAGTTTAAGAAAAAATGTTGTTTTATTTATCATGACCAAAACGTCATGACATTTTACTATTTTTTATACGTATGGTCAATAATTGCTATTTGATATTTTAAATGACATGTTGTCCGATAGAATGAAAATAATGATAATCATATACTAAAACAATGATATCATATATGATATGTGCTAAGTTATAACTTAGCACATTTTAGTGTCATATAGAACTACATTTGTGCCGAATCAATGTGACTTGATATATCTTTTTTTTAAATTTGTTTCTGACCTTATTAACATTTAATTGTATTATATAATTACTTTCTGACTTTATTGACATTTAATTGTATTATATAATTACTTTCTGACCTTATTGACATTTAATTGTATTATATAATTATTTTCTGACCTTATTGCCATTTAATGGTATTATATAATTATTTTCTGACTTTATTGACAAGTTATTTTCTGACCTTATTGTCATTTAATTGTTTTATATAATTATTATCTGGAAACCAAAACTAGACCTAATGTTTGAAGTTTAACGTTTCTAACATAACATAAACAGACTGAGAGCTACAATGATGGTTAATAAACATAGACTTACACACACTCCTCTTATACACACAGGAAATTTGGTAAAAATCACTGAGGACATTATAAAACACTTATAACGGATAATTCAGGTAAAATCTGGGATTTCTTATATTTATTACGAGTAAAGGAAAGTATAGATTGAATACGGTAGTATAGATTGAATAAGTATAGATTGAATACTGTAGTATAGATTGAATACGGTAGTATAGATTGAATAAGTATAGATTGAATACTGTAGTATAGATTGAATACTGTAGTATAGATTAATACTGTTGTATAGATTGAATACTGTACTATTGATTGAATAATGTAGTATAGATTGAATACTGTAGTATAGACTGAATACTGTAGTATAGATTGAATACTGTTGTATAGATTGAATACTGTAGTTTAGTCTCACTGTAAGAGTGTGTGGTGTTCCCAGGTTTTGATCTAAAAGCAGTTTGGCTTAGTTCAACAGATACCAGAAGTTGGAATCAGAGTTGGGAGCTATATTAATGACTGTATGACGCTTTCAGAATGCACTAAGAGCCATTCGTCATACTCCCCTCTTCTTTGTATAAACTCAAACTAAAATTTGAACTATAAGCATTAGTGCTTAATAATTTATTTTAAAAGTGCCTAAACAAGCATCTACTATTCTATAGTTTGTGACATTAAGAGTAACCTCTTTTCTCTTCTTGTCCTTATTTATTTAATAGGTTAAATTAAATCATAGATATTTTGTTTTAAATTACTGTATTAAATTTTCAATATTTTATTTTGTTGCAGGTAAGAAACAATTTCAATAATAGTGAGTACCTAACCTTTACCTTAAATTGTTCTTGATTTTTTTGGTGATTTTTACTTTTCCTCTGTTTGTAAAGAGAAGAAATAGTATTCTCTAAATGCCATTTAGTAAAAACTCTTTAACTAAATAATAGAAACTTATATTATTAATACTTTTTGGTATGATCGTTTTGAGTCCTTTTTGAGGCTAGTTTTGACATCAACAAATAAGAATAGATAAGAATAGATTCTGATTGTATGACTAAAATAAATAACCTTTTAATCCTGGAACATTTTTCTTATTTCTATTATTTAGCTATAATATCAGATTTTGCTAAGTGTCTGCATATTAATTTTTTATTTTTTTTTATGTTTCTTATTTATACCGTAGTAAATAAGAAAATTAATCCGTTTACAAAAAATCGGAAACCACGATTTGATCTGAATTATCCGTTTTAAGTTTTTTTTAACACCTCCTAAGTGGTTTTTGCATATTTGTCTGCCTGTACGTCTGTCTGAAATCGTAGCTCCCAGCGTATTTAAGCTATAGATTTTGAAACTTGGTATTAAAATCAATTTTTTTAGTGTAGTTGAGCTATCCTCAAAATATTTGTTGAAGTTATTAATCGGAAATAAATGACTAAGTCTGTGCCTGGATGGTTGACCGCTGGGAATGAAACGAATGTATTTACTATATGAGGAACATCGAAGCGAGTCTGAAAGCGTGTTGTACTACAAATTGGTAATTGTGATGTTTCGAGGACGAGCGAAACGAGTTTGAAGTAGTTAGATTAAGCGTAGCGAATCTCTGCTGTTTTATTTTTTGAGCTTTACTCAAATGACCATTTTTTATTCATTTTTATTTGCCTACATTTAAAGGTAGAAACAGGGCTCGTAATTTCATAATATAAAATTATTTAATATGAACAGACTAAGCAGTTAATGAAAACACGATTTTTACACTAACTTTTCCTCTAATCATTTTCCAAAAATTGAGGTATTATTTATTTCAGTGGGAAATGGCGGAGTTTGATGCGGTTTTCACTAAACAAGCTGCCAATAATGGAACAAGGCTTCCCTACCCATAAGCTTTAAATTATAGAAACACATAATTTTGCCATTTAGCTAGCGTGCATGATTTCTTAAATGTTTAAAGTGACGTCATTTTGATATGCTGTGTTGGGTTAAGCTATAGCAATGCTCAACTCTGAATAAATTTTTGATTCAAACTTTAAGTGTCATTACATCAGTCTTGTTATGCTTATACTTCAGAATAAAATAGTGATCTGAAGTCCAGCCCTAGGGTGTCAGTGACTTCAGACTCGATTCGCTTATCCTAAGAATTTCATCATTATTCAAATCCTAAAGCGGCATTACTCAGGTAAGAACAGATAAGTGTAAGTTTTGCACCTGCATTGATAGTCTCGAGTATTATAAGATCTCTTAAGTTGTTTTTTCCAAGTTGTCTGTCTGCATGTGTGTGTGTATGTTACCATCGTATTTTAGTTAATTAACAATTAGGGATAGTTCTGCTTTTCGTCATTAATAATTAGATCTATCTGAAATGTTGCAATCCTAACCGTGTAAGACTAATTAACTTGCTAAATTTGATCATATTATCAGCATTAATTTAACTTCTATCGAATGGCATGTGCATATATATATATATATATATATATATATATATATATATGCATGGCATTTATACATTTATAACAAAATAACAAACAAAGGGCCAAAGTGTTTTTGTCATAAAAGATGGTTTCATGCACGAAGGGGGGGGGGGGTAACTTAAATAAGGAAAAGTTTGGATTCGATTATCGCAAGCTACTAAAAATAGCGCTGCGGCGGACCGGTGCGGATAACTCATGAACTAAACCCCAATAGCTTTCCAAAAATGACTGATTATATTTTTATATTTAAATTTATGAATACCATGGCAATTCTTGGTTATGACAGCTACATTTATTATTATTATTATAACATGATTGTTTTCTGTATGTATTTTTCACAAAAACGGTTCGCCGTTCCATGTTCTGTATTTCAAAAATTCAGAAACTATAACTAAATAGAAACTTTTTTAAAAATTCCAGAGAACGCTACTGATGGCAGATAAGTGAATTTCATTTAATTAATTTATGGATTTAGTCGATTTTATCAGGTAATTACATTTCATCACATGTGCGCATCTTGCCGATGTAATTAAAATACAGGCTGCATTAAATGCCAAAATATATCTTCTAGCACGTGTAAACTTTAGCCACTATTTCATTATTACCTCATTGAATCAATTAAATTAATAAATTACTTGAATGAAAAACTTAAAAATAATCAGAAGTGTTCTGTGTAAGATTAAGGTGGTAGGGTTAGTTAGAAGTATAACTATACAAAGTATAAAAATTAAATTTCAAACTGACAGTGGGCAAAAAGCGGGAAATCAAGACACGTCCATTCAATTGAATGGTAGGTCCCCCGCCGCGTTAGTGTCGACCAGATTCCAAATTTTCCTACCATTGAGTCGACAGTCTTACTGTTTAAGTATCTATAGTCTCTGGTTTCATGTCAAATAACTTTATTCATTGTTTACCTTTACTTTATCACGTTTGCTTATCTCTTTATGGGATAAGTTCCAGGTATCTTGACTGCTGAAACAATAGAAAACTCAGTAAATACGTTGTAACGTGACGTTTTATTGGTTAACTAAACGACAGAGAATATGAGGTATTTTACTCCGCGAAATCCTCGGTCTAAGTTATAATATGTGGGACTATTTAACTTTGTTGTTTATAGGGTATCGCTAGGCTAGGCTCTTTTATTGCCTTGTGAAATTTAACAAAGTTTGTTGTTTCGACCGAGATTTTGTGATAATCGCACATTTTATATAATAAATAAAACTGTATAGTGATACTTTCCAAAACGCGTCTGATTTATTTTATTTTATTGTGATATTTAGACCAAGTATTATTAAACAATTTTTTTTGAAAATTATAGTGTTTTATTTATTATATAAAATAGTGAAATTTAGTACACTTACACATAGAGATATGTACTACATAGAGATAGGGCATAGCCTATCTCAGTACATTGAAAGACCTGAAACACCATTTTGGGGCTCTCAGAGGCTCTGTGTAACCTCATTGAAACCTCCTTCAACAAGTGAGTTAAGTTTAAAATAAATTAATTGATTTCGACTTCCCGCACATTGTTTGTGATTTGATTTGTGTTTTTAACGTTCTTTTATATGAGTTATTGTAATTTAGTACTGATTATTTGATTATATTTATAAGCGAAGGTGGTCAGGTTACTTTTTCGATTTTTCATAATTCAACCTATAGGGCCCCTCTTGTAATATCTCTATGCACTTACACATATACAACGTTCAGAAAACAATCAAACAAAATTAAAAACCATAACTAACGTTATGGTAGCATTTCTTCGAGCTACTACATAACTACAAAACATAGTTGCTCGCCCTCTAACTGCCATAAACAATAAAAACCTAAAACTATAAAAAAATCATTATATCGATTTTTGTGTATTATATGTAAACTTTGTGTAAGCAGTTTGTTTGTGTCTTTACATTTGTCTGTGATCATATTTATTTATCTATTATTTGTTTATATTTTGTATTCATCTCTTTGTTAAATTGTAAAGCTAATAAAATTAATTTTTTACTTTTTTGTTTTTTTAATAAATGTGAAACTCTTTGATGTTATTGGTAGGATTTCCGCAGTATTAAATGGATATTACTTTACCTGTGTAACACAGACTTTTACAAACTTTATTGGAAAATTTTGTTTCACATGTTTCAATTTATTTAACATGTGCTTTAGAAAATATAGTTTTTGTGTTTAATGTTTCTTTATATAAAACATTACAGTTTTTATATAATTGTATCCGTTATTAATAAATAATTAAATATAGGTAATTAGATAAAATAGTTTCCGTCGTTAAACCTGTTAGCACTTTCTGGGGCGTTGAGCTCATTCAATTTCCTTCTCAACGCTGCCTCCACCGATAGATTCCAACTTTTTACATATCCTCATTTTTATCGCAGGTATACATACATAAATATAGTCTGCCTCCGTGGCCGTGATCGTATAGACACTCGATTTCGGCACCGGAGGACCGGGGTTCGCAGCCCGGGCTGTATTATCTATAATACTCTAAGATTATATGAATAGTATTTGTATTAAAAAAGATTTCAACAACTTAAATTGATACTTAGAGGTTAGTAGACGCAACCCACCTGAGGTGGTTTCCCGCAGGGTGAATACCCTGATGGGACCCGTTTTAGGGCCGAAAGGCCCTAAAACGGGTATTTTTTCATTATTTTATTTTACATAAATATTGTAATGGAAGAATCAGCTACCGGCGATACTTGCTGTTGGATATGAATATCCCTGGACCGGTTTCGGCTTAACGCCATCATTAGCAGGCGGGAGCTCTTAACAATTGAAGTTATATCAGTAAATAACTTCTAGCCTCAATGAGCACGACGAGCCTTCTGAAGATCCTCGTGCTCATTGAGACTAGAAGTTATTCACTAATATAACTTTATTAGTTGAGAGCTCGAGTGTTGCCCCGCCTGCTGATGATTGCGTTATGCCGAACCCGGTCCAGGGATATTCATATCCAACAGCAAGTATCGACGGTAGCTGATTCTTCGATTGCTTCTTCAACTTGCGGTAAATTCAACATTTTTAAGAAAAATTGTGGTTGCACTAAAAATCCGAAACCGAGATATCGCGCCTAAATTATCCGTTTTAGATGTTTTTCACTTCCTAACTGGTTTTCACCATGTTTTCTATCTGTATTTGTGTGTCAGTTGCTCGTTGCTCCCAATGATAAATACATCGTTGCTCCCAATGTATTTGTCCTGGAGAGTTGAAACTTAATATAAAAATCAAACGTTCTTTGTGGTATCCGGAAAATAATTTGTTGTAT
>JACMZG010001911.1:48679701-49024701 GCA_018340805.1 Microvelia longipes | reverse complement strand
GAGCCGGCTTTAAACTACTTCTGTTCATCATTTGTCATGCTTGGAGTGCTAAGAAGCTATATGTAGTCTATTAAAGGTCTATAATGCAGGTCTATCAGTGCATTATAAGACCTTTGTAATAAAAGAAAAGAGTATGTTACCATATGCACTGTATTAACATATAATAACAAACAAAACAAAACAATAACACATGAACAGAGCTTTTATGATGCGGAAGAACAGCCTGTTCTTCCGCATCAACGATATGTTACTGCAACAATCTTAAAGGGACTACATGTAGCTTCTGACCTCTCCAAGCATGACTAATGGTGGTCAGAAGTGGTTGAAACTCCGCTCTGAAATAAACATTTTAATTGTGAAGAGGCTGGTTATTTGTTTATTAATAAATACTTATTATTATTACTTATTTAGTAATTATTTACAGATTCTCTGGACAAATTAATGCGGTGACCTTACAATGAGCTTATTCTTTCCTGTGGAGCACGTGTTGCTTCTTGTTAAACCTATGGAAACTACTCCGTAGATTGGACACAAAAAAATGTCCTTTGTGGATTAGACACAAAATGCTTTTCGTGGATTGGGCTCAAAATGCCTTCCGTGAATTGGAAACAAAATGCCTTCCGAAGATTGAACATAAAATGCCTTTGGTAGATTGGGCACAAAATGTCTTCAGTAAATTGAACGCAAAATGCCTTTGGTAGATTGGGCACAAAATGTCTTCGGTAGATTGAACGCAAAATGCCTTTGGTAGATTGGGCACAAAATGCCTTTGGTAGATTGGGCACAAAATGTCTTCGGTAGATTGGGCACAAAATGCCTTACGTGGAGTGGACACAAGATATCTTCCGTGGATTAGACACAAAATGCCTTCGCTAGAACTCATAAAGTAAAGCAGTTTTTTTTTATCTGAGGAATCTAAGGTAAAAGGGGCTAACAACGTAGCCTATTTCTTGACGGTCTAACATCTCTCTCTTAATTAATATCACTACTATTATTGTGTTTATTCATTTATTATATAAAGAAAAGATCAAAGTAAAAATTGCTCAAAAAAGAATAAATAGATATCAGGACAATAAAAAATAAAAAAAATTCTAAAATTTTGCTTTACATCACACTCAAATTATTCTATTCATTGTAATAAAAAATTCTTCTCGTTAAGCCAACATGCAATACTTCGCTTAGTATTGAATTAATTCCAGGGAGAAAACTCCAAATTATATTTCTTGTTTATTAATAATTTGTAATAATAAAAAAAATATTTTCGCAACAATGAGTAACTCCTAGAATTTTATGTTTAACCGTTAAAATAAATCTTTTTCGTTGTATTATTGTTACATTTATGAATAATTTATACTTTTCAAGTAGACTAAGTTCGTTTTTATTATTGTACTTAATTGTTAATAATTATTAAGGTCTGAAGGGTTGTTTTTCCTTTTATTTATAATAATATTCGGAATGTATTTGTCATTCTTTGATAACTTCAACATCCTGCTTACGTTTTAATCTTCTCTTTAAGACGGTTTTATAATTAGAATTCTTTAGATCTTTCACACGTTTATTGTTTAAGATATTGTACAAAGTTTACCCATTTTCACTATATAATTTTTTTTGGTTTGTTTAGACGTTATACTTTTTAATGTTAATATTATTTATTGAATAAAAAATCACATTAAAAATCATACTAAATTTTTCTGTTATAAGTAAATTAATTATTTAAAATGAGCATATTTTTCATTTAGAAATTCGCTAATAAATTAAAAGTATTAAAAAATATATACAAACAAGGAGTGCATAGTTACTTAATTTATAATTATCTCTTGCGTTGAGAAATATTATTTTTAGTTAGGGCTTTTATTATTTATTTTAATTTTTTGTACTTATTTTTTTATTTACTTTCTTTAATTTTTATGTTGATGTGTTTGTATAATTTTTAGCTAAACATTAGTGTGTAATTATTTGTTAATTATGAATAACTCAATTAATTTAAAGCTAAGAGCTCCAATTATCAAGACTCGTATAACTTCTGGTGAATATAAGAGGCTTACTTTTGATCCTCAAGTATGTATTGGTACAAATATTTTACTTTTTTTTGAAGGAATAATCCTTCAATGTCAATATTCCTCATTCACAGACAGTTAAACCTCACAGACATTGATAAATAACGCAGATAGATACTATATAAATGAATAATGAACCTCCGATATAAGATAATGCGAAAAAATTAAGGGTTAAAGCGAAACTTTAATAGGTTTATAAATTGGTCGTTTATAGAAATGTTTGATAGGCTTTCTTTTAAAATTCAAGACTTGACAGCTGTTGATGCTTTTGTTTCGCCGAGAAAGCTTTTGAATACAAATTGTTTCTTTGATATTTCATTTCATTAAGATTAAGCATATTTGTGAGTCCGTAAGTAAAAATAAATCTGTTCTTATGTAGTGTCACAATTATTTTTGATCAATTTGTGTGTAAGTTAAATTTATTTAGTGATACATCATATATATTATTAAAATCAATGATTGAATGGTGTCTTAAACTTATGAGCTTTGTCTAAATTTAAAACTATAATTTTATCGACTTAAGGCATTATCTTTACTTTTCCTCATTTATACTGTAGGTATTTTGGAAAAGTATTGTGTTTGCTAGAAATGCGATTCTGTAAAGATGAGCGCAGACATTGTGATAAGCTGAAAACAGTCCCCGTGGTTACCCTGTTCTCGCATTTTTTGCTTCCTTGGTCCACAATTATGACAATTGAAAAATACTTAATAAACATAGCGAATGTTTGATTCATAGTATAGGTATTGTCAATTTTTAATTCCACACTTAGAATTACCAGTTCCCGTGTTAGTTATCATGTATAATGCAATGTTGGGAACTTGTAATAAATAACTTAAAACATGACTAAACTCTGTAAGCATAGTTAAACTCTATTGTTACCGCATTAAGCTATACTACCTCCCCTTTTAAAAATAAAATAAATAATTTGGTAAGCTGTCTTAGCAATATAAACCAATAGATAATAGTTCAATCGTAATACTGGTTTGAATAAGCAGTGGCCTTCTTAAAAATGAAGTAAAATCTTTCTTTTACTTCATTCATTTTTTTCATCTTACTAAAACTTGACAAGACACAATTAATACATCAAAACTAAGTCCTAAAATAGTTTATTTAAAAATACTGGAAATTAAATAAAACTAAATGGAAATGAGTGCTAAGTATTAATTAATCATAACTCTGATGATTTTTAAACAAATTATTCTTAAATATTAATTAATCATAGAATCCAGTGAAGTTATCTTCTTATTAATAACGAAGTAGAAACTCATCTCAACCATTTATAACTTTTATATTAAATCAGGGCATTGGATTTTATCTAACGGATGTTATTATTACTTAACTCGAAGCTACAATTCTTGGATCAGAGAAGAAAAATTGTTATTAATTTATTGTCTATCGTAGTTCTTTTTTTAGGTCATATTAATTTCATTTTGTTGTAAGATATTAAGGTTAAAAATGTTTTCAAACAGATAACGAGCAGTGGAGTAAACACAGCTAACAAATAACAACACCGAAATCTCTCCACAAAACCTTTATTAAAACCAGAGCCGGCTTTCGATCTCACGATCATCATCAGTGCCGGAGAGTGGAAGAATGAGAACCCTAGTCTGACTTTTTAGGCAGAGTCATATAGTGGACTCATTCACACCAGGGTTTTCATTCTTTAACTCTTCTTTAACCGGCTCTGGTTTTAATAAAGGTTTTATGGAGAGATTTTGGTGTTGTTATTTGTTAAAAATGTTTTCACTGTTATACTTGAGTATAATAGTGAAAATAAATTTTTGAAACCTAAGGTGAAGTTTATTTTTGGCATTGACCATTTAGGAGCAGAGTCCCGATAAAGCCCTACGACATTTAATTTTGAAATTTTAAATTGCACCTATTGCAACATTCTTCCTCACATTCTATCTTTAAAATAATTATTATTTTGCTCTTTGAATTGAACCTATCATTAATACTTTAGACGCTTTTTGCATTAAGGGAAAAAACTGTAAAAGAACTCAAAACTACAACAATAAATTTTATTTTTTAGCTTAAATTATTTTGCGTTTCGGTATGGAATGATTATACTTAAATTGGCGACTGAACCATAGAAGTTACTATACACGGGTTTATATATAGGCTTTAACTGGACCCAGTATTGTATAAAATTCAACTCTATTAAGACATTGATAAATTACCTCTTATAAGTGTTCCTTGTTATCCTTTCCGGGAGTGGATTCAAAGAATCATTAATGTCTTTTACAAATTCAAAGAGAAGTTGATTAACAAGAAGCTCCGGGCTTATTAGACACTTCATACCACTCATTTAATTACTTCAGCTCTATAAATTATGTCAAATATTGAGAAGACAACAATCATATTTGTTTATAATCTTTATTGTTTATTTTTACTTTTCCTCATTAATACTGTAGGTGAATAGAAATAGTATTGTGTTTGAACTAAATATCCGAAACTGAGATCTTTCCTTTATTATTAATTTCAGATAATTTAAGACATCCTGAGTGGTTTTCACAAAGTTGTCCGTCCATATGTGTGCGTGTCTATGTATGAGTTTCTTTTACTATCGTATAGCTTACCAGTGTATTAATGCTAAAGTGTTAAAACCAATAATTTTTGATCTAGTTGTGCTATCTAGAGAGTATTGTTTTGTGGCTGTATTAACCGGCAATAATGACTAAGCAGAAATTTCAAAAATTCATAAAATGTGGAAAAATGTTTTGATCCATTTGAAATTCAGCACTCAAATAATTACGTATTGAACCAACAATGATTTAATTTTATCACTTTCTCAGCATTAGTTTAATAGAAGTCAACATTCATTTGATTTTTATCAAACGACTTACATAGGTTTTTAAAAAATTGATAAAATTGAAAAATCATCTGAATTGATAAAGTAAGTCAAAGGTAATCCACAAGGTTTCAAAGTAATTTATCAATGAGATCCACTGGATACTGTATTAAGTATTTCACCATATCGCCCCTCTACGGTAACCTCTTTGTATACTGTATATTTAGATGGAGTGGATGTGTTCCTCATTCTTAAGTTTTTCTTGCTCTAATATTTAGGCTAAAGCACTGATTTTTTTTTTACTGTTTTCTATATTGAAGCCCTAATATTTATAAGTGATATACATTTTAGAATTGCTATTCATTTAGCAATAGTAGTGTCCAAATTTAAAAAAATTAAATATACAGATATACAGCTTTTATACGAGGGACTTTTTCCTTGTGTTAATCTAAAGGATTTACTCTATGAAGTGTTTTTACAGGCCAGAAGTTCAGGTTATTTGAATTCATTTATATCGGATTATTTATCAGTTACAAGTTTACATGGGTTTCAGTTTCTTTCAGATAGAAATATTCATGTTTATGAAAGGTAATCACCAAGTGACTTTTGTTTACCTTTACCCTATCATATAGTTTACGGGGAAGTTGCCTTATCTAATATACCTTATCATTAGTACGGGGAAGTTTGTGAATTGTGAATTATAATGAAGTGAGCAAAATCGGACGTACTGTTCTATTCAGTTCTTAGAAAGAAAAATAACGTCTTTGCCGAGATGAATTTTATGATAAAATAGCCCATTAGCGTATTTTTCCAAAGGAAATTTGCTTAAAGTACCCAAAACGTTGTCTATTGTAAGTAGCAATGACAATGGATGGCGTCCCATCAGTTGCGTTAACCTTAAGTGGCAAAAATCGTGTGTCTTATGGCACACATTGGTGTCCTTATAAGTATTATTACAGCGTAAAATGATGTATTGGTCTTGCGAATATCGCTGGAAGTCAGTCGATCGTAGGCTTCATTCTTGGTATAGATGACCAAATAATTTTGAACATGTGAAATATGCTTAGGGTCCTTTTCCCATGGGCAAAACTCGTCAAGGACTCTTAACATTACGGATGGATCCACTACAGCGTTAGCTGTGAAAACTTATACCTTACTGACTCCAATATCGCTGTAACCCAGACATAACATCAGATTATTTTTGGCTAAAGACAAAGCTAGTTTTTATTAATATTTTTAATTTTCCTATAATTATGAACTGAATTACTCGGTTTTATTCAAATCGAATGACTCTTATTTTCTATATTTTCCTTCAATATACACTCTGGTTTACATTTTATTCTTCGAAGTGTGTTGTATATATCGTTAAGCATACAGTATCACAGTATCTTCTGTAACACTTCAAGGTAAATGAATGAAAATAAAAGTGGCGGATAAATAACATATTTATTTATTGCATAAAGCTTTCGAAGGCGAAGGAAGTAGACCTTCTTTCTGCCCCTCTCTAATTTTCCGATAACCGTTACTAAAACCAAAAAAACAGTTATGTATTGTTGGTCTAGCTTAATGTCACATTCTCTCCTTAATATATTTAAATTTGTTCATTGAATTAGATATGTGTGGGGAGTACTATGTTTTCTATCATGGACTGGCTTTGTAATGCTTGTCATAGCATCTTGGAATCAGTTTCAAAGCAACGCTATTAGCTACGTCGTAGATACTTCCTATCTTGGTGTTGATACGTCTTTCCCTTCCATATCTGTCTGTGAAAAGAATTCAGAACAAAGATTATTTGCTGCTGCTACTAAGTATGTTAATCATTATATTTTAAATATAAAAAAAAAATTATAAGTAATCTTAAAATATTAACAGTTATCTTATATTATGTATATTATTATAAGATATTTACTTGTGATACGAACATATTCACGTTAAAACCAAACATATTTTCCTATGGACATAATGGCCAAGGCACTAAAACCTTTTATGAGGGTACATTGTGTCCAAACCAGTATAATTATAGATGTTGTAACTTTTATGTCCTAATCAACGCGTTTGTTTTCTGTATACCTACTATTTCTGATAGGTTTACTACTTCTAATAATAGATTGTTTATATTTTATTGTATGCACAATCAAGTTTTATAGGTCTGTCTAAGCTAAGCGTAATATTATAGTGTTTGCAGTTTGGTGCAACTTAAGATGACTTTACTTGATAGTTAGAAGAATTTAAATTTAAAATTCATTCGTCTTGTTGAGATTTTCAAGACTAGATAGTCATAGCTTGTCAAGATTATTATTCCAGGGTCCAAATCTTACTGAGTTTTAGTAAACTCTTAATTAATAATTCTTATTTACAGTAATTATTTACTATAAGTATATAATTATTTATATACATTAGATTTTATTTTATTTATAAATTTACAATGAAAAGAATCAAAAATAAAAATTAATTATAAATTACTATTAAGAATGCATAGTCATATATAGCATAATATAAATAATAAACTTAATTAAAAAATACATATCATGTCAATCACTAAATATTTAGGGTGGAAATACCAAGTTATTAGTGAATAACATTATTGTTGGCTTTCTTAAGCCACAGGCTGTTTTGCTAATTTTTATGGTTTTGAGTGGCAGTTTAACTATGGAAGCGGTTAATTTATTAAAAACCTTATTTCATTAAAATTTAGGGACTGATACGATTTGTTAAGTCTACAAGCGGAAATATTGTTATTAATCATATATCTATTATTAATAAACTCCCCCTTATCATACTTTGCTTTAATGAACAACAACAATGATAAAATGTAAACCGAATAAAGAATTAAGATTTCAATAAAATATTTATTATTTCAATAGTATTTTTTCACGATTAAAATTTTAATTTGAATATATAAATGTGTAAGATTTTAGATTGAGTAATTTTTTTTATGTTGGTAATTTGTGATAATTTTGAAGCAATTATTTTAGATTATTTGGTGCTGAAAGAGATATGAATTTGGATGAAGTTCTGAACGAAATTTCTTTTTACACTGGGAATTACTACTACACTAAAGGAACGTGTGGGCCTAAATCTGATGATACCTCTAAAACACCAAGTGACGGCGGAGAAGAATTTTCTGATGATTTTGGCGACGATTTAAATCCAGATGAGCGAAATTATGATAATGATTATCAGAGTTTAGAGGATGATAAAGGCGATACTAACTCGAATGATTTTGATAATAATGGTGATTATGGGAACGAAGTTACCAATTTAAGTAATAGAAATACTTTTGAAGATATCCCCGTGTCTGAAATTGATGAGAATGTTTCTGAAACTTCTGGTAACGCTGAGAGAAAAATTGACAGCGGAGAGGAATCCGAAAATGGTAATTTTGAAAATATTAATATTGGGGATAATGAGGTGGGGGTAAGAAAGGAAATATCTTCTTTCGATAGTAATCATAAATTGGTCGGTGATGGTACGGAAGATTCAGCTACAAACAAAGATGATAGTTATATTACTGATACTAATACTGATTTAATAAACAAAAATGCTGTGAATACTCCTGGAAATCTTCACGAAATGATTAGTGATAATATGAAAGTTTTTGAAACTACCGCTAAATATAATAGCGATCATGTTAGTGAGCGAAACATTGAAGAAATATATGAAACAAACATAAATAAGAAAAACGAAGAAATTTTTGAAAATACTTCTGATTTAGATCAAACTAAACCTACTGTTGATCTTAGCATTCGAGTTGAATCTGGAATTACTAAATCTGAAGGTGATGTGGGTACTATTGTTTATTCCGATAATTCTTTAAATTCTGAAATCCATTCAGTCATTCAAGACGTTTCTGAAAACGTCGCTAATTCTAATTATGATGCTAATGATAAAAATGGCTTTAAGAATTCTGGCGATTCTAGGATAAACCGTTTTAATGATATTTCAGACAAAAAACTTGAAGAGACTGATGATGGGAGAAAAATAGGACATATTTCGGAACCAAATATGATAGGATACGATGAAGTAAATGTTAAAAATGTCGATAGTCTTGAGCTGTATATGAAATCTAATAAAAGACTAAAATATCCATTACCTAATACTAACAATGTTATCAGTACAACTGACAACATTTTATATTCATCGAGCCATGAAAAAGAGTTTTCTTTAACATCGTCCTTTTTGATTCCTTATACCTATCCTAATTCTTTTTTTACGAGTTCTCACGAAACTGAACAAAGAAAAGAAAAAACCAAGGATATAGATAAAATGAATAATGAAAATGTCGTTAGTTCAACTCTCAGTTCTATTGAAAGCGAATCAATAAACAATCTCGATTCCTTAAAAGTGCACGTCAGGTCAGATGTTGAAATCATTAGCGACGATTTTGAAGGTTCCTTAATAGGCGACGAGAGAATCAAAGCTAATGATAAACAAACTCTTCAAGATGATTTAGAAGAAACTAATGATGTTACCAGTATGGATAATGATAGTGGAGATAGTATGAGTGATGGCAATATAGATGACTCTGATGGACTGAATGATGATAATGATGGTAAAAAACCATCATCTAATACACCAGTTAATTGTCCGAAGGATAATTTTAAAGAAATAGCTTTGGAAGTAAGTTATATTTTCTTATTAATTTTGAAATTAATATAATTATTTGGGTAGTTTATATTTATAAGTGATGCCTATTTAAGCATATTTGCCTGACTGGCTTACATAATAATAATGAATTTTTATTTCCCTGTATGCAATTATAATACACAAAGTAGAATTGTTCTTGTTATAAAACAATTCTTATAATAAGAATAATAACATTGTAACATCTGTTTCCAGATGTTATAGGAAAGTGAACGATATCTTTCTGTTTATTTAGAGTGTAAGTCTCATTATTATTATTAGATAAATAGATTACGAGAGAAATCTGAATCACTCTTAAAATTATTTTTAACATTTGTTATAAGTAATTTGTGTCAAAGTATAGACTTTTTTAAATTTGGATGTATATGAAATTTATAGGTAAGATCTAGTTGTGAAGATATAATAACTGATTGTAAATGGAGAGGTGAGCCATTCGACTGCTGCAAACATTTCCGAATGATAGAAACTGAAATTGGACCATGTTACACATTAAGCAGCAAAACAGAAAAGTATCATTTCTCTATGTTATCTATGTTATTCCTTTTTTCCATTCCCGCCAATAATTTATCCACATAAAATTTCTCATACTCTTTGATCGATGGAAATTAAATCATTATAGCTTATTACTGCGAAATAAGCAAAATCATTAAATGAAGATTATCTAAATTTTTAGGGTAGATGTGGCGAACGTTTTTTCAATAATTTTAATGTACTGCAAAACTCGGTAGTATCAAATCATAGAGGAATTAATTTGTTTGTTTTGTTACCTAATGATAAAACAAGTGGATTGAAATACATTTTTTTAAATGTTTTATAAAATTGAAGACTTTTCTCCTTATTCTTAATTATGGACTTCTGCAAAAATTATTTCACCCTTTAGAAGTTTGAAAACGTATTACATGTGCGATTGAAACGTAATACAGTTCGCTGCTGCAAACTGTTTCTCTTGGTTATAAAATCAAATTACACTTCTCTACACACTCTATTTTATACATATTACATTTTTTCTTTTATTTTATAAAATAATATTTTTGAAAAGTCAGGATCATTAAGCATTACTCGCAATGTCTCATTAGTTATTATAAGTCTATTTATCTTTTACAGTATTTATTTCTTAATCTTTATATTGATCTTTTCTTATCGCGATTTGTTAGGAAAAACAGTGTAGTATTTTTTATATTGTCAGAGCTTCTGCGTAAAAGATAATCCTCTAAATACCATTGGATAACAGATTAAAGGAAGTAAAAATAATATAAATGGGCTCTTCTTTTCATTTTAATTATTCTATTTAGAGTCCATTTCCTTATCAAAAATGCTCTCTTTGCGTAAAAAACGTACTTTTACGAAAAATTGGACCAGAAAATCACTTTTTTTTAGTTTCTCTCTTTCATGGTCTAAAAATTGAAACAGGGCTCAAAATGAGCTAAATTCGTTTTAGAAATATTCAATTTAAGTTGTTATCCCATTTTCTGTTAAACCCTTAATAATTATTTAATTTAACAAAAATACTTAAATATATCTGAGTTTAAGAGAAAATTTAATTATAATTAACAAAATAATTGTACCTGCATTTAAAATATCGTTATTTTTCAGTCCAAAGGATTCAGATTATTTAAATTTCTTTTCAAATTCAAAAATTGGTTTGGCCAGTTTATTTTTCAAACTCAACACCACAGCCCAGGTAAAATATTAATGTATTAAATTTAATAACAATTTTGTTCTAAACTCTATTTATATAAATTTGGGTTTTACACGTGCTTAAATATAATTGATACAATTTTAACCACTAAAATGTTATACATTTAAAAACTTAAAATTTTTATGTATAATAAATAATTAACTTAGTTTGTTTGCTCGCATTTTAATGATTAAAATCTTTTTACTTTTCCTTATTTATATATAAGTGTTTCCACTTAATATCCAAAATTAGAGTTTCACTTTTAGCGAAAAATATGCTGAAAGGGGTGAGGTTTTTTGAAGGGGCTTATCAAGATATATATATATATATATATATATATAATATATATATATATATATATATATTATATATATATATTAATATATATTATATATGTGTGGTGTGTGTGTGTTGTGTGTGTTGTACGAGAGTTTGTTTCTATGTTTTTAATCTGTTTTTTGGCATTGGTCTACTTGGACTATACAGGCATATAATTTGTTTCTAAACGTATGAACGCTTATTCATATGTAAATGAAAATTGGAACAAAATGGGCTTTGTTAACTTTCCAAACGCTATTGTTTATGAAATGGGTACGATGTAATTAACCCACAATAATGGCTGCAATTTATTTTTTTAATTCAGTAAACTCTGATATGTTATCCGATTGAATTAAAAACACATCTCACTTTGTAAGCTTTACACATAAATTTTAATTCTATGTAGTTAAAGTTAACTACATAAATTTGTCATTAAAAGTTGATTTTTTAAAATTTTTGTAACTACAAGACTTGCACTTTTCTGAAACGGGCCCCAGGTTTTTTGACTAATAATTTTGGAAATTCGCTTATATCATGGCAGTATGTCACTTGCAAAACTACCATTACTACTAATAATATTTTTTTCCTTGACAAACAATGGTTTTTATAATTTACTATGTATATAAGTTGAATGTATATTTTTATCATCAAGTTTTATTATTTTTACCTTTCCTCATTGATACCGTATTCCTCATTGATTTTTTTAATATAAATATGTGATCAGAGCTCGCAGTAGCTTTCAGACAGAGCTAGACCAAGAAATTCGCCTTTCTCTTGTCAGATTAAAGATAAAGAAAATTCATAGATAAGATATGGATAAGAAAATTAAAGTATGTATAAATAATAGATTTTAGATGTAATAGTTTTAAAACAAGAAAATAATATCATACATCATTTAGGAATACAATAAACAAATTGTTATATGAAATATCTGCTGTTAGTTTTACTATTGACCAATGAAATTTAACTTTTCATTGAGAGAAGAAAATTTTAAGTGAATGAAAACAATTATGTTGCCGCAAATCGGGCACACGGGGTAGGGGCCGCGATGCGGACCCCAGCGCTTACGCCACTTAGCCGCGGGTTGGCCTATTGATTTGCTAAGCTTTGCTTTAACACTCTTATCACTTCATTGTTTTGTAGGTTTACATGCACACTGATCATGACGTGCCATATTTAAATTCGTTGTCAAGCGAAATTTTCAATCCCGAAGAATATAAGTTATTGAAAGTGGGTATAATGGTGAGTGATATTAGTAACGATCATCAGGTCGATCAGTTATCCATCAAACAGAGAAACTGCAGGTTCCCTCATGAAAATTATGATATAAAGGTAATTAAATAGTAAAAATGTACGTTAGTTATATGTCCCTTAATCTGACACCCGATCTCATAATGCGATTTAGGTTCATGTTTGATTGACATTTTTTAAAGTATATAATTATTTGAGCAGCAATAAAAATTAGAAAAGTTAGGTTTTATTGCCTTAAACTGTAAAAATTTTATTTTATCTCTATAGCTAGTAAAGTAGTACTTATTTCCACTGCCATTAAAATCTAATTTTCTGTTTAGGTACATTATCTTCTATTTCTCCGTAAGAATTGAATCTAACACTATCTAGATCATCAGTATTAGTCATCTTGTAATTATAAACCACACAGTTTAAGAGTTATACCTATTTAAATTTATAACGATAAAAATAAGCAGTTGATTTAGTTTGTAGTATAGCTGAATAAAGTTTCTCCATAAAATCTTAACCAGATAACCACCATAAAACTGAGCCGACTTTCGACCTCTCGATCATCATCGTGTCTATAACCTAACATACATAGTAAAAATAATTAATAAATAAACAAAGTTAAAATGTACAAAAAAAGTAAAAATGAATAAGTGATAAAAAATGTTACAAAGTACATATTTCATTTTATTAGGTTAGTTTTATACTTTTTTAAGTTGATTTCATTCTCTTTTTAAGTTTGTTGGGTTAGGGACTGATGATGATGGAGAGATCGAAAGCCGGAGAGACTTTGGTGTTTGATTCAGCTATATTTACGTTGAATATCTGCAGATTGTGTTACACGCCTATAAGTTTCATCTCTCTGGTTACATACGTATCTTATAGATTCATTGATTATGGATGGTGTGTGACGTCATTGCAGGACTGCATTGGCAGCTTACATTAATTATGTTACATGTTTATTTCTCCAATTGCGTCATCACCGGACTAAAACCTAACATGAAAATAAAATTTAGTTTCATTCATCAAAACCCTCCAATTGAATTACTCTATTAGCCTAGCTTTAGGTAATTCTGATTTAATAGGGTTGCCCCTGTGTAGGCTATATTTATAGCCCATGTCAACGTGGATGGATTGTGGGATAAAAAAATTGCTTTAGATACATTTTCTGATTTAATAGTCGATGTACTAATTTCTTGTGACAGATTCTTCTTTCTGCAATCCAACCTAAATCATAATATAATTCTCTATTTGAATCCCAGGTGTATCGCTCGGGCTTGCAATTCTTTACTTTCATTTCTCTGCTAAAATCGTAATTTTTTCTTATGTCGTTATATTGTAGGTGTCAAATACCTACAGCTACAGCCACTGCATAACAGAGTGTAGGGTCCGTCAAATGATCGACAGATGCGGATGCGTTCATCATTGGATCCCTAATTATGGTTAACTTTATAGTTTTTATATTTGTTTGCAAAAGTAATTAATTTTTGATGTTTCGCAATTATAATTTTTTGTGCACCTTTTAATGTACATTTTCTGGTTTCATATTTCTTCGAATTCATATGTGAATTCGATCCTCAGCATGCTCTGGCTTAGTCAAGGATCTTGAATACAGGGGATGACGCACTAAGTCGATTAAAAATAGAGAGAATTAAATACGAAACTCTCGTCAAAAACCAACTGCACATGATTGGTACAAACTGCGCATGCTTACAATTAAATTTTAGAGGCAAACTTAACCTCTTAATGGGTTTCTATTGTTTATTGCTTGAGAAGGTTATAAACACGCTTAAATTATCACTCACTAAAGAGGCTAAGTATAATCCAAAATTTAAAATTAAATTAAACACAAATGACGTAACACGCACCACAAAAACTTGACAACCTTGCTACATAACCTGCGTTTGGAGCCTTTTTTTCATTATAACCATGGGGAAGGTAAGTTTGCTCCTATTTCTCTATCTCATACAACTTCCATGGAGTCAGAAAAGTTCCTTAATGCGTCATTCCCTTTATTCAAGATCCTTGTGCTTAGGTATATAGCCTGATTTAATCTTAGCTGTACTGTCAGCTTGTACTGGTTTGGTTCGTCTCTTTTACTTTTCTCAATATATACCGTTGCTACATAGGAAAAGTATTGGGCTAGAACTAAAAATTCGAAAACGAGATTCCATCTAAATCATCCGGTATTAATTTACATCATCCGGCATAAAAAACGGAAAATGTATCGATCGATTTGAGATTTGGCACGCTAGTAGTCACTGATAAGACCCAACATTGGTCACTGAGCCAAGGTTCATCTCATTTTTAAATGAAATTTTAATATATTATAATATACATAAAAATTGTATAATAAATAAATAAATACATAAATAATATATTTACACTACAGTATAAACTCAGCTGCTCAGCTAAAATGTTTATTTAATATGCTCACTATTATTTTAGTGTTTCGAATGTTTCGTTGGGTTTGTGCATTATTTTAATATTTTAGGCAACAAGATTATTTGATTATTCTAGTACTGAATTGAAATAATATGATAAAAATAAGGATGTTCCTTAATGTTAGCTGTATATAATGATTTTAGAGAACGAAAAGACATGTGGGCTGAACGGATCACTCTGCCTGTATGAACAGAGTTCAGACTTACTTGTGGTAAAACTTCCTTGGAGTTATGGGTCTGGCATAACCTGCTCCTGTCTACCATCTTGTCTCCAACCTCTCTACAGCACAGTTCTCACTACGACCTACGAGTATTTTTTACATTATTGACCCTTTGCTTTAAATGAATTTTGCAAATTTGATTAGTAAAAATTTAGTTATTTTTTACTCAAAATTGGCCTTATAAGAACGCTTTACTTTAAGAAGACCTATGAATTTTCCGTTCATTATGGCTGTATGTTTTTCATTTTTCCGGCTGCTGTAAATTATTTCCTGTATAGCCTTACAATGTTCAGTGAAGAAAGATTTTATTGCTAAGGCGATAAAACGTTTATTTTATACCCGTAGTCTAGCAAAAATTTCCGAGGTACCTCGTTCCCAATTTTTTTCAAAGGTATCAGTTCAGATTTTGTCTTTGTTAATCATAGAATAAGAAATATGAATTTCCATGTTTCTAGTTTAGAAGAAAAAGAGAGACAGTTTCAAATTTATCTGATGTCTTTGCCGACAGAGAGAAGTCGTCGGAATACTGTCAGGGGAAGGATGGATCTTGTCGGTAATGACTTAATGACTAGTATTTGTTTAGTTATGTTTCGGTCAGGTTGGCACAAAGTTTTTCTCCCTGAACTAAGATCCCTCAAATTTAAACTTTTTATGTAGGTTGACTCAAGTTTATTGGGACGAAAGCAAAAATTCTCATTCAGTTGTCCTAGCTAAATAACAGAATTTAATTTAAGCGTGATCTGAGTCGTTTCAACTTAGTTTAACTTGTTCTTACTATTGTTGAAAACAGCTACCTGAAACTGTTTTTGATTCAAACCTTGTGCTAGTAAAAAATTGTGTAGCTTAAAATATTGATGTTCCGAAATATTTCGAAAACTTACAAGAACTGGATTACCTATTTAGGGTATTTGTAGTCCGGTTGGAACATAAGATCAAGGAGGTTTTGTCCTCACTATATAGATCTTGACTCATAGAGTAGCTTATTTATATCCTGCTTTTGAGCTTAATAAATACTACTTAATGTCATAACTTTAAAATATGTAAACTATACAAGTAATATTTTTATTTTATACATATTTAAAATTGACATATAAATAACTTTGTTTAAAATTATTAACATTAATATAAGCTTGTGACAAAACTGCGGTGATGTTTTTATCGTTCTAAGTGTTCATAATAATAATAAAATTAAAAATAATAATTTTAGAATGACATACATAATAAATTGGAAAACTTGTTGACGAACTTTATTTAGAAATTAATACAGAATTAAATAAATGAATTTAAGACCCAAAAAAAAGAAACTACTAATAACAGTAACCACTATGAATCCTTTTACTTTAAAATAAATAATTTATCAAGAAAAAGTAACAATAGATATTTAAAATTTATTAGTAAAAACCTGTGATTTGATTACATAAAATTAATTACTTATGCTAGTGACAAAATCGGAAGTAATACATATATGTATACATGCGTTTTTGTGTTAACCTTGTACACACATAGTAGCATATGTGTATAAAATTTCAGCTCGAACCGATAACTTCTCAAGATAAATTTTTGCCATTTGTACAAAGTTTCAAAGTTATGGCGATCCCATGATCCATAATGGAGACATAACATAAGAAGGCTCTTAGTGACCACGTTCAATATCAGAAAATTGCCGAGGGATTTATCACGAAATGTTTTTGATTTTTAGGGAGTCTAACTCTAGTTGACGGGAAATAAGTGGAAAGTGAGGAGAGAAATTACTTTAAAGCTCCATGGAGAATAAAACTAAGATTTCAGGGTTTATTGCACGCACTCGCCCTCAGAAAAAAAAGTAACTCACTCTCTATGAAAAAATCAAGTAAAGATTGGTAAAATTGTAGGAGGGAGTCACTTGTGTTTCCATTTTTCACCGCTATTTTGGGGGACCAGCGCTAGTTAGGTGTCAAAGGTAGATGAAGAGAGAAGCCGACAATCTTGCCGTATAGGGTTATGTTATTTGTGAACATGCCATTCTAGCGAAGCGTATTCGTAGTCATAACCAAGGATCTTGAATAAACGGGATGACGCATTTAGGAACATTTCTTACCACGTGGAAGTTGTATGAGATAGAGAAATAGGAGCAAACTTACCTTCCTCATGGTTATAATGAAAAAAATACGCCAAACACGGGTTATGTAGCAAGGTTGTCGAGTTTGGTTCTCAACTTTCTTCTCTGCTTCTCGCGATTGTTACATGTGTGGTTTTTAGATTTTGGAAATTAGTCGCTTCAGTGAGTGTTCATTTATGCGTGTTCATATCATTCTCAAGCAATAGCCAATGGAAAACCATTGAGAGGTAAGTTTGCCTCTAAAATTTAGGACCTGCGCTGTTATAAGAATCGTAAGCACGCGCAGTTTGTACAAAGCATGTGCAGTTAATTTTTGACAGGTGTTTCGTGTTATTCTCTCTATATTTTGGTTTTCGATAGGGTCACCTTTTTGTATGATTAATCGACTTAGTGCGTTATCCCCTTTATTCAAGATCCTTGGTCATAACACTCTAGACTTCACCATTACAATTTGAGGTCGAACATAGTCAGACCCAAATTACAGCATCCTATGCTTTGAGTAAACATGACATTCTTAATACCAGCCAAGCGAGACCGAAGGTATTAGGAAAAATACCTAGGTACCATGTACCCGGATTATTTCAAATACCATTAATGTATTTACAATACCGTACGTTTGAATCTCATTATGTTATTGAAAACACAAAAATGTTAAGAAACTTGAACTGTATTAATTTTTTCAGTATCAATGGGAGGATCAGGAGGGCTGTTCGTTGGAGCTAGCTTACTTAGTTTTCTAGAAATATTCTTCTTCGTCATCTTCAGATTAAGAAGATCTAACTACAGATCAGTTGATAATGAATACAATAGAGTTCGTTTATTTCAAAACATGAGAGTTATTTCTGATATTAGAAATATTAACTGAATCTATTCCTATTTTATGATAGTTATTTTAGTGGTGCAGTACCAATCTTAGATGACCCTATCCGTGGCGCGAGATACCCGTAAGGAAAATGATTCTATTAGTGCTCAGAGCAATAAAATCATTTCTTTTACAGAGTTCAGCCGCATGATAAGGTCAGCTCAAAATAATAATGCTGTGAATTCTTGTAATGTGTATAAAATATTCATATTAATGTATGAATAATGTGTTTTTTTCTTATTTAATTATGAAATTTGATTTATTATTAAATAAAGTGTATTAATTTTGAATCTCATTCCTTTTTATAATAATTTCAAATTTATAATTGGAGCTGTTACGTGATTAGATGTTAAAAATAATGCAACTAGTTTTTCATGAACGTTTAAAATATTTCTTGTCTTTTTAAGTTTTATTAAATTTAAAATGTTTAGAGATTTTTTTCAAGCATATGTTATTTGGTTT
This sequence comes from Microvelia longipes, assembly GCA_018340805.1. Classification (NCBI taxonomy): domain Eukaryota; kingdom Metazoa; phylum Arthropoda; class Insecta; order Hemiptera; family Veliidae; genus Microvelia; species Microvelia longipes. The sequence goes on along the minus strand of JACMZG010001911.1, from coordinate 49,005,889 downwards.
TAACTGCATCTAATATTATTTCTTAATTTTTTTAAAATTGACTTAACTATGCTAACCCTAATACTTGTAACAATAATTTTGGTTGTATTACTCAATATAAAGTGTCAAAAAAACAAGAGGCCTTCGGTGCCGGGGGCCGCTTCGCGGTTATTTATGTAAGTGGCATACTGCCACGAAAGTGAATTTTCAAATGTATTAGAGAAAAAAAAAGAATTTTGTCATCTATGACATATTGTTTGACATTATTAAATATATGTCAATCAAAAACATCAGAATTAGAACTGATAATACAATGAAACTTCGTACGTTTGTTAACCATACATATTTGTTAACCATGAGTGTAAAATATTTCAGACCAATCTTAACTATATATGAAGATTTGTGATTTTTTTAAATGTATAATTTCAGAAACGATAGTGTTCGGGACATTAGCAAGGTTGATTTAGTACCAAGTTTCATTTCGATTCCAGAAAGGTATCGTGTCCCATAGAAACGTCTAGAACACATAATTCTCGCATATAATATATATATTTAATTATATATATATATATATATAATATATATATATTATATATATTATATATATATATATATATATATATATATATATATATATATATATTCTTGATCAGTGAAAAAAAGACATTTATCTTTTGTAGCAAAAAGTTAACTAAACATGATTCAACTCAAGAAATGTTTAAGGGGTATCTCGAATTTGTATCACCCTATCGGATTCGCTACGCTCGTCCTCACTAGGAAGACTAAGAATATGAAGCTACTAAATTTATATTGCAGTACGTCTTTAGACTTATTTTCCTCGTCCTTATGCTGTTAATACGGGTCTTTAGTCCATAACCGCTACGTGGCTGCGGCGCTTCACGTCTTGGGCGATCTGCGTATAAAGTATGAGAAAGTATACAATTATGATTCTTTATATCTATGTATCTTAATTATTAAAATCGATGTATCTTGATACTTTATATCTTTGTATCATGATTAATAAAAATCTATGCATCTTGATTCACAACAATCCGTCTGGCAACTCGAATGGGGGAGAGACTTGTAAACTGCAGATTAAAGCAAGGACTGTGGTACGAAAGCTATTATTATGGTTATAACAAGACATGGTAAATTAAGAAGCATCCTTAAAAGGTTTAATCTTATGCAATCGGAAGTTTGTAGCTGTCACCAGACGTCTGACCATGTCCTGTTTTCATGGCCAAATCTGGATAACAAGTGATAACCTCTTATTAACTCCTGGACAACACAAGACCTCCCACAAACAATAGACTTTTAATTTTTATGATACTTTTCGGATCATATTGACTAAATTGATCAGTTTGATAGAAGTTAAATAACTAATTAATTCTTAGACATAATGTCTGAATTTTTATTTTATATATATCCAGTTTAATAAAGATTTCGGCAAACTCATTTAGAAAAATTAAGAAAAGGAAGAAGAAAAGAAAAACAGCAGGGAAATTGTTTATTTTTTTTTTTAATTTGCTATGAGTTGTTTATTTTTTTTTTAAATTTGCTATGAGTTTATTTTTGTCTAATATTTTCTTTTATCTTTTATAATTGTTTTTATTGTTTTAAGATGTTTATCTTTGAACATTTACCTTTTGTTTTATCAGTCAAGTTAGCTAATTTGAGAGTCTAGGGTCATAGGTCAAGTTAGGTCAGAGGACCTCATGTACTATTTATTTTTTTGGCTAAGTTTTGGTAGTTGTCTTGTAGAGCTAGTTTACACCTTGTGTGAATTAATTAGAGAGGACACTAGAGTAAGTGGAGTGAAGAGAATCTTGTTATTTTCTGCCCTTTATTTATGCCAAATAGTGTTCATCTGATCTACCAAACTTTGATAAATAGCTTAGATTGGTAGCTTTTTGAGTTTTCAGGTAACTCATCGTTCATGAAATCAGCCAGGATCTACTTTATGGCTTCGTTTGTTTATTTTAAGGTTATAACAAAAAAGAAAATTGTAGACTTACGGCCACCATCTACTCATGCACCTGATGCTGTTTAACCTGATTACCTTTTTACTTTTCCTCATTTATACCGTAGGAATATAGGAGAAGTATTTGTGTTTAATATCTGAAACCGGAATTATCCATTTCAGGCGTTTTTAAGGCCTCCTAAGTGGTTTTTGCAAATGTGTCTGTCTGTATGTGTGTGTCTGTTATTATCGTAGCGCCCTGTATATTTATGCTGGAGAGTTAAAATTTTGTATAAAATCGGTTACATATATATATATATGTTATCGGTTATATATTTATATATATATAAAATCGGTTACATATATATATGTATATGTATTAATGTATGTATGTATTACAAACAATTAAAATAATGTTTATGTTTTGTTTAAAAAAAAACATTTAAAGTACAAATCAAAACTATTTTTATCCAAATAGACTTAAAGAATGAGGACATTTTAGTTTTTATTTTACTTAAAGCTAATATGTCGAACGAATTAAAAAAAAGATATTTTTTAAGACAAAAGTTAGCTTTAAGATCTAAATTATTATATATAAAATTATAAAACTAATTAATTATGTTTATAAAATTAAGTTATTTAAAAAAAGATTTTCCTTGCCCGAACCATAGTTTTCAAATAATTTTTGCAACAACACTGCCAAATAACGCTAATGAGGTTGTCTGGATGATGGAAGTGGAGAGGGGTAAAATATGGGGATTCCGATAGGCTTTTTATGATTTTTATTATTGTAAACACACTAGCTTATATGGCAATATTATATGCTCTTGTAATTTTTAAACGTATAGAAAGTATCGTTTCATGACAGTTTGTTATTTGTTAAATTAAATTATTACATTTCATCAGCCGTATTATTTTGAATGTATTAAACTTAGCATAAGTGCGCAACAATGTATAATTTGTTATGTTATGTGATTTACCATTGTTTTTAGATTTATGCTGAATATAATGATAACAATAGTATGAGATTGCTAATTTCAAACAACAAATACAGGTTACAGTAAACTTAATGCAAATCCTCTGAAGGAAACCGTATCGCATTATTTATTTAACAATAACTGTACTTAGTGCTTTAATTCAATAGATTAGACCTTTATAATACCATTATATACAGAGAGATATTTGTACTAGAGGGGCCTATTGCTTGAATTTTGATACATAGAAAAAGTAACCTTCGACTATTAAAATAATACAATAAATAGTACTAAATTACAGTAACTTATAATATAGCCATTAAAATACAAAACAAAAAAATGTGATAAGGTGACGACAATTAACTTATTATAACCTTAACTTACTATTAGATGTGGTTTTAATGAGGTTATACAGAGACCCTGAGAGACCCAAATGTGGTTTCATGAATGGCTTCGCCCCCTCTAGTAATATACCTCTATGAATTCGTATAATCTGCAAATACCTAGTCTAATCGTCTTATGATGCCTAATCTGCTATATGTTAGGCTGTTAGTCATATAAAAGTCACCTAGTCTTATAAAATCATCACCGTATAAAAAAAATCATTTATAATGTAAATAACGGTTCCAGGCTAGGTTCAAAGAGTTTGGCGGAGTGAGTTTTAGTTGGTATGTGGCTGACTCTGAGTCCAACACTGTTGGTAGACCGCTGGGTCTTCGTGCGTAAATGCATTTCTTTATCTTTTTTGGTAACATTTTTCCGCAAAAAAAATTTGGGCAAAAATAGCTTCATTTTGGAGATAATAGTGGAAAATGGAGTTTTCCAAACGTATTTATGTACTAACTTTTCTAATAAGCATCTTGTGCCTTTAAATAATTTAATAATAATTATAATAAAAAAAATATGTGGAAATTGAAAAAAAGTGTAATTCGTAGCAATAGTATTATCATCAGAGGGAATAGTAACTAGCAATTTAACAAATAACTTGGAATTATTAGGTCTATCCAAAGATTTGCTAATATCTGTACAACGTACAACAGTTCTCCAAACCTGCTATATAGTACGTAAATTTCTGTCAGTGGAATAGGATGAATTTCAATCTGATCGCACCATTTTTTCGTGTTTTATGATTTTTAGGATTTTCTACGGGGTTAATGACGTCATAAAATTTTTTTCCGGATAGCACATTTACACCTATAGACTGAGTTTTGTACAAAGTTTTAACTTTCTACCATAAATACACTGGGAGATACGATCATAACAGACAGACACATACACACAGACTAACAACTGTGGCTTTTAAAACACCTAAAACGGATAATTCCGGTGGTTTCGGGTTTTTTTTCCAAACCCAATATTTTTTATACCTATTGTATAAATGAGGAAAAATTATAACATTCCATCAAATATGTACAAATTTGCAGGCGCCGGACCTCCACTTAAGCATCAATACAAAGACGTACATGACTACAATACAAGATCTAAACATGACTTGACCACCAAACAACATAGGACAAGTAAGTACGAAAATAGCCAGCAATATGCTTCAATAAAGCTCTATAACTCATTACCGAATCAACTTAAACAATTACACGACAACAACGACTTTATTGAGCAATGTAAACATTTATTAACTAACAAACCTGTTTATAAGATCAGTGAACTGTTTAGTAAAACTTATTATTTAAATTAAAAATAGAAATCTTTGTATTTTACAAAAAAAAAATATTCTGATGTTTAATTGTTAAATTATTAGTCTTTAGTTATTGTTATAATTCTACTCAGCTATTTGTTTGTACTATCTTTTTTTTGTCCAGTTAATTAATTTGTTGCCACTATCGCTAGTACTAGTTTTAATTATGCCAGTTAAAACTTTTATTTAAGTACGAGTACATTAACTAAAATTTTATTTTTAATATAATGCTATGACGATTTGCAAATGTAAAAAAAATACTTATACGCAAATAAAATTATTTATATATTTATCTTATTATTCCTGAATTCATTTGAAACAAAACATAAGATGACTTACTTTTATAATAGTAGAACTAACTGGTAATAAAAAAATTTGTTTTATATATTGGATCTCAGGATCTACAACTGGAGTTGTAGTAGTCTCGACACTTGTAGCAAGTGGAGACACTTTTAATTGTGTGGTCAACTTACATACTAATTAAATTTAACTTAAGATACTTCATTGTAATTAAGGCAGATATAGCTCAACTGATACACCTTGTATCAGAGAAGTTATATCTTTAAACGGTTAACCAAATTACCATCTGATAATATCCCGCGTAGAAGCGCCTGCCTCGCTTTGTCCTCTTCTCCCTGCCGGGATTCGAACCCGTGACCTCTGAGTGAGAGGCGAGCGCTGTTTCCACTGAGCCACGCCGTCCTCTCTCGCGCGCACAGGAAAATCCCCTTATATACTTGTTCAACCTCACTTGTATACTCTACTCTTGGCTCAAAACAATGTTATCTTTTCTTATTTATTAGCATTTTAATATTTCATTAAAATATGAATGAATTATTATTTAATACGAATTAAATACTATTTTACACCAATATATTGATAATATTACTTTAACAAATTAAAGTTAATTAAACATGGATTTATATATCAATATGTATAAGTAAAAGAAAATACTAAAAAAAGATTTAAGAAAGTTTTGACTGGTTACTTTTATATGTCGATCATTAAACATTTGCATTATTGTTAGATTGATATTTTTAACAGTGTTGAAATATGAAATCTGATTCTATTGTTAATATTGAGTTTTATAGGGGCTACCCAACCTACTTTTATAACCTCGGTTTCGTAAATCAAAATGTTTTGTTTTATTCGGCTCTGACTAACCAGCTCCCGTATATGCAACTTGGCTCCCACTCCTAGTAGTTGTACTTCGTACACACAGCGTATCGTGTGTACGAATCGTAATTATCCTATTATAGGCGATCGTATTCTATGCGCTCTTTAATACGATCCTGTTCTTGCATCGAATTTATTTAGTCGATTCAGATGACGTCGTAACTTACCCCGCTAAAACATCCCGTCGTCACTATACTAGTAGAATGAGCGTGAATGGAGTCCATCATAAATAATAAAAGAAAGGAATTCTCTCCACAAAACAAAACTTTATTGACATAAAGAACATAGAAAACATAGACTCACTTCTCTACTTCTTTAACATCTCAACGGTTTTGCACTGATGATGGCCTCTAGTTAGGTTGAAAGCGCTTTGCCAATAAAGTTTTGTTTTGTGGAGAGACTTCCTTTCTTTTATTATCCCGTCGTCGTTCACTCGGCTTAAAAGAAAGTGTACTTCGGAAATTTTCCTCATCACATTGGATTCGCTACGCTCATCCTCCATACTTCGGACTCGCTTCCCTTGTCCTCTGAATATATAAGTCGTTTAATTTATATTCCAACATGTTGCGGACTTGCTTTGCTCGTCCTCAGATAGTATATACATCCGATTTCGCTTTATTCCTAGCGTAATGAAAAGTATTAAATATATCTAAACTATAATAATATCTAAACTTCGTCTTTCGAAATATTTTTATAAAGCAAAATTCCTGATACGGTTAGTCTGAATAGACCAATAGAAGTGGTAAATTCACCTATTTTCTAAAAATACCATAAATTAATTAATAAAAACAACGCAGAGTGAGATATCACTGTCGACAAAAGTGTCCGCCATCTTTAGATTAGTTATTCTTTAGTAAGTTATTCTAGTTACTAACTATAACCTTCTTGTTTACGTTTTGCATTGTTATTTATTCAGTTCCTCGAGAAGTTAGCAGCTAGTGAACAATCTGTGATATTAATGTAACATTTGTGTAACTTGTGGTTAGTTTAGTTTACGTGTATTTACTATTAGTTTTCAGTGCGGGTAATTATCAGGACATGTAAAACGTTTAAGCCTGAAGGTGTTCACAAGGTTGTCGAAATATATTGCTAATAATAGGTAATTTTATAATTTTAGAACTTTAACCTGTACTTATTTACAACGTAAAGCTATACACTCAATTGGAGAATTTTCAATTTTTACAATTTTTTTAAAAACCTGCTCAAGTCATTTGATACAAATTGAACTAACGTTGATTATGGGATGAAACTTGGCACATTACATGGCTACATGAATGCCGAGTTTCAATCCGATCACATAATGATTTTTCGAAATTTGTCCCCCCCCCCCCCTTTGTTACTCCCTTAGTGTATGCGAGGGGAATGATCTGGATTACTTAAAAGGGGAATCGTATTTTGTTGATTTGTTCGTTGATACGAGTTTTTTTAAATGATAAGTGTAAAGGTGAATGAAGTAGAAGGTTATGAAGTGAATGAAGTAGTGAATGAAGTAGAATGAAGTGCAGGCAACTACACATTTTCCTTCCACAATTTGATAGCATTAATTTAAAGAACTATCGATATCTATATTACAATATATAATCATTTATAAAAACAAAAACAAATAGCGTTTATTGACCATATATTTAAAAAAATAGTAAAGAGTTATGAGGTTTTGGTCATAACTTGAGAGCTTAGTTCCTGAGATTTGCCGTGGAATCCATTCAGTTTACTCATGATGCGGAGGTGAGAAAGTTAATTTATTGGCTCCTCAATCAAATCTAAACGCTCCTCAATCAGTGTTGTCTATAGTTAATAAAAATGTCTACTTGTTAAAGAAATCAATCAAATCGGTGTGTTTACGTTGTCATCAAAGTTCACTGTCTCCAAAGTTCGTTAGTTCCAAAGCAAAAATCCCATTGCCACCAAAGTTCACAGTTCCCAAGGTTCGTTGTCTCCAAAATTTGTTGGATACAATTTTTTTAATCTAATTTTTGGAACTTACGAATATTTATGAGATTAAAAATTAATTACTACGTTAATATTACTGTTTTGGACTTAATGAATTTTGTCCCACGGGCTGATTCGATAGATCCAGAGCCTTTGCCTAGTCTTCCCGTTAGGTCAAAAAAGATTAGAACTTGTTTGTAAAGACCGTTGTCATCAAAGCTCATTAGTTCAAAAATGTTTTCTTACTTTGGATCTTGTGAACTTTTCTGACTTGTTGGAAATAGTGATCTTTGGAGGCAACGTATAGGATCAATCAAATCCCTAGAAATCCGGGATCAAATCCGGAATGTCTGGGTGGCAGCCGCACGCCCTAACCATTACACCCCGGAAATATTAAAGCTAAATGTGATATACTGCTGAAATCTTTGGTAGGGATACTGGCACAGTTTTAAAGGCAGTAAGTGCCATCAATTCTATCAATAGTTCAGCGAAACTACTAATTTTCCACTTAATGTTTTCTATTAACATCAATTCCTGACTAAAGGTAAAAAATCGAGTATGGGGTGTTTCTAAACTTTTCCTTATCACATCGGATTCGCTACCCTCTTCCTCCCACTTAGGGCTCGTTTCACTCGTCCTCAGAATATAAATATCGACAGATTTTATTCTGCATCTCGTCTTCGTACTCGTACTCACATAGTAAATACATTGTTCATTTCAATCCCAATGGTCACCCGTACAGGCTATGACCAGGCTTGATGCTGCTTAACTTTTATGATCCAACAAAAACCGTAGATATACTTGTATTCATACGAAACTTAGTAAACTTATTTATTAAGCAAAGAGTTACACTTGTACCAAATTTTAACTGAATTGAATTATTTTCCGATATTTTACAATTTCTAAAAAACGCAGTTATGTCATTCGATAAAAATGAAACTAATGCTAATTATGAAATGAAACTTGACTCTCATGTTGGACTTATATAAGTATTTATTAATTGACGCGTTTTATGTATTTTAGAAACCTTTGCTGAGTCATTATTGCGGGTTAATGACAACTAATAACAATTATTTTAGTTTCAACAAGGTTTCAACTCTCTAGCATAAATTCACTGGGAGCTACGATGATAAGACACACAGACAGACAAACTTTGTGCAAACCACTCAGGAGGCTTTAGAAACACCTGAAGCTGATAATTCAGGTAGCATCCCGGATTCGTGTTTTTAGTACTAACACAAGACTTTTATATGTATTAAGACTTGTATGTATTAAGACTCTGTATAAATGAAAAAAAAAATAAAAACTAAAACTCAAAAATATAAGCGAAAAATGTTAAGCTGATAAATGTTTTACACTAAATCTACGAAAAAAGAAGCAACTAGAATTTTATAAATCCGAACTTTAATTTTTTGAGTCAGTAATGTACCTTCTTTACAACCACTCTCAAAAATAGTTAAAATAGTTTAATGTTACAATAAAATAAACTTGTCATCATTATTATTTTAATAAATAAAATGAAAAGTATACAGTTTCATACTCAACAGCCTGTTTTTTATTGCTACATATTTCAACAAATAAAACAGTTACATAAAAGGATAAAAAACCAGAAAATAACTTGTAAATTAAATTACGAAACAGAATAAGCCGTCAGATAGAGTTGAAAACTCATACTTTATAAACTTTTCCAAAACAAAAATAATAAAAATGACATATCCGCTGCATTTGAGGAAAAATATTATTCAAATTTTCTATACTCTGTAAGATTTCCCAAAGGTAAATAAAAACGGGATTTTTATATTAGGTTTGTGAAACTTAGTCTATATCTAAATAAACAAGTTAAAGTTTTATTTTGTGCATTAGGTATTATAGGTTGTTGTTAAATTTTCGAAACCCTTTTTTTACTGTAGAAATAATAGAAATAGAAGCTTAACAGATTCCCCAGCTTATTAAAAACAAATATTATTTAATCGAAGAATCAGCTACCGTCGATACTTGCTGTTGGATATGAATATCCCTGGACCGGTTTCGGCATACCGCCTTCATCAGCAGGCGGGGCAACACTCGAGCTTTCAACTAATAAAGTTATATCAGTGATTAACTTCTAGTCTCAATGAGTACGACGAGCCCTCTTCAGAGGTTAATCACCTGATATAACTTTATTAGTTGAGAGCTCGAATGTTGCCCCCCCTGCTGATGATTGCGTTATGCCGAAACCGGTCCAGAGATATTCATATCCAACAGCAAGTATCGACGGTAGATGATTTTTCGGTTGCTTTTTCAACTTGCGGTAAATACAACATTTTTAATTCAAATATTATTTAAATGGCAAGAAATATAAACATATTAGATATTTTAATTAAAATAATACACAGTTATTTGAAATATTTTTAAAAGATTGGGTACAGGGTATCTCGGCATTTTCTACTCTACATCAGACTCGCTACGCTCATCCTTAGTACTTCGGATTCGCTATGATCGCCATCAGAATAGTAAAATTAATAAATTTATACTCCGCTCGTCTTAAACAATGTAAACATACAAGCCTATAATAGGTACTCACTATTTCACCGAACTGCCGAATTTTTGCCGAACTTTTGCCGAACTATGTATAGCTAAGTGTATACGTAAAAAACGCTCAAAAATAAATAAAAATATCGTATAGATTATCAAAAATATATTAATATTTGTGTAATAGACTAAAATTATTATACTGTATTGCGGAATTTAACATACCTGTCCTGAAAGAAACATATATTATTTAACACAATACTTTATTAAAAAAATAATAATATTTAACTATTGCTAACTAATAGTCTAATATAAAACACAAAATGTAGAAAATGTAAACGTATACAGAGTAACAGCAATACTGCAAATTAATAATTCTGCGTTGCGGCTTTAGTATAGTTCGGCAAATATGTAAAGTTCGGCCGAACATTATAAAATTCTATATAACATCATGGAATGTTTAAACTGAAATAAACTTTGTAAACGTATACAGAGTAACAGCAGTAGTAACATACTGAAAATTAATAATTCTGCGTTGCGGCTTTAGTATAGTTCGGCCAAACTATATAAAATCATTGAATGGTTGAACTGAAATAAAACTTTGTAAACGTATACAGAGTAACAGCAGTAGTAACATACTGCAAAAAAATAATTCTGCGTTGCGGCTTTAGTATAGTTCGGCAACTATGTATTGTTCGGCCGAACATTATAAATTCTATATAAATCATGGAATGTTTAAACTGCAATAAAACTTTGTAAACGTATACAGAGTAACAGCAATGGTAACATACTGCAAATTAATAATTCTGCGTTGCGGCATTAGTATAGTTCGGCAACTATGTATATTCGGCCGAACATTATAAAATTCTATATAAAAAGGGATGTTGAAATTAAATAAAACTTTGTAAACGTATACAGAGTAACAGCAGTAGTAACATACCTCAAATTAATAATTCTGCGTTGCGGCTTTAGTATAGTTCGGCAACTATGTATAGTTCGGCCGAACATTATAAAATTCTATATAAAATCAGGGGATAGTTGAAATTAAATAAAACTTTGTAAACGTATACAGAGTAACAGCAGTGGTAACATACTGCAAATTAATAATTCTGCGTTGCGGCTTTAGTATAGTTCGGCAACTATGTATAGTTCGGCCGAACATTATAAAATTCTATATAAAATCAGGGGATAGTTGAAATTAAATAAAACTTTGTAGACGTATACAGAGTAACAGCAGTAGTAACATACTGCAAATTAATAGTTTTGCGTTGCGGCTTTAGTATAGTTCGGCAACTATGTATAGTTCGGCCGAACATTATAAAATTCTATATAAAATCATACAATGGTTGAACTAAAATAAAACTTTGTAAACGTATACAGAGTAACAGCAGTAGTAACATACTGCAAATTAATAATTCTGCGTTGCGGCTTTAGTATAGTTCGGCAACTATGTATAGTTCGGCCGAACTATATAAAATTCTATATAAATCAGGGGATGGTTGAAATAAATAAAACTTTGTAAACGTATACAGAGTAACAGCAGTAGTAACATACTGCAAATTAATAATTCTGCGTTGCGGCTTTAGTATAGTTCGGCAACTATGTATAGTTCGGCCGAACATTATAAAATTCTATATAAAATCAGGGGATAGTTGAAATTAAATAAAACTTTGTAAACGTATACAGAGTAACAGCAGTGGTAACATACTGCAAATTAGTAATTCTGCATTGCGGCTATAGTATAGTTCGGCAACTTTGTATAGTTCGGCCGAACATTATAAAATTCTATATAACATCATGGAATGTTTAAACTGAAATAAAACTTTGTAAACGTATACAGAGTAACAGAAGTAGTAACATACTGCAAATTAATAATTCTGCGTTGCGGCTTTAGTATAGTTCGGCAACTATGTATAGTTCGGCCAAACATTATAAAATTCTATATAAAATCAAGGGATGGTTGAAATTAAATAAAACTTTGTAAACGTATACAGAGTAGCAGCAGTAGTAACATACTGCAAATTAATAATTCTTTGTTGCGGCTTTAGTATATTTCGGCAACTATGTATAGTTCGGCCGAACATTATAAAATTCTATATAACATCATGGAATGTTTAAACTGAAAAAAAACTTTGTAAACGTATACAGAGTAACAGCAGTGGTAACATACTGCAAATTAATAGTTCTGCGTTGCGGCTTTAGTATAGTTCGGCAACTATGTATAGTTCGGCCGAACATTATAAAATTCTATATAAAATCATAGAATGGTTGAACTGAAACAAAACTTTGTAAACGTATACAGAGTAACAGCAGTAGTAACATACTGCAAATTAATAATTCTGCGATGCGGCTTTAGTATAGTTCGGCAACTATGTATAGTTCGGCCGAACTATATAAAATTCTATATAAAATCAGGGGATGGTTGAAATTAAATAAAACTTTGGAAACGTATACAGAGTAACAGCAGTGGTAACATACTGCAAATTAATAATTCTGCGTTGCGGCTTTAGTATAGTTCGGCAACTATGTATAGTTCGGCCGAACATTATAAAATTCTATATAAAATCATGGAATGGTTGAACTGAAATAAAACTTGTAAACGTATACAGAGTAACAGTAGTAACATACTGCAAATTAATAGTTCTGCGTTGCGGCTTTAGTATAGTTCGGCCGAACTATATAAAATTCTATATAAAATCAGGGGATCGTTGAAATTAAATAAAACTTTGTAAACGTATACAGAGTAACAGCAGTGGTAACATACTGCAAATTAGTAATTCTGCATTGCGGCTATAGTATAGTTCGGCAACTATGTATGGTTCGGCCGAACATTATAAAATTCTATATAACATCATGGAATGTTTAAACTGAAAAAAAAACTTTGTAAACGTATACAGAGTAGCAGCAGTAGTAACATACTGCAAATTAATAATTCTGCGTTGCGGCTTTAGTATAGTTCGGCAACTATGTATAGATCGGCTGAACATTATAAAATTCTATATAACATCATGGAATGTTTAAACTGAAAAAAAACTTTGTAAACGTATACAGAGTAACAGCAGTAGTAACATACTGCAAATTAATAATTCTGCGTTGCGGCTTTAGTATAGTTCGGCAACTATGTATAGTTCGGCCGAACATTATAAAATTCTATATAAAATCAAGGGATAGTTGAAATTAAATAAAACTTTGTAAACGTATACAGAGTAACAGCAGTGGTAACATACTGCAAATTAATAATTCTGCGTTGCGGCTTTAGTATAGTTCGGCAACTATGTATAGTTCGGCCGAACTATATAAAATTCTATATAAAATCAGGGGATGGTTGAAATTAAATAAAACTTTGTAAACGTATACAGAGTAACAGCAGTAGTAACATACTGCAAAAATAATTTTGCGTTGCGCTTTAGTATAGTTCGGCAACTATGTATAGTTCGGCCGAACATTATAATATTCTATATAAAATCAGGGGATGGTTAAAATTAAATAAAACTTTGTAAACGTATACAGAGTAACAGCAGTAGTAAAATACTGCAAATTAATAATTCTGCGTTGCGGCTTTAGTATAGTTCGGAAACTATGTATAGTTTGGCCGAACTATATAAATCATGGAATGGTTGAACTGAAATAAAAACTTTGTAAACGTATACAGAGTAACAGCAGTAGTAACATACTGCAAATTAATAGTTCTGCGTTGCGGCTTTAGTATAGTTCGGCAACTATGTATAGTTTCGGCCGAACTATATAAAATTCTATATAAAAATCAGGGGATGGTTGAAATTAAATAAAACTTTGTAAACGTATACAGAGTAACAGCAGTAGTAACATACTGCAAATTAATAATTCTGCGTTGCGGCTTTAGTATAGTTCGGCAACTATGTATAGTTCGGCCGAACATTATAAAATTTTATATAAAATCAGGGGATAGTTGAAATTAAATAAAACTTTGTAAACGTATACAGAGTAACAGCAGCGGTAACATACTGCAAATTAGTAATTCTGCATTGCGGCTATAGTATAGTTCGGCAACTATGTATGTTCGGCGAACATTATAAAATTCTATATAACATCATGAATTGTTTAAACTGAAAAAAAACTTTGTAAACGTATACAGAGTAGCAGCAGTAGTAACATACTGCAAATTAATAATTCTGCGTTGCGGCTTTAGTATAGTTCGGCAACTATGTATAGATCGGCTGAACATTATAAAATTCTATATAACATCATGGAATGTTTAAACTGAAAAAAAACTTTGTAAACGTATACAGAGTAACAGCAGTAGTAACATACTGCAAACAATAATTTTGCGTTACGGCTTTAGTATAGTCGGCAACTATGTATAGTTCGGCCGAACATTATAAAATCTATATAAAATCAGGGGATGGTTAAAATTAAATAAAACCTTTGTAAACGTATACAGAGTAACAGCAGTATAAAATACTGCAAATTAATAATTCTGCGTTGCGGCTTTAGTATAGTTCGGAAACTATGTATAGTTTGGCCGAACTATATAAAATCATGGAATGTTTGAACTGAAATAAAACTTTGTAAACGTATACAGAGTAATAGCAGTGGTAACATACTGCAAATTAATAATTCTGCGTTGCGGCATTAGTATAATCACTTGAACCTCCGCCCCTCTGTCACCTCCAATAAGGAGGTAACCCAGTTCGTAAGGGCCTTTGGGGACCCTCTCTCACTGAGAGCTTTGCATATGACCCTAATTCTTGCCCGATCGAAGGCACCTTTAACATCAAAGAAGAGAGCAAGGCAGAAATCTCCAGAGTCCAGAAATTTCTCAACCTCACTGACCAGCGTATGAAGGGCAGATTCAGTCAACTTATGCCACTGAAAAGCATGCTGGTTTGGATAAAGAGGGCCACGGGAGAGAAATTCCTCACGGATATAATTATTCATAATCCTTTCTTGGCCCTTACCTATAAAAGAAGTAAGGCAAATAGGTCTGAAAGACTTAGCCTGAGTGTAGTCAGTCTTCCCAGGTTTAGGAATAAAGACCACCCTAGCCGCCTTCCATTCCGGGGATCCTCCTCTCATGCCACGCTAGCTCGAAATAATTTACTCAAAGATGGGTAAATGATATCCATGCTACGCTGCAGCACAATAAGAGGAATCCTGTCAGGGCCTGGTGCTTTTATAGCCTCAAACTGACTGAATGCCCAATTTATGGCACCATAAGAGATAACCTTATCAGCTAGGTTCCATATTTTCCTTTGGTCCATGTGCCATATCATCTCTTAAAAGATCCAAGCACATTTCTTCTCCCTTCCTCACTAAGCAGTTTAGAGAGCCTGAAAGCATCTGCCATGGATGAAATCTCCTCACAATGTGTCTGCCAGCTGGCTCATTTGCTTCTCCTGACCTCTTTTTTTAAATTCCTTTCTAGCCCCTCATTAATTATGCCAGTGCAGTGGGTCCATAGATCTCACGGCACGGTTTAGAGTCCTTCGCATCTTCCTCTTTAGAAGAGAAAGATGGCGAGTCCACCATCTAACCTTACGCATCGGTTCAGAAACTAAGGGGCAGGTTTCCTCAAAGGTATTCCTTAGATTGTTAGAGAGGGCTATGGCACTTTCCAGAAAAATCTGGCCATTGCCATAATCCCCAGGCGTTTACTCAGGAAGAGAGGACAGCTTCTCAAAGAAAGCCGTCCAGTCAGTCTTCCTGGGGTTGCGCCTAAAAGTGGGGGCCCATCGTCACTAGGCATATCAAAAGAAATCATACTGTAGCTTAGCCTATAAGAACAACACGGATTAACGTTCAACACTCAAAGCAATCTAATTATATTAACTCTCAACAATAACTTAAATTCTCATTTAAAAAAAAAAACTCATGTCATATATAAAAATATATGACACTCTTCCCCTCTTAATTTCCAGTCAGGTCCTCAGGTTGTTCTCTAAACAGCTTCATTCGATTGCTGTGTACCACCAGGCGTTTGGTCCGACTTCCAATTTCTGGACCCTAAAAGTAACATCAGATAACTTTTTCCGCACTATGTAGGGCCCATCCCAGGGGCGATGAAACTTTGCACTTGTCCTTTTCGCATGTGTGGAAACCAAATCCATACACGATCCCCTTCCTTAAAGCTTTTATCCCGCTGCATGATCTGTCGTAATAACTTTTTTGAGCTTGATGTTTCAAATCTTGTCTCTTTCCGAATTACCTTATATGCTCCTCCAGAATCTGTCTGCGCTCTGTTATGTACTGAGTCAAACCCTGCATTGGTTCTGGTACTCCATACATAAGATCTAAAGGCAGTCGAAACTCTCTTCCAAACAATGCATAGTGCGGCGTAACACCAGTAGTAACATGTTCACTTCACCGATAGACCATCATAACCATAGGAAGATGTTTATCCCAATCATCATGGTGATCGTTTACATAGTGTGATAGCATATCGGCCAAGGTTCGATTGAACCGCTCGACTAACCCGTCGGATTGTGGATGTAAGGGCTAGTCCTTGTCTTTACCATGTTCAACTGCTCAGCTAGTTCTACAAACAGCTGTGACTCAAACTGACGGCCTTGGTCCGAATGAACTTCATATGGTACACCATAGCGGGCAATAAATTCTTTCAAAAATACATCAGCAACAGTTTTTGCTTCTATATTCTGCAATGCAAAACCTTCTACCCACTTAGTGAAATAATCGGCTATGACAAGAATATACTTGTTTTTGCTGGGTTGTCTCAGGTAAAGGGCCTAGAATGTCTAACGCAACACGTTGGAATGGAAACCCAGTTTTTACTACTTGCATAGGTGCTCTTGCTTTACTACCTTTTCGCTTGTTGCAATCCTGGCATGAACTAACCCAATCTTCTATCTTCCGCAAATACCGTGGCCAATAAAACCGTACGCTTATCTTCTTCTTAGTCCTGCTAATTCTTAAGTGTGCTCCCGACAGTCCCCCATGCAACTCCTGCAGTACTATTGGGATCAACTTACGAGGTAGAACAACCTGGTACCTAACAACTTTTTCAGTTTCTTCCCACCGACGTTGCAAAACCCCATCTTTGTTTTTACTGAGACGGTGCCATTGTGCCCACAGGCTTAAAAGAGTGGCATTGCTTCCTCGTACTTGCTGGTACTCAGGTCGTTCACCTGCTTCTATCCAGTTAAATACTTCTTTTAAGTCAACATCAGATCTTTGCTCCTGAGCTATCGTGTCATCTGTCAATGCTATAGCACAAATCGTCCGATCTTCTGTCAGATTATTGTCTTCTTCTGGATCTTTCACAACAATTTTGCACTGTCTGCATATTCGTGACAATCCGTCAGCGTTAGCGTGAAGCTTACCAGGTCTATGGATCACTTCAAAATTATATTGGGAAAGGAATTCAATCCACCTCGCTAACTGTCCTTCGGGTTTGAATGATTGTAACCATCTTAAAGCATTATGGTCTGTTCTAACAGTAAATTGACGGCCATATAAATATGCTTTGAAGTGCTGTACTCCATACACCAGTGCTAGCATTTCTTTCCTCGTTGTACAATAGTGCCGTTCTGCCTTTGAAAGTGCTCTACTCGCGTACGCTATGACTCTCTCTTCTCCTCCTTGTATTTGCGAAAGCACAGATCCTAGTCCCATATCGCTTGCATCACAATCTAAATAAAATTTACCGGCATTATCTGGCAGAGCTAGTACAGGTGTTTTTGTTAGTGCTGCTTTTAAAGCTTGAAACGACGTTAGAAGTTTATCCCCAAACTCAAATTTCTCCCGCTGCTGAGTAGCTTTATACAATGGAGCTGCTATTTCAGCGAATCCTTGAATAAATCTTCTGTAGTACGCTGCAAACCCTAAAAACGAGCGCAGTTCCTTCACAGATGACGGTATTGGCCAATCACTAGCAGCTCTTGTTTTATTCAGGATCCGTCGCTATGCCATCTGCACTTACATATGCCCCAGGTAGCTTATTTTGTTCTTAATTAAATGAACTTATTTGGCTTGAGTTTAAGTTAGCCTTACGCAACCGAAATAAATACTTCCCTTAACCGTTTTATGTGCACTTCAATGGTCCGACTCCAAATCACAACATCATCTAAATAAACCATGGCTACTCGCCACTTTAATCCGCTCAGCACCGAATCCATTAACCGCTGAAACGTGGCAGGGGCATTACATAGCTCAAAGGGCATGACTTTGAACTGGTAAAGCCCTTCACACGACACGAAAGCTGTTATCTAGAGAAGAAAAAAATACAGCTCCTTTTAAATTGTCTAAGATATCATCAATCTTAAGGTTATTTTCCTCGGCTTATCCAACCACTCTACACATCTCTTCCGAAGAGGGAGGGGTGGCAGAGTCATACGGTAAGTATAGACTCACCACCAATGGATGTTGGAGAGTTGGCCATTAACCTTACATTCCAAGATAGCTGCTGTAGCATCCCTGGATCCAATTTCTAATAGGTGAGAAATTTTTAAATCCTTGGTTGCTACAATGCAGCTTCTTGGAATGTCATTCCTCATGTCGCACTCTCTAAGGAAACGCGATTAAATTATTATTATTGTTGTTATATTGATGTTTTCAATTTTAATGAAAAATAGAGATTTGACATCAGTCTTGCCCCTTAAATCTGCATCTACATCTAGCAGATGCAGATTCAATTAATTTCAACAATCCCCTGATTTTATATAGAAATTTATATACTTTTGCCAAACTAAACTAAACCCGCAACCTAACATTATTAATTAGCAGGATGTTACTAGGGCTGTTACATTTTATATGGTTACTATGTTTTATTTAATTTCAACAATCTCATGATTTTATATAAAATTGTAAATAGTTCAGCCGAACTATACAAAGTTGCCGAACTATACTAAAGCCGCAACGCAGAATTATTAATTTGCAGTTTGTTACTACTGCTGTTACTATCTATTTGTTTATTTAGTTTTATTTAATTCCAAAAATCCCCTGATTTTATATAGAATTTTATATAGTTCGGCCGAACTATACAAAGTTGCCGAACTATACTAAAGCCGCAACGCAGAATTATTAATTTGCAGTATGTTACCACTGCTGTTACTCTGTATACGTTTACAAAGTTTTCAGTTCAACCATTCCATGATTTTATATACAATTTTATAATGTTCGGCCGAACTATACAAAGTTGCCGAACTATACTAAAACCGCAACGCAGAATTATTAATTTGCAGTATGTTACTACTGCTGTTACTCTGTATACGTCTACAAAGTTTTATTTCAGTTCAACCATTCCATGATTTTATATAGAATTTTATAGAGTTCGGCCGAACTATACATAGTTGCCGAACTATACTAAAGCCGCAACGCAGAATTATTAATTGCAGTATGTTACTACTGCTGTTACTCTGTATACGTTTACAAAGTTTTATTTCAGTTCAACCATCCTCTGATTTTATATAGAATTTTATAATGTTCGGCCGAACTATACATAGTTGCCGAACTATGCTAAACCCGCAATATAGCATCATTAATTTGCAGTATGTTACCACTGCTATTACTATGTATACGTTTAAAAAGTTTTATTTAATTTCAACAATCCCCTGATTTTATATAGAATTTTATATTTTTTGGTCGAACTATACATAGTTGCCGAACTATACTAAAGCCGCAACGCAGAATTATTAATTTGCAGTATGTTACTACTGCTGTTACTCTGTATACGTTAACAAAGTTTTATTTCAGTTCAACTATTCCATGATTTTATATATAATTTTATAATGTTCGGCCGAACTATACATAGTTGCCGAATTATACTGAAGCCGCAACGCAGAATTATTAATTTGCAGTATGTTACTACTGCTGTTATTCTGTATACGTTAACAAAGTTTTATTTCAGTTCAACCATTCCAAGATTTTATATAGAATTTTATAATGTTCGGCCGAACTATACATAGTTGCCGAACTATACGAAAGCCGCAACGCAGAATTATTAATTTGCAGTATGTTACCACTGCTGTTACTCTGTATACGTTAACAAAGTTTTATTAAATTTCAACCATCCCCTGATTTTGTATAGAATTTTATAATGTTCGGCCGAACTATACATAGTTGCCGAACTATACTAAAGTCGCAACGCAGAATTATTAATTTGCACTATCACTGCTGTTACTCTGTATACGTTACAAAGTTTTATTTAATTTCAACAATCCCCTGATTTTATATAGAATTTTATATAGGTCGGCCGAACTATACATAGTTGCCGAACTATACTAAAGCCGCAACGCAGAATTATTAATTTGCAGTATGTTACTACTGCTGTTACTCTGTATACGTTAACAAAGTTTTATTTAATTTCAACCATCCCCTGATTTTATATAGAATTTTATAATGTTCGGCCGAACTATACATAGTTGCCGAACTATACTAAAGCCGCAACGCAGAATTATTAATTTGCAGTATCACTGCTGTTACTCTGTATACGTTTACAAAGTTTTATTTAATTTCAACCATCCCATGATTTTATATAGAATTTTATATAGGTCGGCCGAACTATACATAGTCCCGAACTATACTAAAGCCGCAACGCAGAATTATTAATTTGCAGTATGTTACTACTGCTTATACGTTTACAAAGTTTTATTTCAGTTCAACCATTCCCTGATTTTATATAGAATTTTGAAAAGTTCGGCCGAATATTACAAAGCTGCTGAACTATACTAAACCTGCAATATAGCATTATTAATTTGCAGTATGTTACTACTGCTGTTAGTTTCTATATGTTTACTAAATTTTATTTAATTTCAACAATCCCCTGATTTTATATAGAATTTTATTATTTTGGTCGAATAAACCATGCTGCTGGACTATACTAACCTGCAATGTATAATATTAATTTTTACAGTTTGTCACAACTGTTAATGATGGTACCGAATTATATTAAACCTGTAACGCAACAACATGATTTAGCTAGTTTGCTGCGCCCCTTAATTTTTATTGAATTCGAGAATGGAATAATTAGTTTTGCAGAATCAAATTAAGTTGGTTAACTATACTAAACCCGCAATAATATGTTCTATATATAATTATAATTATAATTATTAATTATTTTATAGTTTTCTACTTTTTGTTTTATATTAGACCATATAGTTAGCAATAGTTAAATTATTTTTTTTTTTTAATAAAGTATTGTGTTAAATAATATGTTTCTTTCAGGACAGGTATGTTAAATTCCGCAATACAGTATATTAATTTATAGCCTATTACACAAATATTAATATTTTGACAATCTATACGATATTTTTATTTATTTTTGAGCGTTTTTTACATATACACTTAGCTATACATAGTTCGGCAAAAGTTCGGCAAAAATTCGGCAGTTCGGTGAAATAGTGGGTACCCCTATAATACTATTATAATATAATAAATAAAGGCACTGACCTCTCTCGATAACCTTTTTTTATAATACCTTTATTTAGAAAATTACAAAATATTACATAACAACAAAAATCAAACAAGGCTACATATCTGCTTTAAAGCTTGTGCTTTGAGCTGCAGAGAGGGAGTTCCTTTTCCATCTTATATCTTTTTTTATTGATAATTATAATATTTATTTACAGTATTTAGGTGTATATAGTCAATACCTCTATGATAACGTGAGGCAGAAGAAAAGTAAATATTAGCATCAAAATTAAAAAATTGATTAAAACATATAATACATTTTTAAAGAAATGATGTTTACATTTATTTATTTATTATAATTATGTAATACGTATTTATAACATCAGAGTGAAAGGAGACTAATATTATAGGACCTAAAGAACTTCTCCAGACAAATGTTTTTCAAGTACTTTTTTACAATTGTTTACTTTAATCTGGGGTCTTTAAGGCCCCTATTTATTTTACGTAGACATTCAACTTTTAAGGCTATAGCGGAAGACTAAAGCGAAAAAGAGCCCTAGTATACTTAAAGCCTTAAAACAGAATTAAAGTTTTTTTTTTGTTTTCTTTAAGTATTTAAACATTAAGATTTTTTAGACGTTTCAGGACCCCATTCGAAGACTAGAGCCAATAATAGCTCTTAACATACTTGGTCAGGGCCCTAAAGCATCAAAACAGGGCCTTAGAAATTAATGTTTTTTAAATACTTGAAATATTCTCAATTTGCTACCTAAATCTAGGGCTTCAATCTTAATACTTTTAACTTTAAAAGGTCCCATACGAAAGACTAGGGCTACAAGGGGCCCTTAACATACTTAGGGACACGAAAGTAGCACAAAATGGGCCTAGAGATTAAAAAATAAAATAGTTTAATTAAATAATATACATTTAAATAAAAAAAAGTTTTATTTAAGTTTATTTAAATTTACCTAAGTTAATTTAATATTAACATATTTTTTATTTACTTAAGTTTAATTTAGGTTTATTTAAATTATATAATTTTTTTATAGAATTAAAAAAGTAGAACTCTTTACTTGGGAAGCAATATAGCACCCCCCTCCCTATTGGGCCCCTTGAGATGTAGGTTCGGGCCCTTTTAGGCTAAACCCTCCTCCAAATTGTATAAATTCTAATTTTTTTAAAAATATTTTTTAAAAACATGTACCCAAGTCATTTCTTAGAAATGTATCTAATGCTGATAATTAGATTAAACTTCTAACATATGTTAGTTTTATACTTGGCTACATGCGCATGCGTGCTAAATCTCAATCCGATCACAATAGTTTTCCAAGTTTTTGCTCAGTGACGTAATAAAAATATATTTCCCGGATAGCGCAACTACAGCGGTAGACTGATTTTTGTAAAAAGTTTTCTCTCTCTAGCATGAATACACTAGGAGCTACGATGATAACACACACACACAGTTTACACACTTAGAAGGACTTCTAAAAACACCTCTAATGGATAATCCAGGTGACAACACGGTTCCGGATTTTTTTTTCGCACACACAATACTTTTTCTATATACTTACCACATAAATGTGGAAAAGTAATAGTAATTAAATAACTACGATTTGATCCAGAAGTGTACAATTCTGAGCATAAATTCACCAAATGCATGGAAAAATTCCACGTTACAATAAATAATACTAAATTAAGGAAATTTCACGTAACAAAAACTACGTGCGATACGGGCCAAAGGCCCGTTTTTATTTTAAATAAAGCGTAAAATCTTGGGGGTCCTAGATAAGGATGGGAAGTGATATTTTTAATAGAATCTCTCCTCAAGTAGGTCACCGGTAAGATTGATACAGTGTCCTTGCCACAACAAATTAGAATAATATGTTTCTTATAACTTTAGGAAATAAACTAATAGGTAATGTTAATACATATTTTATTTTGTTTGTTTCAGGTGAGATAGAATTTTCTCATTACGTATTGTAAGTACGTAATAATATAATAATATCTATGTTAATGTCATATCTATTTGCTCATTGAGATGTATATAAATTAATTTTACCTACGACTTGAGTTGTAAATAAGGTTTTCATATGTAGCGACCTGGCCTCGTTAACGTATTTTACGTCCCTAGGGACGTAAAACACACATTAACGTCCCTAGGGACGTAAAACTCATATTTACGTCCCCAGCGACGTAAAACATATTTACGTCTATAGGGACTTAAAACACAAATTTACGTCCCTAAGGACGTAAAACACATATTTATATCCCTAGGGACGTAAAACATATTTACATCTTTAGAGATGTAAATATGTTGTCTCCCTCGGCTAGGGCCTTGGGAGTTAATTTTAGTTATCTCTATCAGCCATGCCTCGGGAGCTAACTTTTTTACCTTCCTCGGCCTTACGGTCTCGGTTAATAATGAAGTTCTCTTAGGAACGTAATAGTTCTAACATCAATTTAAATCTTCGTGATGCTAAATTATACACAGAGCATTTGCCTATATAGAACGTCAGCGACCCTTCTTGCCAATACAAGTGCTTCTATGACAACTTTAAAAAGGCATGGCTATCAAGTGCAGTGGATATATAGAGTCATTTATGCTGAATAAAATCAAAGTCACACAATAAATTCTAAATAATGGTTAAGAATGAAAAAGAGAATGTGTACAAAAAAATAAATCCCCACGACAATCGTCATTTACAGGACTTCAAATAGTAACTTCTCATTCCCATCATCATCAAATTTTAAAAATGAATAACAAATATATTTTACTTATTGTCTGAGTTGTAGATAAAATTTAATACACGACAGGGCTCGAAGAATTTTAGCTCTCGTATATTGTCTCCCTCAGCTAGGGCCTTGGGAGTTAATTTTAGCTATCTCTTTCAGCCATGCCACGGGAGCTAACTTTTTTACCTCCCTCGGCCTTACGGCCTTGGGAGAGGTAATAATGAAGTTTTCACCTGCGGCTTCGCCTTATGTGAAAACAGCCTTAAGCTGTAAAACTTTCTTCTCCTCTTTGCCTTATAAATTACCATGGGTAACAACAAATAAAGAGCATTTGGCTTTACGGTTCGCTTTGCAACCCGGTGGTTACCCTATGGCCACATTATTATGCTCTTGTTATTTCACTTCTCCTCATTTGTACCGGAGGTATATAGGAAAAGTATTGTGTTTGAAAAATATCCGAAACTGGAATGTTACCAGATTTATTCGTTTCAGGTGTTTTTAAGGGCTCTTGAGTGGTTTTCTTCTTAAAGTTGTCTGTGTGTGTGTTATCATCATAGCTCCCTGTCTATTTATGCAAGTGAGTTGAAACTTTGTACAAAATTCAGTCTATAGGTTTTTTGTACCATCTGGGAAATATTTTATAGACCCGCAATAATAAGTTAGCAAAAATTATAAATAAACTATAAAAAACTTTTATAGGTCATGTTAGTTGTACTTTAAGTAAGGTCTAAAATAAATATACCGCCATTTGTAAACTTTTAGTTTGTGATGTAACATTATTGCTTTTATTATTAATTGATTATTGGAATTTTAAAACAAGGAGTTGGCAAAGATTTTATTGGAATTCCTCAATTGCCGGTATTTGTTTTCTCTTGTTATCACAAAACAAAGAGCATATAAATTCCCTGTATATCTCTACCTAATACATCTCTTGAAATTCAGGTAAATGAAGTATCCATGTGTTAGAAGAAATTAATTGGTTTTTACTGTTTCTCCATCGCTACGTTATGTATGTAGGGAAGTACTGTGTTTGCACTAATTAACTTAGTATTATTATTATTATTCTATATTAATTAAAATTGCTTTATAAATAAAGATTTATCTAGTCAAAATTTACAATAGCTTAAAACAAATTATTAAACAATTACAGAGTATAAAACTTTAACGTGAACATAAAAATAAAACATATAACATTATTTGTAATATTGGTCTCCATAATTGAATATTCTATCAGGAATTGGGCACAAATGAGACACCAGGTATTTTTAATTATTTATTGCGATATTTCGCTCTAATCACCGAGTATTATCAAGCAAACATGTTACATATCTGTTAACAAGTTAAACATTGTTAATACTTTAAAATCTGGTCAATGTTAACTTGTTAACAGATATGTAACTCATGTTTGCTTGATAACGCTCGGTGATTAGAGCGAAATATCGCAATAAATAATTAAAAATACCTGGTGTCTCATTGTGCCCAATTTCTGATAGAAAAACATATAACTTACATAAAATCACAAAGTTTTATGAATAAAATCTGATCAACCAAAAACTTTTTTGCATTTATGAACAAGCTTATCTTTTCTATAAATTTAGTACTAAATTAAGCGTTTGGTACTTTATGATCTCCTTCAAGGTTTTTACCAATATTTATGTATCTCCCAATTTTGTTTTGTGCGCAGAGAGATACAATTCGTCTAGATTGAATATTGGGGCTTGTAAGTTGAACTATTTTTCGGTGATAAAAATTGTATAAATTATGAACCTCCATAAATGGCTCAGCATATATTTATAAAATCGGGAATCAATAGATCATTAAGTGTTGCTTTATTTTATCTGGTAAGTACTTCACATTATATTCTTCGGAATGAATTGAAGGTCAGAGTGAGTTCAGGCTCTGTCGGCGCCTGATGAGTCAGACGTAACGAACAGAGTGGGACATGACATTATGTCGAGCCATCAATGATGACGAGTGTCGAATGATGGGAACAGTTCCCAGATGTGCATTGCATTTTGCTTGTTACATTTCCTTGGTGTCTTTCGCACAATTATATTGTGTCAATTATAAAATGAATTACTTTTTCCTCTTTATATCGGATTCACTACGCTCATCCTCCCTATTTCGGACTCGCTTCGCTCGTCCTCAGATATACATCCGTTTCATTCCCAGCGGTTATCCACTCAGGTACTGAACACGCTTGATCCAACAAAAATTATAAATATTTTTGACGTATTGAAACTTTTGCTGTGTCATTATTACGGATTAATGCCGTCATAAAAATATTTTCTAACGAGCACAACTATACCTATAGACTGATTTATGCACAAAGTTTCACCTCTCTTGTTTAAATACACTAAGAGCTACGATGATAACACACACATATACACACAACTTTAAGAATAATACTCAGGAGGTATAAAATGATACGAAACGGATAATTCCGGTGTCTTTTCAGTTTCGTTTTTTTGCAAACACAATACTTTGCTTATATAAATGAGGAAAAGTAAAAATAACTACTGAAAGAAAAAAGTTAAAAGTAGAAGGAAATATTATCTTTATATTCCCACATAGAAAGTGTTTTGAAAGGTTTGTCTCCGAAAATGCATTTCTTGCTTCACTTTAGAGAGGTGCCCGCTTACATAGTGTAAATTACTCTGGTTTTAATAGGACGAATGCTGGATTCGGAAATAATCCTAGTTGGCAGTTTTATTTTAAATTAATCAATAAGCCATGTATGTAATTAGTGAGATGATGCAATGAATGTTCTGCAATCGAAGAATCAGCTACCGTCGATACTTGCTGTTGATTATATATATATATATATATATATATATTATATATTATTATATATATATATATATATCCTGGCGGTTTCGGCATACGCCATCTCAGCAGGCGGGGCAACACTCGAGCTCTCAACTAATTAAGTTATATCAGTGATTAACTTCTGTCTCAATGAGCATACGACGTGCCCTCTGAAGATATCTTCAGATGGCGTTATGCCGAAACCGGTCCAGGGATATTTATATCACAGAAAGTATCGACGTAGCTAATTCTTCGATTGCTTTTTCAACTTGCGGTAAATACAACCTTTTGAATGTTCTGCACTATTATTCCTTATTTTTCATTAATTTAACATTCATGCTGATTTAATTGTTTACATTTGACTTTCTGTGAATAGTTTATACTTTGTTTAATTAGTAAACTTGTGAGGTAACAGTTCTCTTTTTGTTTGGATTAACCAATTCAATGTATACAATAATTCGGCTATGTTTTTTCTATGTTTAAATTATGTTTTTACATTTCGCAATAAATTTACTCTCTGATGTTGAAACGAGTTATGAAATTTTGTATTTGCTTAGCAGTTTATTTAATCTTTAAAAACAATAATTTATTGTACAGGATAGAACCAAAAAGTATTCATATAAGCCATATAAGTAGTGAACCTTATAGGACAAATTTTATCACCCTGGAAGGGATTAAAGGGCGCAAGGTTTTTAATAAAAGATTCATCTTGGTGGCACATTAAATGCATACAAATAGTTTCTACACCTGTAATATATCGCAGCCTTGGGAGTTTAAATTAAGTAATACTAACCAAGTTAATGTGTATGTACATTCATCGTTTATTTTTAATTTTTAAATCTAGTTTTCGTGAATATATGTTTTATATTATAATTTTTACTTTTCCTTATTTATACTGTAGGTATATAGGAAAAGTATTGTAATTGTTGAATCAGCTACTGTCGATATCTGCTCTTAGATATGAATATCACTGGACCGGTTTCGGCTTAACGCCAACATCAGTAGGCGGGGCACTGGAGCTCTCAACTAATAAAGTTATACCAGTGTTTGTGTTATAACAGAAAAGTATTATGTTGGGATGACATTATCCCTTTTAAGCCTTTTTAAGTCCTCCTGAGTAGTTTTCTTAAAGTTGTCTCTGTGTGTGTGTGTCTTTTATTATCGTGGCTCCCAGTGTATATTTGTCCTAGAGAGTTGAAACTTTGTACAAAAATCAGTTTATAGGTGTAGTTGTGCTGTTCAGAAAATATTTTTTATGACTTCGTTAAACCGCAATAATAACAGCAAAATTTACGAAAAACCAGAAATCTCGAAAATTTGTTGCGATTGGATTAAGATTTGGCACGCATGTAATCTCTTACAGATGCGCCAAGTTTATCTCATTATCAACAATAGTTTAATTGTTATTAATTTACGTGTGTACGATTATTATAAAATTTAAAAAAATCGAAAAAATAATCCAATTTAGTTGAAATTTGGTACAAGTGTATACCTTTATACACTTGTAAAGTTCTATAACCTTTATTTTAATTCGACATGCATTTGCGTATCTATGATATTTGTTGTATTATAAAAGTTATGCAGCATCGATCGTGTTAAGTGCCTAGATGGCTGACCAGTAAGAATGAAACGGATGCATTTACTATCTGAGGACGAGCGAAGCGTGTCCGATGATCGCTTTGCTGTGTAAATTTATCGGCTTGTATATTCCGAGGTCGAGCAAAACGGGTCCAAACCTGGGAGGATGAGCGTAGCGAATCTGATGTGACGATGTGATGATAGGAAAAGTTACGAGGTACCCCGTACCCAGTTTTTACCACTAGCTATGTATTAACTTTCCTAGTATTTTTAGTTTTCACATGCTTTATCTGTTTTGTTAGTTTATGGATATGGTTTAAATAAATCGAGGAAATAAATGCTTGTTTTCTTCAAAAGAGCTTTAAAAAATCTCTTAACCCTTATACTATTAAATCCGTTAAATTTATTATCTTCCCACTTTGTTATCTTTCTAAATTTATGCTCAAGAGGGTTAAGATTGCATTTCGTTATAAATTCACTCTCTAATGTTGAAACGTGTTGCGAAATTTTGTTAAACTGTGCTAGGGAAGGTTTTGTTGGATTATATTCAGAAGTGGGTACTTGAGACAAAACGAGAGCTTTATTTTAGTTATTAATTGGAGCACCTCTTGAATGTTTCAGAGATAAACTGATTTCTTTTCAATTACACTTAGTAAATATGATCTGATATATTTTCTTCCCTTTTTCTTAATTGGTGAGCATTGTAATTGTAAAGACTTTTACGTCCAAGTTTCATCGCATAATAATTGGAAAACATTATGTGGAAATAGTTATTTACGTACTAATGGAGGAAACTGAGTCATTACGCCTCGGTTTTTTGTTGAGTCCTGAGGCGTAAGCCATGGGAACTATTATGTTTAAACCCATATACGTAGCCGAGGGGTTTATAGGGATGATTCCTGAGGCGGAGCCGAGAAACTAGGAAGTACACTCTCGAAGCGTTAAATAGGGGTGTAATACTGTTTTTTCTGTGGTACGTACAAGATTTTTCCACTAGAAGGGAGAACATTTTAACCAATATAACTTTTATTTTATTTATATGCATACAAAGTATGCTAATCTTTAACTACTTACTCACTTTAATAACAATAAATACTCATGAAAACCACAAAATTGTTATTTACAAAAAATACAGGGGTTGGCTTGCTTAGTCATTCAGTTTAACAAATTAACAGTAATGCCAACTTAAATTTTAATTTTAATTAAACACTGATTTTTTTAAAGAATACCTTTCGAGCAGTAAATCACTTTCCGCCTTGATTTTAGTTGTCGCCTTAATTTTACAAAGAGGCCGTTATACGGTTTTCTCCTCCATGAAAATAAGGGCGGAAAATTATTTTTTTCTCCATTCTAGAGGATTTTTTTATAATTGTATTCATGTTAGTGTAATTTGAAAAAGACTGTTGTAATTTTTTTTTTTGATCCTGAACATGGACACATCTTATTTAAGTAAGATTCAAGTTTTTACTTTCATGGATGAGCGAACAGTGTACGAAATAAATTTATTGATGCTTGCTTAATTATTTAATATCTACGCTTTATATAATGTAAATATAAAAGCTAAAAGCTTTGTAATAGTTTTATGGATTAAAACACGTAATGTTTAATTTTAAATGAGGAATAGAATGAAAAATTAAAAAGAAATTAAGAGAATTAAAAGTAAATAATAAATGAAAAGTTAAATAAGGTAAAATAACCAAATAACATAGTAAAGTTAGTCATTTTAGTTATTGTTACCCTGTGCCCACCAGGGTAGTTGGTGGCCACACTTCCTGAAGATCACGAGCCCTCTGATATGAGATCTTCAGAGAGTGGCTCGTCGTGCTCATTGAGACTAGAAGTTATTCACTGATATAACTTTATTAGTTGAGAGCTCGAGTGTTGCTCCGCCTGCTGATGATAGTGTTATGCCGAAACCGGTCCAGGGATATTAATATCCAACAGCAAGTATCAACGATAAATGATTCTTCAACTGCTTCTTCAACTTGCGGTAAATACAACCTTTTTAATTTTAGGGATAGGTGACTGATCCTTACTTGATAGGTGACACCTATCAAGTAGGCCTCGTTGTTAGGTTCTTTTTTCTAACTTCCTTTGATTGAAGTTAGTATTCTACCTTATGATTTTTAGTTCTTGCATTATCCGTCTAATACACAGGAGCAGTGACTTTATTATAAGTTACAACAGCTTGAGTTAAAACCAACCCGTGCCCCACTGCCATACTACTACTGCTATAAGGAGGTATTGCAGTTGAAACCATAATAAGTTACGCAGCTCCATTTAGAGAAAGGGTTCTTTAATTTGTGGAAGTGTTGGCCAGTGCAACGATCGAGTCATATACCTAGTTTTATTTTACTCGGCAAATTCAACCATCAATATCTGATAAACATTACGATCATTTAGGGCAATATCTGATTTAATAATTTTACTAGGAGGTGTTGCATAGTAAAATATATAATAAATATTACAAGATCTCATAAACGAATATTAGGTTAGGAAATTCGCAAATACAAATTGGTCAAATCTCGTGATGGAACTAGACCATGCTAAATAAAAATATTTGGAAATTTTCAGATCCATAATAGCCAAACCCCTCATAGCTTTATGGTCATAAGGGTTAGGAATTAAAAAAGAATTACGAGACAGAACTCGGCTATGCCCGGAGTAATTACCATCATTCCGGTGATTACCATCACCGCTAAGGACCAAGATATTGAAGCGTTTTATTCGGGAAAAAAATAGATTTAAGTTGACTAGTATATTCCAACAATGTAAAACTTAATTAATGGTTTCAATGTGAAAGTTCGTCGCTATCGAATTATTTGATGGCTTAAATTAGCTTTCCGATTATTTTATCTTTATATAATTTAAGTGAGCTATTATAAAGCATATCTTATTGTTTTTGTGCTTAAGCTGTGGCTGTTGCTTAGCGATAAAAATTATTGTTTATGATTTTTCAAGCTTATAGAACTAGCATAATTTTTTATCATCTTGTCATATAAATGCCATTACTGTAAATTATGTCAAATAAAATTAGTCTTAAATAAAGATTCAAACGAATTAATTATGTATCAAATTCAAATTCAATTATAAAATCAAAATAGTGTTTTATGTTGTAATACAGTGTTCTTAAACAACCTAAAGACTTAATCTATTTGACAGTAATACGTCTTAATTCTTCATTTAATTAGTATATTACCCTATTAGTTTATTCTAAAGCAGTGAAATATCAACCTAACACCTTACTCAATCAATTACATTATGACGTCATTATACAAGTTTATTTAGAATATCCTTGTGTTTGCTTAGAACTTGTGAAGTAATGTTTACTTTAGAACAAACTTGAAATAGTATTGAGATAAATACTATTTCTATGGAGTTGTATCTAGAAATGATGTTTTAAGAGAGCTAAATCATGTCATTAATTAATGCTCTAGAGATTAGTTACAGAGATGAATGACTATGGGGATTTTGTCTTTATTATCTATTTGTGTTAAAATGTTAGCTTATTCTGTTTTCTGCTTTTTTCCTTTCTTCTGAGCAATATATTAAAACGAGAGTAAAGGTGTTATGGGTATTTGCTATTTTAGCCTGTTCTCAGTCTTGACTCAAAAAATCCACGAAGGGTCACAGATTTATTTCCTTTCTAATAGCTAACCTGTCATTAAAGCTTTGACTGCTTGAAAATGCTCTTCTAAACTGGTTTATGAATGCATTGAAATCGGTTCTTTTTAACTCCACAACCCCTTTTTTGCTTAAGTTGACGGTTTATCCTTTATATCCTGAGCAGTGCTACTTGTTACCTAATTTTCCCTGGGTTTTCAAAGGAAATGCGCATACGCATTTCACAGGTGTACAAAGTCAAGGTTATTATTCCAAAATTAACACTGCTCTGCATTATTCGAACTCATTTAAAGCTCAGTTTGTGTTTATAGGTTTCAGCGCATTTCCTTTGGTGAATCAGAAAGAAACGTGTAACATGTAGCAATGTTGTATATCTTTAAAATATAAATAAACCTTTAAGTAAAAAAAACCTACCCCCCCCCATCAGGCTTTTCCTGTGTTTCTTTTGTTTTTTTTACCTTTAAAATTTTAAGTAATAAATTTAAAACTGATCTGGTGTTTTTTTTTTAAACTTCCTAATATTATTTTTCTCGAGAAATACAACTCCCAAGATAAAGTATAAAATGTTACAAGAAACATAAAACCTCTTATAGGAAATTAATTTCTAAAACTTCTGATTCTTATATTTTAAAGGTTATTGTTTCTATTCTATACAAGAGGTCTTTGGCCTATAGGCGAAAAGATATCAATTAAATAATTTAAATAAAATTATTTTGATTTTATTTTTAAATTAAAGCATGGGTCGTATTTTTTCTTAATCTAAGACATATTTTAGCCACAGATGAGTCTAACTTTGGACGTGCTACCTAGTTTTCCTTAATATATTCATATAAATATTGCTGCTAATAATTTGGTTTCTAATATTTATTACAGCTTTTTTTTGCACTAAAAATAGTGTAGAATTGTTACAATACAATAGTATAATGTTGTATTGTGTATTGTTGTACAACACTACAAAATAGTGTAGTGTTGTCACAATACACCAAAATAGTGTAGTATTGTCATACTACAATAGTATAGTGTTATATTGTGTGTCTTCTGTCTCGCTACACTAAAATAGTGTAGTGTTATCACAATACACCAAACTAGTGTAGAATTGTCATACTAAAATAGTATAGCATTGTATTGTGTACTGTTTACTTTTCCTAACGCAACATATTTTTTAGGTCTAGTTGTGCTATTCGGAAAATAATTTTGTTTATGACGTCATTAACCCATAATAATGACTCATAAGATTTTGAAAAATTCATTAAACGAAGAGAACAAATATGTCGATCTGTTTAAGATTTACCACACATGTAGTCATAAATTGGTAGATACGTGCCAAGTTTGCAGTATAAATTTATCGAATTTTATATGCTGAGGACGAGCGAAGTGAATCCATAGTAGGGTGGATGAGCGTAGCGAATCCTATGGAGTGAGGAAAAGTTTCGAGGTACCTCGTAACCAAATTTTTAATAAACAAGTTCTTACAATATATTTTTAAAAAATAAAATAGGAAACAGATTTTTTTTCTATTCACAATTTACTTTGCGTTCTTTAGGAAATGAAAATTTAGTTTATTTCTTTACATTTTCCTTTCAGTCACTATTTCAAAGGTTCCTTCTTTTCTATTCCATGAAATATTTCCATCAGCTCCTGTTTTCCCTTAAATAATTCAGTAGGATTGAGTCTTTGAATACACCGATGCAATGCTTATAACCATAGGTAGTTTTGATAAAATACGTCCTACAATAAATTTAGTTTAATAAAATTTCTCCCCGAAAAGTATTCAATTCTGTACTTGAATTTGCGTAAAGTATTCATAACACATATTTTATTAATGGTTTCTTAATTGGGGTTATGATTTATCTTTTGATATGTATAGTTGACTTTGTTAAGAATCGTGTCTATGTAGAAAAAACCTTATAGAGGCAACACAAAGAGATACCTTTATGCGCAGTGTTTCTAGTATCATGTAATGCCTCTTTTACTTTCAACTACTTCACTTATAGAAGTAATTTATTTGATTTTTTCAACATATTTGATTTACTTAATTTTATAAGAGTATTTCAATGTTTTACATCACAAATCACAACGAAAGTATAAGATGTTAATATCCGATAAATACTGAGATGTGGAATAAGCTTATAAATAAATAAAGTTTGTCTTTCCACAGATGATTTATTATTATAAAACAAAGCCAGATTTCAACCTGAACGGTCATCATCAGTGCCAGTGAGATGAGTCTAGATTACTTTTTCCGGTTTCTGAGGCCAAGGCATGTAGACTGATGTGATTATAAATTGTCCATCGAAATAGTAAATGGAGTCCATCGTAATAGAACGAAAGAAGTCTCTCCACAGTTAAAGGTGTTTATTTACGAAATAACAGAGCGCTTTCAAACTAACAAGATGTCATCATTAGGGCATGTTAAACAAAAAGACAATAAAACGTCAAAAACCGTAAATAAAAAAAATA
Source organism: Microvelia longipes (assembly GCA_018340805.1). NCBI lineage: Eukaryota > Metazoa > Arthropoda > Insecta > Hemiptera > Veliidae > Microvelia > Microvelia longipes. The sequence goes on along the minus strand of JACMZG010001911.1, from coordinate 48,971,121 downwards.
CGAAAAAAAACAGTATGTACAGAAATGTAGTGAACAAAAAATACCGTTGAGTAGAGAATAAAGGATAGAAAAGAGAAGTTCAAAATACAAAACAAAATCAAGATGAAGTTTTAAGCAGGCTTTTTCTGTTTTCTTTTGTTTATTTAGTATTTATGGAGTTTTTTTACTTTTTTTTGTCTTATTTGTTTGATACGTACTGATAATAGGTTTAATAGGCACTGACTGACGGAAGCGCTCTACTTTATTGTAAATAAACGAATTTAACTATTGAGAGACTTTTTATTCTTTTATCTAAAAAATCCTTTTGGGAAGAACCACAGCTAAAAGCTGATTTATATTGATATAGTATTATAAATATTAAGCCTCTAAAATATAATATTATTATCTTGTAGTGAATGGTGATATGATATGATTATAATGAAGATCTTACAAGGAGACTGTCTGAGCCTTTTGAATTAGAAAATACATTTATGTCAATTTCAACTCAATTGTTTATCTTTCTGACTTCAGCATTTTTTTTTTTAAAAGCGTGTATTTACATTCGATATAAATTGAACTAATGCAAACATATTTCTGCGCTTAATGAATTTTCGTCATTAACGACGGTCTATGATGTCATAAAGGAGTATATTCTAAAGAGCAATTAGCCTTATAAATATATTTTGTACTAAGGTTTCACTTACTGGCATAAACATACATTGGAGCTTTAATAATAACAGACTCACACATACAGATATACTGACTGGAGCCGTTTTGGAGAGTGTTGAAAAAATAATTCTATAATTTAATTGTGGGGGGAAGGGTATTTTTTGGAGTGAGGGTTAAGCTTCTTTAGCCCTTTAGTCTTCTAAATCCACTAAAAGCGAATGACACCGGTAATAATCCTGTAGTTAATGTGCGCAAACCTATTCCCATAACTCTGACCTCGAAGCCTAAGTTCCGCACATCACTATAGGAGGCGTCTTCAAGAACCAAACACAGCATTTCTAAACACCCACGCTAATCGTTCACAACCGAGTCTCTTCTTTTACACGGTCTAAAGGTTCAGTATCTAACCTTATCTAACTCAGGCTTGTTATAACACCAGTGTCAATTATTTTTGAATACGACATAAAATGATTTAACGATTCCAATAAACCAGTCGTAAAACTTTCAACAACAACAAGTAGAAATTGTTTAAAATAGAAAATATATTCAAACGTATTTAAAATAAATGTTATAACCATTTTTAGAACAACTTTATAAATTAAACTTAATTAATTTTACTGTAATAAAACTTAAGGACAATAACATGGTCTGGATTAGAGTAACGATACTTGTATGATAAGGTTCTCATTCCGTAAGATAATCTCGTTTATTACTTTTTCACATTTATACCACAGGTATGTCGGAAAATTATTGAGTTTGAAAAAAAGAAACTGGCATGACACCAAAATTTCAACTTTAGTAGATGCTTTTCCAATTTTTTACTATTTTGTAAAAAACGTATTCAAGTTATTTCATAAAAATTGAACCAATACTGATAATAAGATGAAACTTAGCACATATATTAGTTTTACGTATGACTAAATGTGTGCTAAATTTTAAATCGATCAAAACATTTTTTTTTCGTTTTATGAATTTTAAAAATTTTGGCGAAGTCATTATTTCGGTTACTAACATTTTATAAAAATTAACACTTATAAGACCAAGATATGAATATAAATACTTATCGAATGACTAGTAAAATTCCAAATCTCAATCCAATCGCATGATTTTTTCGCGTTTTATGATTTTTTTAAATTTTGACTGAATCATTATTGCGGGTTAATGACGTTATTTTTTTCCGAATAGCACAACTACTCCAGTAGATTGTTTTTTGTACAAAGGTTCAACTCTCTAACATAAATAAACTCTAGGAGCTACGATGATAACAGGCACACAAAGACACACACATACAGATAGACAACTTTATAAAAATCACTCAGGAGATGTTAACATTAGCAACATATGATTTAGTTGATATGCGGGTTTTGGTTGTTGAGTGCACACAATACTTTTCTTTATACCTGAGGTATAAATGAGAAAATGTAAAGTGTAGAACCTCCGTCTTAAAATCTTGCTTAGCAACGGAGGTAGTTCTCTTCAAGTTTATTTTACCTTCATCTTACCTGAAGAGCTTTGAAATTTAACCTTTAAGTTTTAAAGAACAATCTTCAGACTCTATGCTAAATTTTTTGAAAAGTACCCATTTAATTTTCTGTATAAGAAATTAGTATTTGCTTTTACTTTTTGTTACATATTCTTTTAAAACCAATATTAACTTCTTAGTTAAAAGAAAAACATTGCTTTGCAATTAGCTTTTCTTAAGTTTGAAATAGAAAATGTGAAAATTAAAAGGAGCTCTAGAAATGCTTTTTAAAAATCTTTCTCTTCTTTTCTCTTCACTTAAGATGTTGATACAAATTCATTAAAATCGTCTTCATTTTCTTGTATTGACTTTTCTGTTACGCCGTCAGATAGAAATTATTAGACAAGGTTTTACAAAATAGAAAAAGTTTAAACATTTAAAATACGTTACGTTACGTTTGATCTTTGTTTAAGTTTTTTTTACTTTGCCACACTTACTATCGTAGGTATATGGGGAAATGTTCACCCTAAATACTGATATTCATCCGTTTTATGACAGTGTGAATAGTTTTTGCAATGCCGTCTCTGTGTTTATGTCACCCATAATTCTCTTTTTGTTCACGGTAAAAAATTAAAACTTAGATAACAATTTTCTAATCTTTAAGTAACCTGAAGTTGTAACGCCTTAAACATTGAGTTATTTCGGTATCCTGATGTCGAGCGTAGCGAAACAGGAGTTTTAATTTTAACACTTTACAAATAAGTTTACTTTATCATTGTTAGGACGAGTATAATAATACTACCTTAAGTTTTGAACTTGGCATTCTGAAGAGAAGCGGTGCGAATACAAGATTGCGAGGAAAAATACCGAGTTACCTTGTACCTGATGTTTTCGCTTAAATTTCAACTTACTGTATAAATAAAAAAAAAACTTGTTCATGATAAAGTAACATTATTCAGTTGTAACTTCAGGAAATTCATTTATGCAGCAAAAGAAAGATGAAAAACTTGAAAATCGGATTAAAAAGTTATTATTGATATAAAAAAGGATAGTATGCGGATAAAGGAAATCTAGTTAAACTTTGTAACCAGCGGTATTCATGGAATTAAGGGGTTTTAGCAAAGACAGAAGTAATCCTTGATTCTGGAAAAAACCTCATACCTGTTGTAAACTCACACTACTTTTGAAGTTTTAACCACTAGATGGTCAGAGTTTTAGAAAGAATTTACTAGAAAGTTTTAAACGCTTACAGAAAGTTAAAATAAACTCCTTAAGAAAGTTTTCTATGCTACAGTTACTAGTTTTAGTTCGAAACACTTTAAAGAATGCTAAGTGAAGGTCTTGCCCAACTAAAAAATAAAATAGCCTTTCTAAATCTGTGATGAAAATTTTCTTTTATTTACCTCAAAATTTGACCATGAATAATAATTAATACATTCTGTTAATAAGGTATTACCGGAAAACCTAAAAACGGCCGGTAAACTACATATTTCGATGTTTTTTGGGCGTGTGAGTTAAATAAAAATGGCAGAGTCATGACTAGCACTCAAAACTAGGGTAACTTGGTTCGAATCCTGAATAAATATTATTTCATGTTGCATATATTGAATGATAAATTGAAATAAGCGTAGAGCTTTGCGCCTTGCCTATTATGAGTTATAGTGTAATTGCATCAAATTATACTTATTACTATAATAGAGTAAAATAATATCTATCGCGATGGTCCGCATGCCTGGCGAATTTCCTTTAAAATGAGTTTTTCCGTGCTTAACAATCCATTTCTAACTTCATGCTTTAAACCTAGAGTTACTCAATTCCGCATTCTAAAGGAATTTACCCGACATGCGGACCACCCTGGTAGAAATATATTGAAGTTGAAAACGTTTATAATGTAAAAGATGTAAAAAAAGTATTGTTTTTACCAGGATTCGAACCCAGATACCCTGGCTTTGAGTATTAGTGTCGACTCCTGACCATTTCATCAAACTCACAGGCTCAAAGAACATCAAATACGACACGCTACTTGAAATATGTTGTTTACCGGCCGTATTTTAGGTTTTCCGGTAAGTGATCATAGTTTTTTAGACTTTTTGATCACTGTAAGTAATTTTATCGACTCTCGGACCTATTTTATGTGCTTCAGCACCCCCAAAAACATTAGAAATGACCGTAATGTGAGTTTCCGGTTATTTATTATGGTTTATTCGTTTTTTGGCCACTTTAAGTGGTCGTATCGACTTCGGACTGGTTTTATTTGAATCAGTGCACTAAAAACATAAATAAGGATCTTTTTTAGGGAGTCAAATTATAACCTTTGGCAGATTTTTAAAAATTTAGCTTACTTAGCAAACTGGGTACATGAATACTTGTACAAATATATATATATATATATATATATATATATATATATAATATATATATTATATATATATAATATATATTAATTTATATATATAATAATATATATATTATATTATATATTATATAATATTATAAATATATAATATTATATATAATATATATATTATAATATATAATATATATATATAATATATATATATATATATATATATATATAAATATATATATATATATATATATATATATATACATATTTGTTCGTGATCAGGGACCTTTGAATGGATTTTTGTCATGGTCCAATGTTTGACTCCCGCCTTGACGCCTATTCCATAAGCGAATTTTTTAAAAGGAAATTCCCTAAAAGAGAATAAATTCTCTAAATATTTTCTGAGAAGCCAGACAAATACTCAATTTTTTTAACAGAATTAAATGCAGACAACTTTAAGATTTTCTTGGAAACAAATCTCTGGAAATGACAAATATAACTTAGGGAAAAAGTCTTATTTGCAATTTAAATTTGTAAAGTAGATTCGCAAGGACAGATTTGAGAGAGAAATAGCTACAACAAGAAGGGTGGATGAAAATAAAGATGTGCAAAGACTATAAACAGAATATTCCAAATAATGTCCTTTAAATTATTTTAGCAATAAGCTTTGGAGATTTGCAATTTTTAACTATAAACTTTATAGATTTTGTGAAGAAAGAAAATCTAATTTCAAATGAAGGTACTTACTGTAGGGTACCCTATCAGGTACACTGTAGGGTACCCTATTAGGTACACTGTAGGATACCCTATCAGGTACACTGTAGAGTACCCTATCAGGAGCGAGCATTTCTAAGGACATCCCCGGCGTGTGGGCTTCGTTCTAATATTTTATTTTAAACAGAGCTCATTTTTTACTTCAAAACATTTTTTCTCCACCATATTCTTGAGAATATTTTCTTTAGCCCAAAACCCACCTCTAACCTCCTTTACTAATGAAAATATATTTTTGCAAATTTTCATTTAATTGCAATTTTGAAGAGTTTTGTTATCTATGCTACTTCGGGGGCTAGTCAATATACTGACTCAGCAAAAGTTTTAAATTATTATTATTACTATTTTCTTTTTAAAGATTCTGAATTAAGTTTCAAATGAAAGTTGTAGTAGTTGGCTATTTTTTCTTTGGACAGCTTCATTTTTAAGATACGACCCACCGAAATATCACCTACCCTCTCTCTCTAAATTATCTTTCACTCACTCGAACTGATAACATTTTCTATACTTCAAGCTTTTATATCTTGTATTCAAAGAGAGGCAGGTAAAATATGACCAGTACTTCAACTTTTGTTTGGAACGATATATTGTCTTTAAGTTATATCAACAACCTTTCCTTATAGAGGCCATTTACTGATAAATTATTAGTATTTGACTTGATATAAACTAAAGGTTAATCAGACCATCCCATTGTAGCTTTCAATAGAATTACTCCTAAAAGGTAATATTGTTCAATGTGTTGCCCTTTGAACCGTATATATTTGCGTGGATAAATATTGAAGATGATCTGATATCAAGTGTAAAATGTTGTGATCCATTGATACCCTCCTGATGATGATGTGATGCATGCTTATGATCCTGTCTTGTGAATTGATCGTGTATAGTGTACTTATTTCAAAAACTATTTTCAATATTCTTGAAGATTAGTTTTTTCAAGTTGATTATAAATTTGAAGTCGTTTAGTTATTACGCTGGTTGTGATTGGAGTGTGCTACCTGTGTATTCCACAGGTAGAAAGTCTTCTTACTGAATTATTCAAGGATAATCATGCTTAATCTTCACCAAGTATATCTTTCTGATTTTTGCCTTTTTCTTTTTATTATAAAAGTTTTTAAGTTTAACTGGTTCAGCAATTTTCATCAATTTAAATTTAATCCGTATACTCTGGAATGTCCAACCCCAACTTTAATTTTATAGTATAACTTTTTAATCATTTTTTTTAAGTAAGTTATAACTGAAACTGATCTTTTAACATCATGTCCAAGTTTTTTTTTTTTTGTTCTGATAGAATTAAAACTTTGAAAGAATGCAGAAATAAAAAAGTTTTAAAATGAGCACAGAAGTCTACAGGAAAGATAATAAAAGTTTTTCTAAAGTAAAGGTTTTTTTTAAAAAAAAGAATGAAAAAAGTCTTCTACAAAAAAAATTATTTAGTGAGAATAAAAAATTATTTACCCCAACTTCATAGTTTTATTATATCTGTTGACATTAGCAACAGATAATGCAACTCCAAGTTATTTTTCTTAATTACCTTGTTGTTTGTTAGAAACACTTTTTAAAAACAAGCATTTTAACACATCTGAGTTAGAAAATTATGTCCATCTATGATATATATGGCAAAGGCTAGGTGTGAAACTTATATATATAATAATATATATATATATATATAGTATATATATATATATAATATATATATATATAATATATATAATATATATATATATATATATATATATATATATATATATATATATATATATTATATATTATATATATTAATAACAGCAACAAGTCCTAAATTTAAAAGCACACTTACCTCTCTATAGTTTTTTGTTTTGCTTATTGAAAAGAGTTTAAACAAATAGTAAAAAGTAAAATATATTTGATCTAAATTGACGAAACAAGCACTAAACGTTCCTAAAATCACGGCAAGCAAAGAAAAAAGGCGAGGGGCAAACTCGTTTTGTCCTTGTTACATAACCTGTGTTTCGCGCCTTTTTTGTATAGCTAAGGGATGGTAAGTTTACTCCTATTTTTTTAGCTCATCCAATGTCCATAGGGTCAGGTCAGAAAAGTTCCTTAGTTCGTCATCCCCTTTAGCCAAGATCCTTGATTAACATTAGGAGGTTCAGCTTCAGCGATTTGTTTCTTCGTAGGTAGCGGAGAAAATAGTAAGCTTAGCGGTTATAATCGGTGAGACTCGTGTATTTCCGGGGTGACAGGTTATCTCGAGAACAAAATTTTTATTTGTTTGTCGACATTTGTTTCTTTAAGTACGTTTGATTGGAAATTTTTCTTTTAGTTTTTACTTTTGATAATTTCGTTTAAATACAAATTAATTTTGCTTCTTTAATTCAATGACCATAAGTACATGCTCTTACTATTTGTTTTACATAAAATACATTTTTAAATACAGTTGATCGCCGAGTTTCTTAAATCTATAATGTGCCATTTTTCCTTTGACACACTTTATGAACAGAAAATAAAAGAGAAATTATGGTACTTTGTGCCGTTTGGGGATATCCCAATGCAGCTCGAATGCCTTTTTAAAAAGGCAGGAATGAATCACTTGTGTTTCCATTTTCACCGCTAGTTTGGGGGACCAGCGCTAGTAAAGTGTCAAAGGTAGAAGAAGAGGGAAGTTGACAATCTTGCCATTTAAGGTTATGTTATCTATGATTGACATGTACAACATAATGTAGACAAATTTGACAAATACACGCGGTAATTTTCTTATATATAGTGACGGTATACCACTTGTATAAAACAGTAATTTGGTGAACTGATACAAAACAACAGCGCCGACTCCGCGTAGCGGCCTTTGTTTTACTTTCGGTTTAATAAGTAATTATAATTAAGTTGAATAGATCCAAATTTCAACCTATTTCTCCTAGAATTAAAGTGAATGCTCAAAAAGCATTAACTTAACATTCACCCTTCGATGAGGCATTTGTCTACCCCTATTTCTCAATCAGTCTCAAATTCTTATGTCCACCACTGCACGTTACCTCGGTTTACACTTCGACAGCGAACTAACTTCGGCGCATCACACTAAAAAAACGTTTAGAAGGGAACCGTCGTGTCGGAATCCTCCAACGTTTACTCGATAAAAGGTCTAACCTCACATTAGATAACAAACTACTCGTTTACAAAAGCATAATAAAACCATCAGGTCATACGGTGTTGAAATATGGGGTTCCACGAAACCTCCCAATCTTAAACGCATTCAAGTCCTTCAGTCAAAGGTCCTCTGCAAAATAGTTCAAGCTCCCTGGTTCGTATCCGACTTAACCATCCACAATGACCTCAAAATTCCGTTCGTCAAAGACATTGTTTCCTCTCGATACAATTCCTTTCATTCCAAATTATATTCTCATCCTAATCCTCTTGTCCAAGTCCTACGTTCCAGAACCATTCCATCCAATCTTCCACGACGCCTTCGACGACAGTGGCCGCGTTATAATCAATTAACCTTCTGTTATAATCAATATTAACTTTAATGCAAAAACGCAAAACATTTCGGAAAATTCAACTATTCAAAATTCAACTAATTTCTATTCCACTAATTTAATTCAAGCCAAATTTTTATATTATAAGTAAAATATCAACATTTACCTAACCACGCCAAGGAGTTTCACCACTGGGTAATTCCTCCTATCAAAACTGCCAAGTCACTTTAACCAGTATGAGCACTATGTCAAATACATTTATTGTAGACAATAATCAATAAAGTTAAAAAAACCTATTATTATTAAGAATAAATTATATACAGCTAGTATCTGTTTTTCTTGTATCTGTTAATTCGTGGCTTCAGAACATTCAATTTCTGCTTCAACTAAATTTATTAGTTGTAAACCAAAAGGTCACGTTGTGAAATGAAAAGAAACAGTAAAATAAAGAACAGACCTTTGTCATAAAACAGGATTTAACAGTTATATTTTTATCCTCTCTGGTTTTCTTAAGCTATTCCAGGAAACCCTACAACCGGAAAAGGGAAGGGACGAACCTAAAAGCTCCGGAACCAACACGACAGTATTAAAAGGGATTTATTATTTGACCTCGGTCTCTAATCGAATTCCCTAGGATGAAATTATAGTTTTTTATTTTAGAAAAATGTAAAGTGTTAATACTTGTCTCTTGGGAAATCAATCTGAGAATATTTTACATTTTTATTTAATTTACTTTTCTTCAGGATTTATAGTTTTATGGTTAATGTTCTTACTGTTCTCAATTGTAAAGACAGCAGAAGATATCTAAACACCTAACCCTAGTATTGGCCATTTATACCACCTTTCTCAACGATTCATCTTCATAGATAATCTCCAAGGAATTTGCCATTCTTTTCACCTCTGCATCTATTAGTTCCATATCAGGCCTTTTTGGTATAATTGATTTTACTTTAGCTCATTTATAACGCAGGTATGTAGAAAAGGTGTTCTGTTTGCAAAAAACCCGACATCGGGATGTCACCTGAATCATCCGTATCAGGTGTTTTTTTATCTTTTAGTTGTAGACCTCCTAAGTTGTTATCACAAAGTTGTCAGTTTGTTTGTCTTTTATAGATTTCAAACTTAGTTCGAAAATAAGTCTATAGGTGTAGTTGTGCTATCCGGGAAATGTTTAACCTCATTAAACCGCTACAATAATTCAGCAAAATTTCAAAAAATAAAAAAAATCCGGAAAAATGTTGTGATTAAATTGAGATCGGTCAAATTGGTCGCCAAAATCTAATTCTAGCGCGGAGGTCCGCAAGCTGGGTGAATCTTCTTTGAAATACGCAGTATTTTGCTTATTAATCCAATTTTTGCATAAATTTAGGGGGGTTTTATTATTCATGTTTGATTTTTTTTGGAAGAGAATTGTAAATAATTAGATCGAACAAAACACAAAAATAAACGTTGCATGCATTTTAAGTATGCATTTTTCTTGTGCATAGATAAATTTGCATTTGTTACATCATCAAACAATCCCTCTGAGAAAATAAAATATTTGTTTTTATTTAGTATTTATATGGAACAAAAACTTTTTATTTGTTTTGTAATCAGAGAAATAATATGGGGAAAATAAAAACAGTTTTACTATGCATCATGGGACAACATTTTCTTCGGAGAGTTTTCATGAAATAGTAAAACATTTTCTTAATCCTTGTTTGCTAAGAAATATTTTAGAAAATAAACATCGTAAAAAGATGAAGCCCTCGAGGCAGGACTTTAATAATCTCATAAAGCAAGCAGGACGTATTCTTGTACTTGAATATTATGCAAACTATTTATAAAAATAAAAATTTCTTATTTTTCTTTAACAATATGGTCGTTGTAATCTTCATTACAAAAAAAATGTAATAAAAAATTGAATTTCAGATTTCTTGAAATAAGTGGTTCCCTGTGGATTGTGTGGAAAACGTGAATAAATAATTTTTTAAAGCTGATAAAATGTCGAATAAAGCGAGCGTTCAATCATCAAAATCGGATAACTACAACCAAAGTTATGGCTCTTTTAAAAACACCAAAACAATGGCTAATCTATGCAAAGTCAGCGAATTTCTTTGAAAAAAAATAAATATTGGCTTTTTGTTAATTTGTTGGCCATTTAACAAATATCATCATAACTTTAGTTGTAGATATACAATTTATCAGCTTTAAAAAATGTTTTGCTCACGACCCAGAGGGAACCACTTATTGCAAGAAAACTGGAATTTGTGCGGGTTTCTAATATTTTGAGCAAGCGCATTTATATGATAGGCAGACTTTAGGCATGGTTTTCCTTCATAATTTAAGGCATATATTTAGAAACATTTGGTTTGAAGTAGTACAAAATGAGTCACATTTTTTAGGCATGGCTCTTGGACTAGATGTGAATGAAGATATTTTCGGAGATACCCCGTTCCCAATTTTTTCTTAATTTTCAAAACATGGGAATGAAAATTAAATTGAGTTCTGTCGATAATTCCTCATACTTAAAGGTCTAGCAGATATAAAATTAGCTGAATGTAACGAAATCTCTTTGATGTAGATAGAGAAAAGAAAATCATGTGTTGAAAATTGAAATAAGGGCGTGGGACGCCAGGATGCTTCAGAGCGACCCTTTGACCCAACAGGTTGTTTTAGTGAGCTCAATATTCTACTCTATTGCTTATTCCCTGGCATATTTATACTGTGATATACTTGATATGATTATTACAGTCATTAGATGTAAAACAATAGTTTAGAGTGAAATATGTTTTATGTTGATTGTTTCTTCTTGCAATAGCAACCAAATTAGTGGGAGAAATAGTTTTATTTAATATAGCTGTTTGCTGTTAATGTTTAATATATATTACATAATTTAAGTATCAACATCTCTATACTTTTTACCAAATTTTAACTCAATTCCTATTGATAGGTTTTATAGCTTAAATCTAAGCCTTCTTTAAGCTGGATAACAAACAAATTTGAATAAATTTAAGAGGATCTCAATAGTGAGGATTTAAAATATTTAGTCCATCCTTGTAAACTCTGGGATTTTCTTCACCAGGAAATTTCGAGAGATAATTCGTATTAGTACATTTTTGGCGATAAATCTGACCCTAATTTTAAAAGCTGTAAGGAAAGATTCTTAGGGTTAGGTTTTGTTGTATTAAGGTTTTTAACAAACATTTCCGGATTCCCAACTCTCATCCTCGCTTCGCTCGCCCTCAAAATATGGAAATATCCGGACACGCTTCGCTTGTCCTCAAGAAGTAAACACGTTTTATTTCCAGCTGTCATTTATCTAGGTACTGACCTCGGCAATTCTGTTTATTTTCAGTGATCTTCAATAACCATCGTATAAACAAATACGTTTGTACTAAATTGCAACTAAATTAGTTTATTTTTAGATTTTTAACAAAAAGTGTAATTATCATTCACTAATAATTGAACTCATGGTAATAACTTGTTTATTACCATGAGTTCAAATCTACTCATGGTAATTTCAAATCCATCATCATTTTTCCGCGTTTAATGAATTTATGACGATTAATGACATCATAAAAAATATTTTATGAATTGTATAACTAGACCTAAAAAGTTATTATCGGACTAAGTTTCAACTCTATGTTAAGCACAGTGGGATCTACGATGTTAACAGACACATACACTCATTCATACATCTAGACACCTTGGTCAAACTACTCAGGAGGTCTTATAATACCTGAAACTGATAAATCAGGTGAAATCCTGATTCCAGATTTCTTTGCAAACACCCTACTTTTCCTGTATACTATACTACCTATGGTATTATAATGAGGAAAAGTAGAAATAAATTATACGGTCACTAATCAATCTATTTTTAACGAATTCCGAAAGCGAATATTCAGCAAATATAGGGTGCTCGGTCTTCTAGCGCCTTAATTATGGAGTTTGCTTAATGATGTCAAATTTGGAAATTGATTCGTTTACTTCTTCTGAATATACTCGATTTAAGGAGTCAACTCCGCTGCTCACTCTATTCATTATTTGTCGCCAATTGTTAGCTTGAACTTTTAACGATTTTAGCTATACTAGTAATGCGTTGCATCAAGAAATCACGTAAGAAAAATAAAAAAATAATAACAACGGACTCGCTTAGCTCGCTAGATAGCGTAAATAGGGAAACATTTGCTCGCTTATATTCTAAAATATAAATGCAAAAATTAAAAAAAGGGCTTGCTTCGCTCATTAGATTTCATGCGTTATTTATGCATATAGAAGGGCTTGCTTCGTACGCTAGATTATGTGTATTAATAATTATGTATAAAAATTATAGCTCGATTTGCTCGCTAGATTGCTTACTTTTTGAATTAACAAAATATAAAGAGGATCGTTTCGCTCGCTAGATTGCGTATAGTTACAAAAAGCATATAAAAAGAGGATCGTTTCGCTCGCTAGATTGCGAATAGTTACAAAAAGCATATAAAGAAAGGCTCGTTTCGCTCGGTAAAAAAGGTATATTCATGATTGTACGCATTAAAAAATGAGCGTACTTCGCTCGCTATATTAGATATAGTAATGATTATAAGTAAAATGGCTTATATAGTGAATTATGTATAGAAAACAAATGTTTGCTACACTCGCTAGATTGCGTAAATTTAGAATTTCACGCCGTAAAAAGGGGCTCGCTTCGCTCGCTGAATTGCAGTTATTAGTAATACAGAGTAAAAAGTATTGATTCGATCGCTATGTATCTAAAGTACATTACAATTGATCTTTATTTTGTAAATTCTTATAAAATTAGTAAAAACTAATTATTATCTCAAATTATGGCTGCCATGTTGATTTTTTTGGAATTTAATATATAACATTTTTTGTTCTACTAATCAAGAGCTTTTTAACGATGTATTATTAGATTCTCAAATCAATTATTTTGAGTTCACTATTTTTGCCGCAATTTTTAATTAATTTTTTTAATGTTGTAGCATGTCACATGTATTTTCTTTTCCTACTTTGTAAGGCTTTTAAACGATATACAACAAGAATGTTTTGCTTAAATTTTACTTATTTAGTCTGCCATATTAGCCGCCAGTTTGAAAATATTTTTTTGAATATAACCAAACTATATTAACTCAAATACTTGAAACAATAGTTTTTGTTCTATTACTCAATATAAAATGTCAAAAAAAAGAGTATAACCAAAAACTATACAGCTCTGACACATAGTTAGTTCTACATGTATACAAAAGTTTATCAAAATTAGACCAATTTTACGCGATACGTACAAACAAACATACGTGTCGTCCCAATTTTCTGAAATGTATGAACTCACTTACACTCTTTCAAAAAATTTTCCATTTGTGTGAAGCGAGAACCAACAAAAATAACTTTTTTATTTATTTGCAAGTCTACAAACATTATATTACAAACTAATTCCAAACCTTGTTTGCTTTTGTCGTTCGTTTCAAATTTAAAAATTCGTTAAAATTTTGGTTGTGTCAAAAGCTTGTCAATTTTCATAATTATTCATGAAAATTTCAAGAACGTGGCAATATTTGATATCAGTTTGTTTAAACTTTAACCTTTTTATCTGACTTTTTTTGTACTTGAAACCTTTCATGCGTATTTTGAAAGGTATGAAAAAGCTTTAGATTAAAAGCCTTTTAGCATATTGGTTTCATCAACAGAGGTATGAGGGTGTTTGTATAGTATCATTTATCATATAAAAGTATGTGGGTTACTGTTTTTATATCTAGCTGTCTGAGCGCCGCCTCTCGTCTAGTTTTTTCCCTTCAAGGGCGGCTGCAGACAAACCTAGATAGGGAGTTTTCTTTATACTAACCCATCCTAAATGTATCTTTAAAATTATAATTTAGGAGAATAATTTTTCAATATTACTTTTGTTTACTGCTTGTCTGGATTAAAAAGTGTGGAGCTCAGTAATAGGAGAAAATTGGCTCCTACTTTTCCTACAGAATATCAACGTTCCAGCGCTTAAATTTAACTAAAAATATTCCAAACTAAAGTATTAGGTATAAAAAGGAGTAAACATGTTTTTATACTTTTGGAGTTTCTGTCTTTCTGAGTTCTGAAGATTCATTTATCTATTTATGTAGCTAGGTAAACTACAATCTACGACTGCATGTACACAGTTTAACGTAAATCTAGTGTTTCAACATACGCTTCACATTTTTCTACAATATTACTTGTAGACAATAAAACAATAGTAGTAATAGTATTTGTGACAATAATACCTTGTCTTCTGGGAGCATTAAGAGTTAACCATTACATACTTTCAATCTCTGGCAAGGTGGAGTGTTGTGATGCCACTCCTCATTAAGGATCTTTTCCAGCCTTGCTGAAAAGATCTCTTAATATCTCAACCCTCTAAGCCTAGCTAATATTTATCTCCCTCTCATTCTGCTCTGGCTATCTGCTTCCATAGCCCTTGACTTCTTATATTTTCTAATTCTTCTCTCTCTCTCTCTCTCTCTCTATATATATATATATATATTATATATTATATATATATATATATATATATATATATATATATATATATATATATATATATATATATAATATATATATATATATATATAAATATATTGGCTATTGGCTTTCTGATATATAATATAATATATATATATATATATATATATATATATATATATATATATATATATATATATATATATATATATATATATATGTTATGTTGGTAGTGATTTAAATCAGCTAATAGAGTTATAATTTGAAGATATAATATATTAAAGCCACAAGCTGCTATTAAACACTAGCCTTAGCTATCAACTAGCCATAGATAAAATGTTATTCGTTTTATAAATATAATACGTATTGAATATATTATATTATAAAATATAATAATAACATGTATTAAATCATTTCCGCTCTCGTTTTTTTACCTCAGGAAACGAAAGTAAATTTTACTCCCTCGGCAAGCTTCTAGAGCTAACAAATGTATGTCTATTGCCTTAACCGAAAGAAATGGTGTTTCTTTTGCAGAGAAAACAGGACCTTATTTGGGAAAACATGATTTGATCCATTCTTGTGTAAATAACTTTATATATTAACAATTGTTTTTTTTATTATGTCTTTTACATGGATATGTGGTGTGTTACAGGGTTTGCCTACGGATAAGAAGAAGCAGGATGAAATCCTATTCACTAAATCTATCGAGTGTTACAAATATAACGCAACTACAGAAGAAGGTAAATATACATTTAGCCAACAGTATTTTTATTTTGCAAAACAAAGCTATCCAAATTATGAATAATGCTAAACATAATGCTAAGTACAAACAATATTTTATTGAAATTAAAATTTTAACTTTACATTCAACCTATATTTTTTCATTATTATTGTTCGGTAAAGCAAAATATGATGAGGGGGAGTTCAATTATATTAATTAATTAATTAATTTATTATTTATTTATTGAAAAGCTTTTACAAGGTTCAACAAGTCATATACATAAAACACTTACATACATACAATAGAAACGAAAATCACAAGTAAAAGTTTACAAAAAAAAAAACATAACACAAACATAACAATAACATAATAAACAAAAATAAAAACACATGTTTTTGTTTTGTAACATAATAATAAAAATAAAATAAAAACAAATTTGTAAATCAAATTAAATTAAGAACCAAAATTATGGCACTAGATATATTACCAACATCAATATTTCCATTTATAGGCTCAACAAATCACATCAGTCTCCAAATTTTAATGGAATGAGGTGCTTTAAAAAATTACCCGCTTCAATAGTTGAACATCCACCCGAAACTTAAAAAAAGCATTAAAACATTGTTGCTTGAGAAAGCCTACTATAATGTTAACGAGTTTTTAGCTGATAACTTATAGTATTCCCACCCTAAATATGGGAAAATGTGTGTTTCTCATGTAATGTTATGCTTTTTTTGTTTTTATTATTAATCAAGTTTGTTATTCAAGTTATGCTGTCT
The DNA here is from genome assembly GCA_018340805.1 of Microvelia longipes. Taxonomy (NCBI): domain Eukaryota; kingdom Metazoa; phylum Arthropoda; class Insecta; order Hemiptera; family Veliidae; genus Microvelia; species Microvelia longipes. The sequence goes on along the minus strand of JACMZG010001911.1, from coordinate 48,954,473 downwards.
ATGTTTATGCAGTCTAGGTAATAATTTACAATCAATTTGTTTTCCTTGTTTTATTTTTCATTTGATTGTAAAATTTTGACAATTGAGAAACTTTGTAATAACGTAACCTCAAGTATGTAAATGAATAAATAAACATGTTCCTTTACGTTATACGATATATTCTTACAATAGAAATCCGGACAAAATATCACGACACTGACCCGTTTCTTTAAAATCCTTTGATTTCGCGTTTGCGAAAGATTTTTCAGGACCTTCCACGTTAATTAGATATTAATTAAAAATTTCGAGTTTGCGAAAGATTTTTCAGGACCTTCCATGTTGGTTAGAAAAAAAATCCAAAAATTAAATTAATTTAATCCTTCAATTGATTAAAATTTTCGAGTTTGTGAAAGATTTTACAGGAGCTTCATGTCCATTAGATATTAATAAAAACATTAAGCGTTAGCATATTATTTATTTACTTATCTACTTACGGCTGCAAAATTAGTCATTACTGAACTGTTTTTAAGCTGCAAAATGTCATTTAAGTACAAAAAAAGTCAGATAAAAAGGTTTAAGTTTAAACAAACTGATATCAACACTGTCGACAAAATATCTAAAAACAATACTGGACATTTCTTGGTAATAATCTAACTCCATGGGTAGAGTATTACCCTATATCTATGGCTTGTTTAATTTTTTACCTGCATTATTTTTTTTTATTTATTTTGTTTAAATAAATTTACAAATATAAAACTTGTAAAGAATTATTAAAACTGTAAATAAGGTACACTGAATTTGTTAAAAAATATAATAAATATAAATAAAAGTGTAAAAAAATCAAATAGAATTATTGTTAGGATTGACTAGACTAATCTCTACCTGACATAGTGAGTGTAGTAATAACTTCAAAGCAATATTTTCTGCCTCTAAAATCACGTATTAAGTATTTAAAACCCTTTTGCTACTTGTTTATTTATATAAGCTTCTTGTCCTAATTTAATAATTGATTGTAATCTTAATTTTTTAGTGTGGCCGATAAACAATAACATTTAAAGAATAATATTCTTATGTTTATATTTCAGCCGTAAGTAGATAAAATAGTATATGCTACTATGCAGCAAAGAAAACATTGCCGACTTGTATCAGCGATTACCTGCATCAGCTCCGCCTCTGCTGGCAAGTCGCCATTTACCTGCCAATGGACCAGCCTCGACTGGAAATTTCCATAGCCTTCCCTCTCCTTCGGCTCGGGGGCTAATTTATAAAACTTGTGTGCAAATTTCCATTTTGCTGCCTAGTAGCTTAATATACTATTACAGATTTGTTTTGGGAATTTGAATTTACAAAATGCATTTTGATGTCGAAATCTATTCTTAAAATAGGCCTTAAAACGTAATGTTGGCTTATACGAAATCCTTCTAATAAATTATATGAATTTATCCTCTTAATTTTCACCAATGTTCATGACATTTATGTAATCTATATAAAGCATAAAGAAATAAAAGTTGACATAAGTGTAACTTAAAATGAATTAATCTTAATTTATGAATTGACTCTTTATCGCCTTACAATTGTTTATATTAGGTTGGTATTTTGTCTTATTTTAAGGGCTTTGTAATAAGGATAACTGAGGATATTATTAACTTTTGGATCCTGCTTGGCGGCAGAAGACAAATAGATGTTTTTAGTTTATTCAATAGTACATGCAACTAGGCAGCAAAATGGAATTTTGCTCACGAGTTTTAAAAATTAGCCCCTGAGTCGAAGGCGAGGGCAGGCAATAAAAATTTGTAGTCGAGGCTGGTAATTAACCCTTTGCTTTCAGAGGCGGAACCATGCAGGCAATTGTTAGAAAGCCTTCGTGATCGAGGTTGTTAAGGCGTCAGTTATTATACTGACCTTTGACACCACGGAGTTCTAGGGTTCGCATCCCAGGTTACAAAATACTTATTTTATATCCTAGGTTACAAAATAATTGTTGCCAACTATAGATTGCACTTTGAGAGTAGCGGTTGACACTATCCCTGATGGATCGCAAAGCTCTAAACGGGTATTATTTATTTATTAGAACATCAACGGGCAAGTCCTTTTTACATCAATAAAATATACAAAAAGAAGAACAATTATTAATATATTATATTCGTAAAATTACTTTTTGAAGCTTAAAACATCTCAGTGACGAATAATTTTGCAGCCGTGAGTAGATAAAAACTTTTATCTTAAAAACTTTATAAAAAGTTTTTAAGTTTCCATTATCTTTCATTTACATTTATTTAAATGTATTTAGTAACAAACACAATAAGTATTTAAAACTTTTTAATCTTTCATTAAACGAACTTTCCTTGGATAGGTATTTAAGTTGATAGAAGTAGAAAAAGTGTTCATCTAGAATGGAGTACTTTGCCAAATGTCCGGCTTTTACTACCCTTAACTTATGGTCTTTGATTTTGGCTTAGCCCCAGATTATAGTGTTCCCTGCCAAAATTTTCTTGAAATGACTTCCCCCATCGCTTGCCATGTTCCAACTTCTATAAAAATTATCTGCTCTATTATCCTGAAAAGCACCAGTAAAAATTATTCGCTCTACTCTCCTGAAAAGTCGTAAAAATTAAAACTCATTTGTTTGGAAAAAGATTTTACTATTTTCAAAGCTAGTTATGAGATAATGGAAGTATAATTTTAAATGTATTTTTAACTTCATTCTAAAATTAAATTGAGCTTATTTTTTCATCTTATGTGTTCAAGAATAATGTTAATATAACTCGAGTTAGACTTTATAACATGACGATTTAATCGTCTCATTCATGTTTAAAATGACAAGAGAATAATTAATTTTGAATTTCAAACAGTGACTAAAGAGCATGTCTTCAAGTTTATATCTTATTTGAAATGAGGCTCTAGTCTTCTGTACTGAGACTCTCATATTGTTCAAACAATACATTATACATCCTTTAACATATCTAATAATTTAAGTTTAAATACTGGAATTTTCCCAGATAACTACAAACTGGCTATAGTTACACCTTTATATAAAGCAGGTGACTCAAGAGAGCTATCTAACTATCGACCAATTTGCAAAATTGTTTGATAAGTCCGTGAAAGTACAGTTTGGTTTCCGGGAGGGTCTCGGTACTGACGATGCCATAGCTAGGGTTACTAAACTGATTATTGAAAATTTACATCGGGGGAAAAATACTTAGGTATTTATCTGAATTTAGCAAAAGCATTTGATACAGTCTGCCATAACTCCTTAATTAATTACGCCTTAATAAATTAAAATTTATCTGGGTTACAGGTAGTGCTCTCTCTCTCTCTTGGTTTTTTAGCTATATCTCAGGCCGTTCTCAAATGGTTAAACTTAATCAAAATAAACAGTAATTCTCTTCCTCTTAATATAGGCCTGCTCCAGGATAGGGGTATAGCACCTATTTTATTTTCAATTTTTGTAAATAATCTTAAATTGATTATTATTATTAGATCTCTTTTATCTTTCCTTGGTGCAATGCCGATAGTAGGGTGATCTTAAGGAAGGTAGTGGATGAGATGATGTGCTCATCAGAAAAAGGGGTGGGGGAAAATGTGTTATAAGGAAGGTAGTGGATGGTCATGAGCAAATGGGGTTGGGGGTGACGTTGAAGCATGAGGTTCTTTTTTTAATATATGCGTTGCGCATTCTCATGAGAAGTGTGTGAGATTCGGATGAAAATGATCACCTTTCTTATACACGTGTTTAAGTATTGAAGGAGTTCCTTTTTTTAAGGGCAGGTGCGCGTGGTAAGGTGTTTAGGTACCGTGACGGCGGGTCAGGAAATAAATGAATTCTTTCCTTATTGATTTTTAAGTTCCTTTTTTAAATACAAGAAGGGTAAGGATTTAACAATGTGAAAAAAGAAAGTATTATTGTAGTTTACATACAGTTTTACAGTATACAGTATTACAGTTTACATACTTCAGTAAAAAAACTAATTATAAAAACATTTTTTTGTGACAAGTATTATTGATTTTGGATTATTATCCACTGTAAGGCGTTATCCTTGTGCTGTGGATAACAGTCTTCCTTCAAGACTTACTTTTATTTATTTTAGTATGTTATGTTTTATGTGACGAACGTATCTTGTACCTGGGTTTAAAGTTACTTAATTTATTTTAATATTTTGCTATCTATTGTTTTTTTTGTGGAACTCTGATCAAACTGTCACAGATGTGAGTATATTATTTTATGGTTTGGTTTGGCTCGAGAGGTGCCATTCCTAAAATAACATCAAAATTCTTCGACGATATGGGAATTGACCCCAAAAAACTGACGCAAATACCTCAGATGAAATATCTCAGGCTTAATCAATAACCATGTGTATAATTAACTTATCTAGTTTTAGATATAATGTACAAATTTAATTTTATGTTTGTTTAACCTAATAATTTATTTTATGTATTTAATTTTTTTTTTACTACAGTTTTACTTATTTCATTGTTAATTGTCATGTTTAATGTGATTGATTAGTACGCTGTGTGTTTTAGCAACTCATTGTATATGAGCAGCCCCACTATGTATTTTTTTGTAAATATATTGTGTTTCTCTCTGGCAAAAATAATAAAACAATGATACATATCAATTATAAAACTGAAACATACCTAATAAATATGTTTCAAATTTTTAAGTATTTTCAAAATTAAGAATTTAAGAACCTTTTTAACCTTTACCACTGAATATTTTTAAAGTTTTAAATTTTATAGATTTTTTTTCTTTTTAAAGATTTTTTTTTTAAAAAGACTCCCTCTCATAACACAGGCTTTGCCTCCAGTGAGAGGTCGTTTTTACTGTTGCAAAATGCTGTGTTTAAAAAATTTGTGTATTTTTATTTGAGCTGTAATTTATTTTTAATTAATTAGTTTTTACAAAAGCATTAAAAAAATTGGGTTCAAGGTGTCTCGGGAACTATTCTTTCATCATATCGTATTTACTTACTACTTCGAACTCACATCGTTTGTCCTCGGACTGTAAATACATTCATTTTACTCCCAGCGTTCACCCATCCGCTGGGAGTAAAATGATTAATCCGGTACCTCGCTTGATGCTGCTCAACTGTTGTAATCAAACAAAAACCATGGATATACTTGCCGTATTTAAATGAAACTTAGTATACTTATTTATTACGTAAATGAGCGCACTTTACCCTTTGCAAAATTTGTCTCTTTTACAAAATTTGTCTCTTTTACAAAATTTCTTCTCAATTGAATTATGTTTTGATTTTTAACAATTTTTTCAAAAACTTAAGATAATGATTGATCTTGTACCAAGTTAACATAATATAATTCTATTAAACTCTTTAAAATAAATACTCTGATCTTCGTCCTCGAAGACAAGGTCAGAGACAGGTATAAATAGGGCCTGCATCGTCTCCATCTTCAGTTCAGTTTTATAGAGCATTGTGTTTCTATCCATGATGTCCTACATCCCTGAAGATGCCTACTCACAGTGGAAGCGAAACGTCGGATTCTTCATCTACATTGACGCGGTCACCACCGGAAGACCTAAATCTTCATAAATACTCTGGGAGCTTACCTTGATAAAAGGCACACACACACACATGTACCCCGACAACATTTTAAAAGCCACTTTGGAGGTCTTAAAACACCTGAAACGGATATTTCAGGTGAAATCCCGGTTTCGTGCTTTTAGTGAAACAAATTTATACAAACGGTATAAATAAAAAATAAATACAAATTTCTTCTATTTCAAAAATCAACAAAACCATGGACGGTAGTTTTAAACCGTAAAAACTAATGATTGTTTTACGTATGAACTCCTTTCTTTAGTTATTTATTCTTTACTGAGTTTCGAAACTAATTGTCTGTAAAATTTGTTTTGGTAAATAAAAACCACCATCTGTTCCTGAGTATAAGAGCTAAAGGATTACTATACGTGGCATAAGTGGTAATGCCCTTCTGTTACATGTGTTGTTCTTTTAGTTTGTTGTATTCTTCTATTGTTTGCTTCGTTAAATTCAATTTAAGATCCAATTTTAGTTAATGTTCATCAGAAAATGACGCTTATGATGGTATTGGAGTTGGTGTAGGAGCATGGAGAAAATCGATTTTCCATGCTTTGCTGCTTCTAGCAATATATATTTTTTAAAAAACTTAAAAATAAATATATAAGTATGTTATATATATATATATATATATATATATATATATATATATATATATATATATATATATATATATATATATAATATGTGTGTGTGTGTGTGTGTGTGTGTGTGTGTGTGTGTGTGTGTGTGTGTATTTGTTAAAAAATAAACATTAAACTTAAAAAGATTGTCCAGACATACAAGGGTGGTTAAGGGTGGTTTTACAGTATACGTACGTATAAAGTTTATGGAAATATATTTTTTCGTGGACTTTTGAAACGGATTTGCCACACTTTCGGGTTAGAGACCCGCCGAAAAGAAAATTCGCTAAATGCATACAATTTTATTGTTAACACTTAAAACTGTATTTCTACGCAATAATAAATACGTTTTTTTTTATCGTATATTGAATGTGATACAGCGTAAATTACTAAACCAAGCCATTTTTTACCAGAATATGAGTAAATGCATTAAGCTCACTTATTAAATTACAAAATCAGATTATATTCTGCATCCACTACTACTTTCTTAGTAATTTACGTCTCCTATAAATAATATATCTGGACGAGTTTGATTTGCTTCAGCTTCCCTAAAATAATCGAAAACGATACCTTAATCGACATTTATTGATCGCGGAACGTATTTTACGTTTTTCGATGATTTACCACGGAATCTTGGCTTTTTGGTTTTTTAAATTGTACTGATTTTTAAAAAATATTGCTCACTCTTCAAATCAGGTTAATGACGTCATTCGTGTCCTTCCAAGTTTGATTTTTGCACTAAATTGGACCTAAAAATATTAATCTTTTTATAACCGAAAGATGGTTTTGCGAAACCAATTTTTTCGTGATTAATTCCAATTTTTTCGGGACCTCTGTAACCGGATTTGTGTCACATTATCAAACTTTCTTCCACTATAGGAGCTACTCTATTATCAATATTTGTTTTAAAAAATATTTGCTAAAAGTACACGTAGACGTGAAACTTTCTATGTAAAAAGTTACGTAGAATCTATGAAACATCCTTGTCGTTATAATTAAGAACTCAGTAACATTCGTTACTGAGATGCAACGTACTAGTTGCATACGTTGTCATCCCATGACGTCACACAGGAAGAATTTCGGACTTTCTTCCTGTTGTTGCGCTTACGCACTGTTGCACCTCAGGCTCTTCTACCGGCGTTCATAATCTCAACGCTCGTGCTTGCTTGCGGCTAACTATTTGTTCTTACTTGCCCACGTTTTTTCTCAATTTAATTGTTTATTAATTATCTATTTTGAGTCTATTTGGTGTTTTGTGTGATTATTATCTGCAATTTACCTGTCTATCTTTATTATCATACGTAAGTTAAGAACATTACTACATCAGTAGTTCTACTTTCTCTGACACTTGATTCCAACTATTTTCTTATACATATATATCTATACAAACTATTTTATTTATTTATCTCATATATTTTCTATCTTTATTGGAATCATGTCAGGAAAAATCCCAGTGGCAGCCAGTGAGGCTACGAATAACCTTGCTTCTGTGAAGGGTACTGAGTCCGGGGGTATAATCCCCTCAGACAAAGTCCCTGAACAGGCCACTGTATCGTCACTCTTGGCAGCCGACAGGGCTCTTTCTAACCCTGTCTCTGTCTTCGCAATCAAACCAGAGGGTAAAAAACCCTTAGGTGCGGCTGTGGGACAGGCCAGAGATCCAAAGTCTCACTTTGAGGGTCCTAACCCCTCGGTGAAGATGGTTCAGGTTAACCTTCAGCATAGCAAAGCTGCCTCGGCAGCCCTATGCAACCTTCTTTCAGGAGGCTCTATAGACATTGCCCTGATACAAGAACCCTGGGTTTCTGGAGGACGCGTATCAGGCCTTGGACTCACTAGAGGACAAATTATTTACAACAAAAATAATAAACACTCTAGAACTTGCATTTTTATTAAAAATGGACTAAATGCTCTTACGCTGTCAAATTTCTGTAGCAAGGATCTGACGGCTGTCAGAGTAGAACTACATGAGGGAGATAGTCGGATGCAACTCATAGTAGCATCGGCTTACTTTCCTTATGACTCACCTAACCCACCTCCGTCAAATGAAGTGAGGGAATTAGTTACTTACTGCAACAGCAATAACATTGAACTATTAATTGGTTGTGATGCTAATGCTCATCATGCAGCTGCTTGGGGGAGTACTGACACCAACTCACTTGGTGAAGAACTCCTCTCCTTTATTATTTCTAACAACTTGGTTATCTTCAACCAAGGTAATACCCCCACTTTTGTAAACAAAAGAAGGCAAGAAGTTCTTGATATCACAATGGGTACCACTGTGATAGACAGAATCCTAACAAAATGGTATGTATCTGAAGAACCTTCTTCTTCTGACCATAGATATATTCTTTTGAATTAACATGTGATCAAAAGCATGAAACTACCTATTACAATCCTAGGAAGACTGACTGGGATGCCTTCCGGCAGGATCTAACATCCTACCTGTCTTCCTTTAATGTTGAAATAGGTAACCATCTTGATCTAGACTCATTGGCCTCACTATTAACTGAGGCTATGGATCTCTCCTTCAAGAAAAATTGTCCTCTGAGTGTGCAGAAAGGCTCCAGGAAAATTCCATGGTGGAGCCACTCTCTCGACAATCAGAGGAAAAAAGAAAAGTACGAAAATTATTCAATCGTTCCAAAAAGACTGGAGAGTGGGAAACTTATTCTCCAGCACTTAATAACTACAATAAAGCCCTTAGAGATGCCAAGCGGGATTCTTGGAGACGTTTCTGTTCTGAGATAGACAGTATCTCCGAAGCAGCCAGACTGAACAGAATACTGTCTAAAACTCCAATTAACCCGGTTGGCACTTTAAAAACTCCTCTTGGAGCCTATACTCACAATGGCCGAGAAACTGTGGAGGTTCTTCTTAAGACACACTTCCCAGACTCTGTAATTGTAGATCAAAACAATGATCAAACAGAGACCAATCAGGGTTTCTCTTTTATAGATAAAGCTCCTGACTGGGCTGTTGCCAATTCAATTATAACACTTGACAAGGTCAAATGGGCAGTAAACTCATTTAAACCTTACAAGTCTCCTGGACCGGATAGTATATACCCAGCCCTGTTACAGCAGGGCTTGGACACTCTGGCTCCCTTACTTTGTAGCATTTTCAGAGCAAGTATAGCTCTAAATCATATTCCTGAACTCTGGAAATCTGCCAAGGTTACTTTTATACCCAAACCTGGACGTGTTTCATACACGGAGGGTAAGGCTTATAGACCAATATGTCTGTCATCTTTTCTTCTCAAAACAATGGAGAAGATTATTGACAGACACATTCGCGAAACAGCGCTGATTACCAAGCCGCTGCACAAATATCAGTTTGGATATCAAGCTGGCAAATCTTGCGAAAGCGCATTACATCTTGTTGTTAATAAGATAGAAGCTGCTTTTGAAAGCAAAAGACTCATTTCCTTTTGGCGCCTTTCTCGATATTGAAGGAGCATTTGATAACACATCTTTCCAAACTCCTCTCTGAGAGAGCATGGTGTTGAAGAATCTGTCTGTAGATGGATAGCCACTATGCTTCTCAGTAGAAATGTTATAGCTTCTGTGGCTGGAGAGACAGCTGAAGCCCGAGTCACCAGGGGATGCCCGCAGGGTGGAGTCTTGTCTCCTCTACTGTGGAGCCTTGTGGTGAACAGCATACTCTGCTGTCTTTACAGTAAAGGCTTCTTTGCCATTGGGTACGCTGATGACATAGTCATCCTTATTCCTGGCAAATTCATAAATACAGCCCTAGAGGTAATTTAAACACCGATAAGGCTGATTGAGAACTGGTGCAAACAGGTAAAACTTTCAATCAATCCTGCCAAAACTGCACTAGTAATTTTCACCAAACAAACAAAACCTCACTCTGTGAGGCCCCTATACTGTTTGGTGAACAACTACAGCTATCTGACCAGGTCAAATATCTCGGAGTAATCCTTGACAAGAGGCTAAGTTGGAATCAACAGCTGGATAAAATAATTAATAAAGCCAAACTGACTTTAATGACAGTTCGCAGAGCTGTAGGTAAAATCTGGGGACTAAAACCTCAAGTATTGCGATGGCTTTACTTAATGGTGGTCAGACCTATTATTACCTATTGTGCCCTTGTGTGGTGGCCTAAAGTCAATCAAACCACCGCAATTATCAAACTGAACTCAGTTCAGCGCTTAGCCTGTCTCTCCATTACAGGGTCCATGAACTCAGCACCAACTACTGCTCTAGAAGTCATGCTGAGCCTTCCACCCCTTGATCTTATAATAAAGAGTGAGGCTAGGTTGGCGCTTACAGACTACAGAACAGTGGGAACTGGAAGATCCCTACCATTAGAGGTCACTCCAAAATAGTGAATGTAATTCAGAGTCCCATACTATCTATGAACTCTGATTACATGATCACCCTCTACTCCTATGAAAAACCCTTCACACTCAGTTGTGATAGTTTCAATTGGGAACCACCTCAATCCTCTGGTGACACTGTATGGTATACAGATGGATCTAAGATGGACTGTGGCTCTGGGAGTGGCATATATGAGGCTCACACAAATATCAAAACCTCATTTCCTTTAGGAAAGTATGCCACAGTGTTTCAGGCAGAAATATTTGCTATTAATGCCTGTCTAATAGAAAATATTAAAAAGAATCCTAATCAGACTTCTATAAATATTTTTACCGACAGCCAAGCTGCCATTAAAGCTCTTGGTTCATACAAAGTCAACTCCAAGCTTGTCTGGGAGTGCTTACAAAACCTTCTGACCTTGTCACTCAACAACGATGTAGCAATCAGAAGGGTGCCTGGCCATAAGGGAATTGAAGGTAATGAGCAAGCAGATATCCTTGCAAAAAAGGGGTCTGAGACCACTCCTGTGGGCCCTGAACCCATAGTAGCCATACCGAAAGCTATAGCTAAAGGTGTAATTAAAGATTGGCTCTTAACCAATCACCTGCACCACTGGAACAAATCCTCTGGCATGAGGCACAGTAAACTTATGTTAAAAGGACCCAGTCCCAAAGTAACTGAGGACCTCCTCAGTCTCAGCAGAAGGGACCTTAGAACAGTAACTGGACTACTGACTGGTCACTGTCACCTCCGAAAACATCTCCATGGCATTGGTATCTTTAAAGATAATCCAGTGTGTAGGCTTTGTGAATCGGAAACCGAAACTGCATCTCACGTACTTCTGAGATGTGAAGCCCTAGCCTTTCAAAGGTTCACCAACTTTGGTAGCAGCATTCTCACTAAGTTTGACTCTACCAATGAATCACTGGTCAAAAAGATCCTAGACCTAGTCCGGGGAAAAGGATTATTCTGACCTGGACCAATTGAGGAGATTGTACAATAGACTTCCAGTCGCAGTGCAAATGGGGTCGGTGCAAATATATATATTCATATATGTATGTAAGTATGTACAAGATTTTTGTTCTTTGACGTTTCTATGGGACACGATAACTTTCGAACGCTTTCTCAGATCGAAATGAAACTTTGTACAAAAATCAAATGGGGTCTATCCTCGACTCCAACCCCAATCTTTAATAATAATAATAATAACATTAAATAATTTACAACTCAATTAAAAGTTGACGTTTAGTTGGTCAGATGTCGTTCGATTGCTTTTAGCCATTCTACTCAACATCCATCTTATTGCCATATTATTAGGTTAGATGATAAATTTCATAGTTAGAATATGATAAATGTGAAAATAAAGGAAATTCTGGTTAATATAACTTCTACAGCGGGTGATTTAATATGATAATTAGATTTCAGTGTATCCTGTAGAATATTAGAGACAATATGGGATATTCATATTTGCCTCCAGGTTTATGACGCTGTTAGCGGATGCTTTTAGAACTAGTTACTACAACGACAATAAAAAGGAAGTTTAAGAAAAAATTTGAACTCTAAAAATTATATTTTTAAATATAATTTTTTATTGGGTTGCCAGTAACTAAATTATGCGTGGGCTAATATTATAAATTGTTGTATAAAATTTTAATGTGTTGAATGATGTGAAAAGCGTATAGTACTGGTTTTTCTTTGAGAGGATGTTTCACTTTCTTCTGTTGTCACAATTTCCATTTCGGGGACAGTTTCTGTTTTGAAATATTTTTATTGGCTTTACTGTTACTTAATTACTCAAGGGTTTTAAATTGTAAGTGTTGAATCGATACCACCTCTCTAAGTCACCGGAAACCGAAATAACCAGTGAATAAAAATATCCTTAAAAATCGCATATTGTCTAACAGTTAAAACTTATTTTAACAGTATTAATTCTGATTTAAACGTTTGACCTGTATAATTTGATGTAAACCAATTACGTTTATGGAATAATATACTTGAAAATGCAATAATATTTAAATATGCCACTTACATTAACTAGTAATATCAAATCATGATATAGGGAAACAACCTTGCGGCCGCGGACTACAACTAGGTAGCGAGGGCCGCGAAGCGGCTCCCAGCGCCGGCTCCATGGAGCGGCCAAGTGGCCCAAGGCTTCTTCTCTTTCATTTTCTTGTTACAATAAGTACCCTATTATTTTTAATGCAAAGTTAAATTTATGCAAAGTAATTTTTATATAGCTAAGCTTTATTGTCAAGTGAAAGGGAAAAGATAAGCTATGTGATCGATGTAACCATTATTTATTGGGAAATCTGCTTACTATTCTGAACGTGCTATGTTCAAGCACGTTGTACTCATTCAAGTACCAAATAAGCCTATATTTAATTATTTCGATGTCATCAACAGCCTTCGGCCTGTTGCTGTTGCGTGGGCTCGTTTTTGTTGTTTAGTAATTTGTTGTTACTTGTCAATTTGCCATGTATTTAGTGATTGTTCATCATGTGTCCACCTCGTCTCGCAAACCCGTTTTACGGTTCTCTACTCCGACTGATATGTCACCCACATAGATTTATATGTAGGATGGCTGAATTGCGATGAAACCGGTCACATTCGATTTAACTTGAGAACAAATTTAAAATATGACACCTTGTTTAAACATCATTGTATATTATTAACGTTATCTAAAACCATTTATTGTGCTTACCACCTTACCTTAAACCACTCTTTCTGCTATTTTGTGAGAGATAATACAATTCAGAGGTGTTGGTACAGATAAGTCATTTTAGATTTTAGCAGATGTAATCATTTCAGGAGTTTTACCTGATCAAGGACCTAACGAATGAAATGAATGAATAAATTAAACAATGAGGGTATAGTCAGGAACATCACCCTTATATATCCTTTGCCATCACTACTTCTAAAATTGAATGCTTGTATTATTTATGCATTCTGTTGGAACGCTGCCAACGAGAAGAAGCTGATGATTGCCTCGCAATTTAAGTAAATCCTTTAGTATTGCCAACCTAACAACTTCACTTTGAAACGCCAATGGCCGTCTCCAACTGTAACGGACATGGCTTGGCGGGACAGAAAAGTTAATTTCACAACTTTTTTGGACCAAAGAGTTTTTGAGAGACTATATAACACTGTTCTCATCATTCTACTTTGTAATATTTTTATTTGTTTAGAAAACTATAATATAATGTTACACTGGCTGTTTTTTTGTATTATGTTTAGGTTACTGTCCCAAGGTATGGGATGGGATAATGTGCTGGCTACCGGCCCCACCTGGATACACGTCTGAGTACAGATGTCCTGAATATTTCGCTGGTTTTAAAGATGTAAGTCTGGACATGTTTTATTAATTAATGTTACATGTGTTTAAGTATTATTAACTTGTTGTGTGGCTAGAATATTGAGAAGTTGATATTCCTGATATTCCTGATATGATATTGATATAAGTTGATATGATATGAAAAAAGCATTGGTCCGGATTTGATCGAAACCGATCTAGATTTTTTTGAGTTAATCGAAACCAAGCCTTTTTATCTAGTAACTGAAGCACCATCTGAGTTAGATTTATTAATATGAACCATAAGCTCGAGGCTGGCGCGCCTAGCGGAAGACCTCGAAGGGCTTCCTATGTTTGTAGGTATTTTAAAAACAATAGGAATCGGTTTTCGCTCAATCGGACTATTTCAAGTGGCGTTTTTGGCAAAGAACTTCATTATGACGTCATTGCCAATAAGTAAAAAGAAGGATTCTTTTACTATATTGTGGGTATAAGATAACTGGTCAACGAAACATATTTCTTATAGTTTATTTGTATACGTCTGAATGGTCTCAAAGGGGACATATGGAACCTGACAGGCCTCACAGGCCGCATGTGAGGCGAGGCGACAAAAATTTGCTAAATACATGGCAAATGCAATGTAACAACAAATAACAATAAAACCATAAATAACAATGTGGCCGAGTAGCGACTACGTATTTTGACTCTAAAAGGTAATTTAAGACAACTGCTTCCAGCTTGAAATGTTGTAAATAGCTATGAAAAAGGATTAAAACACCTAAATAAATGATGAGTCATGTTGAGTCAAACATTTATTTGCTCTCTGCTTAAAATGATGTAGAAATAATTTTTTTTAAAACAAAGTTAACTGTTTAACTAATGCATTCAAGAATGGTTAGTTAAATCTTTCCTATAGTTTACAGCTTTCTGTTTGAATTGTAAAATTTATTAATTTAACTAGATTTAACTTTTATAACAAAACCAAGTTGAGTGTAAATTGTCAGACAAATATAAAATTGAAATGGCTCTTGAAATTCTAGGAAGAAAAAGCGAAAATTTATATTTCCTTATTTCCCATTGTGACTCCTAAGGCGGTTTAGTAACTGAGTCGGAATAAACTATCCCCTTGGGTCGGCCAGGCGGTAATAACGCCCTAAACAGAGAGCCCTCGTGAGGGTCTTGAGGTTGTTAGATACCATGATAGTCCTCACTGCATTGCTTATGTTTTGCTAACTGGGTTGTTAGAACCACTCTTACCTTATAGAAATTGAGAGAATTGTACCTCGTTTACTCTTATCTTTTCTTTAGGCTTAGATTTAACAATTTTATTGTCTTAAGACAGTAAAATTGTTATAACTAATTATAAAGACTGCTTAGTTAACTTAGCAGTCTTTATAATTAGTTTGTCTTAAATATAATTGAACTAACGTCAGGGTGTTCTTTTATTTCTGAAGTTTGGGACGGCGTGTATGTTTGTGTGTGTCACGATAACTGCCGTAAACATGGACTGATGAAACCTGGTATACATGCAGATTGGTCTTCAGGACTATGTAGTTTTTGGTTATGGTGCGATCAATATTTTTGAAAAAAAATCGTGTTGCATATCCTTTTAAAGCTTTCGCAGATTAGAAAAAGAAAATATATATCGATTCTGATGTGAGCTCCTGAAGCAACGCATTACTAGTTGTATAGTTTTTGGTTTTAGTGTGACCAAGATTTCAAAATGGCGGCAAATATTTTTTAAAAAAATGTGAGCGATAAAATGGGTTGCATGTCGTTTTAAAGCTCGTTTGCTAAGTAGAAAAAGAAAATGTATGAATCATGCATATAAAATTATTAAAATAACGGATAGTATTAAAATGACGACCAATATTGTGGAGCAATTTTTATTAAATTCGGACGTGAGTGCATTTAGTACTAAATACATGTCAGAGCTGTATAGTTTGTTACTGAACTTTGATAATTGTTTTCAAAATGGCCAACATGGCGGATCACTTAAAAATTAATTTTGTGTCAAAAAAATAAGTCTTATATCGTTTGAAAGCTCTTAAAGAGTAGAAAAATAAAATATATTTTTGAGTCCCTATTTTGGTGAGGAATTTTCCCTCACCTCGTAGAATTTGCCAAGCTGATGCTACTTAAATTTATGATCCAATAACCGTAGATGTATTTGCCGTATTTAAATAAAAGTTCACACACAAGCCCCGAGCTTATACGACACAAATGTTCAATATGGAATATTACATTTAATTTAAATATTTATTAATTTGATTTTTGCATTAATTTACTTAAATAGAAATAAAAGAATTTGTAACGCATTAAATATTGATGTAATGTATTACTTAGTTTATTTGACACTCCCAGCCCTGGGACCCTAAACTAAATTAATAGCTTCAGGTTCAACAATAAAACAAACGAGCTTAGAAATTTCTTTATCTAAATACACTGGGAGGTCATAAAGAGACCCGTAACAAATAATTCAGGTTTAATCCCGATTTAGGATTTTTTCGCCAAAATATTGTCTTAAATTTATTAACTTCTAAAGTTCCGACTTTACGCTGAATGTCCTTGGCCCCTGGATAAAAACTGAATGTCCTGTGCTCTTGGTTCTACACTGGATGTACTGGACTCAGGGCTCGACTCCTGGCTCTACGTTGGATGCCTTGTGCTTCTGGCTTTACACTCAATGTCTAATGCTTGTGACTCTATACTGTATGCCCTGTACTCCTGGCTATATCCAGGAGATATAGTTGGAAATCCTGGCTGGACGTCCAATGTCCAGTACTCATGGGTCCACACTTTATGTCCCGTGCTCCTGGGTTTAAACTGATTGTCCTGATTTCATGGCTCTACACTAGATGTCCTGTACTCTAGGGTATAAACAGAATGTCCTATGCTCCTGGCTCTACAGTGGATGTTCTGTGCTCTTGGTTTGTACTGGAAGTCCAGTATTCATGGCTCTACAGTGGATGTTCTGGGCTCTACTAGTAGTCTATGTCCCCTTTACAACCGCAAAAGCTATGTGGTAAAAGCTTAAAAATTGTAATTGTAACAAAATTTCTTAAATGTTATTAAATAAAACGTTTTATATTAATAAGATGCTCCATATCTTCGCTCATTCTCCATGTTTTACATTTTTCATCTCACCAATTCTTCTTGAAATTATTTCAGAATTAGTTTCAAATTACTGTTCTGTATTTTATTGGAAAGATAAAAAATTATCTATTAGATATCAAGAAAATAGAGCAAAATAAGTTTTAATGTTGAATTATAAGAAAATAAAGGTATTTTTAAAAACAGAAACTTATCTTGTGTTTCAAAAACATTAAGCTTTGCAGAAATTAAAGTTAAAACTAGAAATTGTGTTCTCTTTTTTTATTACACTCTTTCACTTCATCCGCTGTGTCTTTGGATTCTGTGCTTTTAAAATTGACCGAGTGGAAGATTAAACCGTATGTCTGCAATAAGATAAATAGTGTGGATAATAAATGGATAAAGTGCGACGATGCTGCCATATAAGTGCTCCAGTTTCTCCTAGTGTTGCACCACTCTTCCTAATATTTAAAAACCTGGTCTCCCAAATTCTTATCAGTTTCCTAAAAAAATCAGATTTATTTTTTAACCTAGGGATTTGAGCTTTCTACCTAACCAGTCAATAGCAGCCTTTAATAATGTTTCCATAGCCACTTCCTCAGCATTTTAGCTAATTTTCGAAGAAGTAATAGCTTATAAGGTTGGGGTCGTAGAGGGGAGGAGGTGGACTTTTTGGAAAGGGGACTCTCTGATCAAGAATATATATATATATATATATATATATATATATTATTATATATATATATATATATATATATATATATATATTATATATATTCATATATGTATGTAAGTATGTACAAGATTTTTGTTCTTTGACGTTTCTATGGGACACGATAACTTTCGAACGCTTTCTCAGATCGAAATGAAACTTTGTACAAAAATCAAACTTATTAATGTCCAGAACCCTATATGTGTGACGTCTTTAACCCATGAATTATCATGGGTTAAAGAATCAAGAATCATTAGATCCCACAAATATTTCAAAAATCACAAATCTTCAACAAGTGCTTTAAATCATGCTGATATATGTTTTACACGTGTATTACTACGTATGGTTTACAAAAATACAAAGCTAAATTATATTATCAGAATTAGTCCCGGTTTGATGGTTTGACATATATAACACAATGTAAACATATCACGTTTGTTGGACTGATATAAATGAAAATTCGCTTATATCGTGACAGTATGCCACTTATATAAACCAGTAATATCACTCACTGATAAAGGATAACAACCATGTGCCAGCGAAGCGGTTGTTGACCTAAAAACGCCAGGCGCGGTAAAGATGCCAAACGCCTGGAAGGGTTTCCTTCCAAGAATCCTTGTGTATAGAGGGAACAATTTGGTTTTATCAGTTTTCTTGGTTAGCTGTTCTAAAGTTCTCTGGCATTCCAGTGCCAATGCAGTATTGATTTTTGGGGGAGCTGTAGTTTTCAGGGCAGCTTTAGCCTTTTAATTTGGGTATCTTATATAGTGCTGTTTAATCGCTTCAAAGAATGGAAAATATCTGGAATACTGTTGATAACTTATATAATTATTGCTTTTGGAAAGCCTTAGTTTTTAACAATATGGTGCAATTTTGTTTATGCATTTAAAGTCGCGAGAGCCTTTGGATTAAATTGAATCCGTGGTAGGAAGTGTTCCTTTTTGCTTGGACTTGATAAGGGTTTTGATTGTTTTAGAAAACCATGAACATAAAAAACCACCCTCCTGAACAGAGATTGATATAGAGGATTCATTATGCTTTAAATTTGCCGGGGATTATTCCATCATCTACATTAGCCTGAACGTTGAAATATTTTATAGCTAACCTTCTTAGCACTATAATACATTACTAAGTGGGGCATTATCAAGCTACGAAGAGTATATGAAGTTGTAAAATTGAAAATATGTCATAGAATCATTGTGCCAACCTATGGCATTCTTTTATTGCCTCAGAGTTTTCATCCTATATGTCATTTTTATAATACCTGAGAGTCATCTTACAAAAAAATCCCTTTACCGCTTCAACAGAAGACTCGTAAAAATTTTATGTTTTTAGAACTATCCCAGAAAAGTAGCTCAATACTTTTTCTCCTTTATAATAAATAGGATAATAAAAAATCATGTTTGATGCTATAACTTAATGAATTAAGTGATTTTAAAAACTCTTTTTTGGAACAAGTAATTTAACAAATACCTGAAAGTTTTTAGTTTAGTTTAGGAACTTAATAAGTTTATAAAGATCCTTACTTCACTTTAAATAAAACTTTTAACTTCAATGACAAGACTAAGTTTGTTTTAAACATTTGGAAATATTTTAATTACAAATATCAGATCCCCGACAAGTTTATTGGTATTTAAAGATATGTTAAGATGTATAAAATTTTAACCAGCATTTTTATTACTTGAGAGGAGAATTTTGTACATTTTGTTTATTATGTTCCAAATTACCAAATTTTGGTTATTTGGTTCATTATGTACCAAACGAAATTTTGTACATATAATAAAGAATTTATAAAAAAGAAAAAGTCAAAACAGCTGATCTTCTTTAACTTTCAAAAACTTTTTGATGCCAGCACAGCACAGTTTATAAGACATTTAAATGCTAATTGCTGGCCGCAGGAAGGCCAGTTTAAAGTTTTTGTGGTATGACATAGGGGTACTTAGTTTTGTATTAAGAGGATTTATTTTACTTTTCTTCTAAAAGGAAGGAAAAGTATTGATTTCTCCAGACGTGAAGAGAAAATGAACACTTCACAAAATAATAAAATTCTGGCGCGGTGATCCGCATGTCGGGCGAATTTCCTTTGGATGCGAGCACTCAAACCCAGAGTACCTGGGTTCAAATCCTAGTAGGGACAATAATTTTTTATTTTTTTTACCTAATATAAGTTTACAACTAGAAAATAATTCTGGCGCGGTGGTCGCATGTCGGGCGAATTTCCTTTGGATGCGTGTTTCCGTGCCTTTTACATTATATAAGTTTACAACTACTAAATAAATATTCCGGCGCGGTGGTCCCCTGTCGGGCGAATTTCATTTAGAATGCGTGTTTCCGTGCTAAAACCATATCTTGCTTATGCAAGAACCATGCCCATTGCGTGGTTCCGGTTCATGCTGTCAAGCACTGTCGTAACTCATTTTGTCTGTATTTTCCAAAGGAAATGCGCATAATTATCTAGTTGGTTGTACAAAATTTGCCTCTAAAATTAGAGGCAAAGTACGCACTATTATTTGCACTAGTTTAAAGCGTAGTTACTTATCTTAGAGCAGTGGTTCCCAACCTTTTTTATACTTGGGACCCCTAAAATATTTTGAACTACTTCCCGGACCCCTTGCTATAATATATAATATATATATATATATATATATATATTATATATATATATATATATATAATATTATATATATATATATATATATATATATATATATATATATTAAATTTGCTATTATTATCATATATAGAGGCAAGGTAAATACCAAAAATAAAGAATACTAACATTTACTATTTCTTCAATTTTTATATAAATTTATAACTTATACTTATAGGGACGGATAGTAATAAATAAAATTCTAACTCTAATCATTATATAAATAATTCATATATAATTAATAATTTAATTATTTATTGAAGTTACACACACATAAGAAAAAAAATCTATTTTTTTTACTTTTACAATGTAGTTTGTAAAATTGCTCCGGGACCCCCTAAAACTCATTTGGGACCCCCAAGGGGTCCCAGGACCCCTGGTTGGAACCACTAAGACTTAGTCAGTTATCTTTAAAGGTTTTAGCGCATTTCCTTTGGAAAATACAGACAAAATGAGTTACGAGCAGTGCTTGACAGCATGAACCGGAACCACGCAATGGCATGGTTCTTGCATAAGCAAGATATGGGTTGTTTAGCACGGAAACACGCATTCTAATGAAATTCGCCCGACAGGGGACCACCGCGCCGGAATTATTTATTTAGTAGTTGTAAACTTATATAATGTAAAAGGCACGGAAACACGCATCCAAAGGAATTCGCCCGACATGCGGACCACCGCGCCAGAATTATTTTCTACTTGTAAACTTATATTAGGTAAAAAAACAGTAAAAAATTATTGTCCCTACTAGGATTTGAACCCAGGTACTCTGGGTTTGAGTGCTCGCATCCAAAGGAAATTCGCCCGACATGCGGATCACCGCGCCAGAATTATTTTTCTAGTTGTAAACTTATATTAAGTAAAAAAAAAACGATAAAAAATTATCGACCTTCCAGGATGTGAACCAGGTACCTTGAGTTTGAGTGGTCGTATTGACTCCGGACCACTGGCATTCAACTCAGAGGCCCAAAAAACATTGAAAACGACACCCTACTCGAATTTAATTTTCAACGACCGTAATTTTGGTTTTCTATAATTTTTGTGGTTTTTTCGACCTTTTTTGGTCACTTAGATGGTCGTATCGACTTCGGACCGGTTTCATTCGATTCAGCGCCCAAAAATACATAGAAACGACACCCTACTCGAAATTTTTTTTTATCGACCTAAATTTTGGTTTTGGGTAATTTACAATGGTTTTTTCGATTTTAGGTCACTTAGAGTGGTCGTATCGACTTTGGACCGGTTTCATTCGATTAAGCGTCTCAAAAAACATAAATATTGACCTTTTTCGCGGGAAAAAATATTAACCCTGAATTTTGCTTTTTTAAAATTTCGCTGACTCAGCAAACCGGGTTAATGACGTCACACAAAACCTGGTTTTCAATAGGGTTCGTGTCCTCCAAACCTATAGAGTGTTACAGAAATGTCTGAAATATATGTATATATATATATATATATTATATTATTATATATATATATATATATATATATATATAATATTTATATATATATATATATATATATATATATATATATATATATATAAAGTCTCGCGAAAATTTTTTTTTCGTCATTAGGGGACCTCTGAAACGGATTTGTGTCGTGGTCCGAGGTTCGAATTCCGCCATGACGCCTACCCCATTAGGCGAATTTCCAAAGGAAATTCGCTAAAAAGCAGGACAGATATAACTCTTAACTTGAGTAAATGAGTAAGATGAGTAAATAACGGGAATAAAATAACCATGGTTTCCATGGCAAGATTTAACTCTCTCACCGCATTTTTCTTTAGCTCAGTCTGTAGCATGAAAGTCTCTGAACTTGATGGTTACAAGTTCAATCCTCTCGGGGAACGCACACATTTTTGACACTTTTTTATGTTTTTTCATCCACCTCTTCTATCATGTGAACTATTTAGCAACTTTTTCTTGTTTAATTAATGAGACGTGATGAAAATATGTCCAAAACTCAATTTAAAACAATAAATAATAAAATCACAAATAGTATAAAAAAATAACTAATATACAAAGGACTTCTTCTAAGAAGATAGTCGAAGGCCTACAATACATAGACTAATACTATCATGATATTATTATTATTATTGTATCCTGCTAGTAGTACACCATTACAGCGCTATTAGCAGTACTATTAGATTATTATACTAGAACTAATACTAAACTATACTATAATATAATAAATACTATTAAATTAGGAATTTATAACTAATAAATACAACAGTATAACAATACAACACAAATAATTATGACAAAACTTGATTTTACATTACATTATACACAAAACAAACATAATACTGCATTTTACCTTAATTGTAAACTTATATTTACTTCTCTTCTATTTTCCTACTATTCTATATTTTTCTCTCTTAATGTTCTTATTACATATTCATAATTATTTTATTTTTAATACATTCCTTACTTTAATATCTTTATATGTTACTTTTATCTTTATTGAATTTCTAATTTCCATATTCGTATTTTTTTATTGTTATTTTGGATTTATCTATAAATAATTTTTATTCATGCAATTTATGTTCATTATTTAATTACAGAATAATGTTACTCTTTGTAAAGCCAAACGTTTCTATATATTTCTCCCATCCTGATCCACTCTTTCCTCTCCCACGCGACCCTTTGCCATGTTTCCTCACCACAAATCTTCCTAATCTCCTCGTCCCATCTTATCCTTGGTCTCCCTCTATTCCTTTGCCTATCTCTCGGATACCACTGTATCATCTTTTTTGTCAAACTATCATCATGACTTCTGACAATATGTCCTGCCCATCCCCATTTCCTCTCGCTTATTATCTTTTAATAATTTCAAAAAGTAGTATAATTGAAATGAAATGTTACACACATGAACTACTATGTATGGTTTACAAATTTACTAACTTAAATTGTAAAGTCAGCATTACTTTAGTTTATATCGGTTGACATATATAAATTTATGTGAACAAATCATGTTTTCGGACCCATAAATTTGAAAATTCTCCTTTATCGTGGCAGTGTGCCACTTTTATAAACTAGTAAATATGGCAAATTGACATAGGACCGCAACTTTGTAGCCGCTGTACGGCTAAGAAGCATATAGCCTCTTGTTATACTTATGTTGAATTTTATTTGATAAAAATTTATAATGAAGGAAAGTATACTAAAGCATTCCAAAATAAAACCAAAACATTTTCTTCTAACCTAATGAAATAATTTTCAATGAAATCTAAAATTAAAATGGATAACTTTCCCACCTAATAGTTAATTAACATATTACATTTGATTCTTAAATTAAATTACTCGGTGAAAGTGGTGTTACATTTCATCAAGGGAAAGGTTTTAAAGCAATATCACTCTGTTCATTTAGCTATGCTGGCTAAATGGTGAAACCCTTACGGAAAGTCTTTTAGTTCCTAAATTGTCGTCCATTTTGTTATTTTAATCAATTGTACGCCATTTATTTTGTTGTTCCTCTAAGTGTTCGCTTTACTAGACCTTTTGTCTCTTATTTCTTGTCGGAGAAATTGTCCTTACACCAGTTTGGTTTGTCGTCAATTTCTTACTGAGAAACTCTTAATAAATCCAGTTGTCGCATTTTCCCATTTTCACGTCTCTCTCTCGTTTTATTTTCTTTTTTATTTACCTGTTACAATCTAAATCAGAGGAAAATCTTAAATCTATTTCGCTTTAACGTCTTTTTCTTTTTTTTAATCAAGGAGTATTTTTGTAATTTTACCCAAGACATTCTACTTAATATTAAATCTTTACAATTTGAAGTGTAAAAGAGGTGCTTTGTGTTTCAATCTTCTAAATTTCAATTAGGTTAATGAAATTAACATAAAGTTTAATCAAAATCAAAGTATGCACTTGATTTGCAGTTGATTGTAACAACTTCTCACTAAAATAAGAATTTTAGTTTCTCAATTTGAATTCAAATTTGATTTACTTAAGTCGTCAAACTACATTTAGTGTGTCCCTTCATAAAGTTATAATGGGATAAAGTCCCTAGGGAAAAACTAAATAGGGGGAAATTGCCAAAACTTTTTCGAAAACGTTTTGCTTATTTCAGAATAAAACAAGTATTAAATTTCCACTTTAAATATTGCAAAATTAACTAGTATTAAATTGCCACTTTAAATATTGTAAATTAACTAGTATTAAATTTCCACAAATATTGCAAATTAAAGTATTAATTTCCACTTTAAATATTGCAAAATTAACTAGTATTAAATTTCCACTTTAAACATTGCAAAATTAACAACTATTAAATTTCCACTTTAAATATTGCAAAATTAACTAATATTAAATTTTCACTTTAAATATTGCAAAATTAACTAGTATTAAATTTCCCTTTTAAAGTTGCACAAATTTTTATACCGGCGACCTCATTACCGTAATTTTCTTTAAAAATTCGCTTATAAACATTGTTTATGTCTCATCCTATATGAACAAATCTTATATTTCGAACAAATCTTCTGCCATGATAATGTTATCAAATCATTTCTGTGGCCTGGTGTTGGATAAACCTGTTATATCAGACACAGATAACGTTTCTTCTAAAATAATACTTGCGATCAATTATAGATAAATGTCAAGAATAATGTCTTTAATAAAGTTAATAAAGTAGTTTATCTTAATTCTCTGGGACGAGTTTTCCTTGAATTTCTCTCTGTGGACGTTGTTAATTGATATATATCAGTAAATTGGTTTGAGTTAACAATCGATACGATAAACGAGGTCAGATAGAGATGCACTGAAAATTAGATTCTTGCATCGACTCAGAGAAAATTGCTTTGAATTAAGCTTTTCTATGGCACTTATAGTTATTTAAATAGATACATTACTCAGTTTTAAAGAATTTTATTTGTAGACTTAAATTTTGCTAATAAACTAATAATTTATAGCTATAGCGATGCAAGTATAGTTTTGATTTTATTATTATTATTTTGCTTCACTTTCTCCTATAACAGTACAGGAGTAAATGAAATGTAAATAAAACATTTAACAATTTTTATTTACCATGATTTATTACTTTTTTTTTGGTCTGGTATAACAGACCAAAATTGAAAATATAGGACGCCAACGTGTCTCATCAAAACATGTAAGGGTGTTTCAGGGCTTACAGGTGCCAATAAATCAAAAAAATTGTTGTCTTTATGTACGTCCATTCTTCTTTTGAGTCGGCAGAAGTTTTAAAAAAATCGGTAAAATTCAATGTTTAAATATTTGCCGGAAATTTTTGGAAATGCGAAATTTATTGCTTAACAATCTATTTCTAGCTTAAGTTTCCGGTATAACTTGAACAGTAAGGCCACAACTTGTTATTTAATTTATTCGGATTTTTTTAAAACAAAATGCGCTATAAATTAGAGAGATTATAGAACTTAATTGAGTACGAATATTGCTGTGATGTGCTGATTTTAGAATTATATCTATAGTTTTGCCTAATCAACAAAATCCGAAAAAAAAATTAAATTTTTGTGACTACTGTTTCGATGTACCCTGTACCCAAATATTTACATTTAACATAGAATCGTATTTTAGAAATTTTCTGGAATAGTTTTATAATTTTTATCTTTGTATGTAGTATTTTTTTCCAGTAGCAAACCTATTTGTCCAACAATTATTTTATCTTTAAAAAAATTTATTTAACGAGTTTCTTGTCAAAATTACATCAAATGGTAAAAAGGCGTCAATCAATATAAATTATCTTTGATTCCTGCAATTTTATCCATTTCTTTTGTTGCGATGTGATGGATTATTTTTTATTGAATTCACAGCACTGGTAAAAAAAAAACATTTTCATTGTCGGAAAGTGAATAGAGATAGAAATCAGTATTCAATCTACTTTAGAAAAATTGTCGGTCGGCTCTATCTGAAAAGTCAGCCCTTTTATTCTCTAGTGCGCTGTTTTTACCTTAATTTTTTAAAAAGGTAGGAAAGAAGAATTTAAAATGAATAACAGAGCTTTTTTTTTAAATCTTAGATTTATGAATTACAATGAAATGAATGAATTATACTATGAATATTATATTTTTATTACTTCTAGTGGAGCTTATCAGGTTGTCATATTAGGATTAGATGACAGTATGTATGACGTAAGTTTAAAGGGGAGGGGGCTTTTCCTTATGTTTACTTCACTGACCCACAATGATGACTCAGCAAAAACTTCGAAAAATCATTATACGTAGAAACTTGCGATTAATTAAAGCGAGTCTAAAGACGTTTTGCAGTATAATTTTAACGACTTGTATATTCTGAGGACGAGCGAAGCGAGTCCGAAGTAGGGAGTATAAGTGTAGCGATTATGATGTGATAAAAAAAGTTCCAAGGTACCCCGTAATAGATTTTTTATTTTTTATTTCGATTCTACTATTTTGTTCTTTGGATTTTTGTCCTCTAAGAAGAGTCAAACTTAATAGGAGTTAAAAAAATGGTATTTCTTATTGGGTATTTTTTTTTATTAATTTTCTTCATCATTGAAATTTTTTCTTCTATACAGAGGGAAATATTTTTTTCTTCTAATTCTATGTAAAAGGGCAAAAAAATATTAAATTAGTTATTACTGGTCTTGTGTTTTGCATGTAAAATAAATGATGAAATTTAGTAATTTGCCACTAATATATTTCCCCTATGGTGCATTTAATTTTCGTCCTTTTATATTTTTGGTCCTTTATTGAAAGGGGCGAATTATTAGTGATAGTATACAGTCCTAGTTTTCGAGAAAGGAGATCTAGAAAATCCTGATGGTCATACTCCAGTTTATATCAAAGATTATTAAATTAGTTATAAGCAAACAGCTACAGAGTCTCATCATGGTTACTAAAGCGGGTGATATACGGTACAATCAGTTGTTGGATTCATTATTTTAGGCTTTGAAGTACAAATAGATACACTTGTTGCTTGTGTAGATTAAAAGCCCTACTAAGTATTAAGGCTTTTAATCTACTTCCTCGTGCGTTGTTACTAGAGCAACTGAAACAATACAAAATACCAGATTTAGCTTGGAGTATAATTAATAGTTATTAAAGAAATAGACTACAATGTGTTATAAGATCTAACGTATTGAATGTGGGGTGCCTCAGGGATCACACCTCGGTCCTACACTTTATTTGAAAGGCATTAATAACCTAATCCTTGTACCTGAAAAACAAAGAAATTAAGTCAATAAATTATGGAGATGATTTTAATTGAACTGTAAAAGGAAAAATGATAAAAGATAATCAAGTTGTTTTGGAGGGTCCAATGAAGCAATTTTTTAGCTGGTTTAATATCAATGGTTTTAAACTAAAATGAGTAAAGACACAGGTTATTACCTTCTCGCTTTGAAGATATTTAGAACCGCAGTTCATTAAAGTCCTTGAATTTCATTAAGAGTCTAAATTGACTTGTAAAGGAGCATATTAATCAGAATTTACCTTATGACATCGCTCTCAAAAGTTCGTGAAAGTCTCATGGATCGTTCGTTTAAAATATTATGGATTGTTCGAATGCTATATGAGATATGGAATTTTGCTTTGGGTCATGCTGAAGCTAAAGAGATTATCCTTACTCTGAAAAAGTCATCCGAATACTAGCCGGTGCTAAACATAATTATCATTCTAAATATTTAAGAATTTAAACTTTTTTAATTTTATATACCAGTGTCTATGTATTTCCATGTTAATTGTTATAATAAAGTTTACATTGTTGTAATACTTGAAGTAAAGACTATAGTACTTATAGTCCAATAGTTAGACCTAAAAAAGTGATTCATTTTGTTACTATTTCAAACCAAATTTTTCTGGAAATATACTTTTAATTAAGAAGGAAAAGCATAGTCTGTCTATACAGAGTGGAGCCCTTTGTATAAATGCGCTCGCTCAAAGTATTAAAAAATTGCCCAGATTCCGGTTTTCTTGCAATAATATAATAAGTGATTCCCTGTTGGTTATGTGCAAAACATGAAGAGAAAACTTTTTAAGCTGATAAAATTTCCTATATAAAAGGATAATGTACATGAAGAGATTTTTATTTTATTTTAAGAAGGTATACAATTTGTTAAAAGGCCCAAAAAATGCACAAAAAGCCAACATTTTTTCAAAGAAATTCGCTGAATTTTCTGACATTAACAATTTTTTTGTGTTTTTGAAAGAACCGTAATTTTGGTTTTAGTTTGATGATTATTATACACTCGTTTTATTGGAAAATGTATCATCTTAACCAGAACTGAAATTTCTGAAATTTTCTTAAATTTTTAGCAAGGGAAATCATATATCATTTAAAAAGGCTCCACTTTGTTTTGGACAGTCTACGTTTTTTCTTTACAGTTTAAGGTATATTTTCAGAAAAAAATTGGTTTGAAGCAGCGCAAAATGAGTCAATGTTTTTCAGGTCCGGCTCCTAGGCTATTACCTCTCATTGATAAAGTTTCCAAGATTGGTTTCAGTAATTTTGGAATAAAATGTGTAACTTGTTAAATAAAAAAACCAAAGGTCTATTTATAAATGCATACTGTGATAAAATTAAAGATTTTTTGCGTTTAAACCACTGTTATTATAGTGTACATGTGTTTTTTAAATAAAGTAATTATTGTTAAGTTTGATTTGTTTAATGTTAGATTTAGATTTAATTTTGACTGTGATATGATGTAAGTGTATTAATTGTTTTTGTATAACGATTGTAAATGCATAAATATCTTATCTACAAATCAAGTAAATAAATAAATAACCATTTATTTTATAAAATATTTACACGCCTTTTTGTGCTATTAACTATATATTATTATTATTTATTTTGGTCCGCTCTGTGTATGCAAGTACTAGAGTTCGTTAACTCTGAATAGAATTTGTAAATTTTTCATTTTTAATTTACTAAACAACTTTGGAACTGTGCTATTCTGTTACAAATCTCAGACCCGATGCCCCCAGGGTTTAAAATTAAAAATTCTGAAAATTTCAAACATTGAATCGGAAAGTAAGTCGACCTAAAACATTCTTCTTTTGAAACCACCCACGTTTTCACTTTAAATTGTTTTAATTTTAACTCTAAACTTTTTTAATGTATATGGAGAAGTTCTGAACCAGCGGGTGTAAACTAAAACTTAAATTATTAAACTTGAATAACACTTGGGTATATTTCATTATTACAAAGCCATAACAGTCCTCGTCGTTTATGGGTTATGACTTTGTTGGTTACTTTAGAGTAGAGCTTGAAAATGAAATTCCATTTGTTTTCATTTACCATAATTATTAGTTATCTATCAAATAGTATTGGTTAATATGCCCATTCTGAAAGTGGTTTTTTATGATTAACCAAAGTGTTGTGAATCCTACAAGACTTGGACTCAGTGTTCGAGTGATGTTTTTGGTATAAAAACTTCAACTAATTTATGAAAGAGAAAATATTATAGTGCCAGATTAAAATAAAGGGTTTATGTGGAAAGAATTGTACAGAAATCTATTAGACTTAAAATAATTCAACAATTTATTTACTTATGTAACAAATTTTCTCGAGTAGCTTTATTCCTAGGCTTGAATATTATTATTTTGTTGATGATAGTAAATTATCGTCGTCTATATTTACTGAAAACAGCTTGGTTTAAGTACGGTAGACTGTTCTGCCTAACATCCTTCTTATATTTTTCTGGGCACTGTTGATAAAAAAGATTGAATTATTATATTCTCTTGGTGGACGTATTGCTTTCCTGGAGAATTCAACTGCTTAGGATTCTGCGTTAACTGTCGTGAAGTTTTAGGTTTTCCTGTGATGAGCGGATCAAGGTAGATAATGACTTTGGCGTCAGGCTTCTTTCAACTGTGGAAGATATCTTTAGAGATGTAGAGTATCATGGATTAAAGTACAACAATGGTCTGAATGACTGAAATGACTGAATCATATCCTGAACACAACTTATGGGTTACTTATTATGAACTATATTCTAGCCATATTCATCTCCCTTGTATTAACATATTGTAGATAATAATTATATACCGAATATTTGTTTATAGGGTTTCATCTCCTATATGTATTAACATATTGTAGATAATAATTATATACCGAATATTTGTTTCAGGGAGTGGTGACAAAGCGGTGCATGCAAGATGGCACGTGGTATGTTGATGCCGACAGTAATAACACGTGGACTAATTTCTCCGACTGCATGCCCAGCAAAGAAGAAGGAAAACTTTATAACTTGTTTAACATGACCAATACTAACATGACTGATATTGGGGTAATATGCTTTTATCTTGTTAATCTTTTGTTTATTATTATTTTTGAATGACTTTATTAGAACTCAAAGCCTGGAGTTTTAGATACTTTAAATAGTATGTCTGTAAAGTTGGTATTGCAAGTTTTATTTTTTTTTAACTGTTATCCATTAATCAGTTCTATAAAAATATCTGTCTAGATCGGGTACGGGGTAGAACGAAACTTTTTCTCATCACATCGAATTCAC
Organism: Microvelia longipes; assembly: GCA_018340805.1. Lineage (NCBI taxonomy): Eukaryota > Metazoa > Arthropoda > Insecta > Hemiptera > Veliidae > Microvelia > Microvelia longipes. The sequence goes on along the minus strand of JACMZG010001911.1, from coordinate 48,923,789 downwards.
TAGACTCATCCTAATCACTTCTGACTTCACTCGAACGAGCTTCACTTGTTAGACAGTAAATTTATTAGTTTTATTCCTAGCGGCCATACATCTTGGCACTGACCTCCCTCGATGCTGTTTATTTTTGTGATTCAACAAAACCGTAGATGTATACTTCTTTGTATAATTCGTATTAAATTTCAAATCAGTTGGATTTTTTTCCTATTTTTTTACAATTTTTTAAAAACGTATACAAGTTATACGATAAAATTTAACTAAAGCAAAATGCAATGATACATCTGGGAACTGTTCCATCGTTCGACATTCGTCATCATTGATGGCTCGACATAACGTCATGTCTCACTCTGTTTCGATACGTCTAACTCATCAGGGCGCCGGAAGAGCTTAAACTCATTCTGGCCTTCAATTAAAATTCCAAAGAATATAATTTGAAGTATTTATCACAGACAAACGGTTCTCTTACCGCCATCATGCTTGGCAAGCAAAACATATATTATTTGATACTACCGAGTTTTGCAAAACATGAATAGTAGACACGTAGAAACATAATTGTGCGAGAGACACATAGGAAATGTAACAAGCAAAATGCAATGCTACATCTGGCAACTGTTCCATTATTCGTCATTCGTCATCCTTCATGACAAATTATGTGACACGAGCTTGAGTCATATAATGAAATTTGCTGATGACATATCCTAAGTGTCTCTCGCACAATTCTATTATGTCAACTATTCATAACTCGGTAGTATTAAGTGATATAAAATATTACCATTTGACTCTTATAGCTCTAAGGAGCTTATGAATTAATACAGTTCCCAGAAAAATAAAGGACATGCCCACACCTAGCTATGGCTCTAATTTCTATTAGATTAGTAAGTTTCTTCTAAGTTTGCTTTCTGTCTGTTGCAGGATCACGTGGATGCCATTAAGACTCTATCCATAGTGGGTTACAGCATATCTCTCTTTATTCTTCTCATAGCTCTCATCATACTCTTCTCTTTCAAGTAACTTTTTTTGCATATTTTACGGCTTAACCCGGTCTCTAGCATTTGGTTTGGTCCAGTGATAATTAGTTTATATTTAAGACCCGTTGTAGCCATTAACGTAAACACCACAAAATAGTCTGCTTGAACTAAGTACCATACAAAATAGATCTTATAAACTAAATTAGAAAATATAATAAAATTATTTGGTCAGAAATTCTAAAGTGTAAGTACCAATCACAACACGTTAGTTTCTAAGCATTTTTAAATAAATATTATTGTATTTATATTTATATTATATTTATTATATAATAAATAATAATATTATAAAAAATAATAATATTAAAATAAATTATAACAAGAATTTTCCTTTAGTTTCCTTGCTCAATCTGATTATTTTCACCGTCACAACTAAGTCAATAATATAATACACTAAGACTTGGCTTTCAAGTACAAACTCATGTAAAATAAATGGCCTTATTATTAATACCAACTATCTCCAGTTTTAGAATCAAATAGTTATAAATTGTAATTGGACCATTCAGTTATCACAGACAAATTCCTACCTCACAATAGACCCGATATTATACTCCAAGATAAACAGCTCAGCACAACTTATCTCATAGACATTGCTATACCTAACACTAATATTAGATCTCTCTTTCTAAATGCAGTCCATGTGGAACATGTCTGTATATAGCAATGTAAAAAAGGCTCGCTTCGCTCGCTAGATTATTTTTTTTTACTATCATTCATACTAAAAAGGACTGCATGTATTAATCATGTGAATAAAAAAGAGTTCGTTTTGCTCGTCAAATTGCAAATGTTATGAATTATTCATAGTAAAAAAGGGCTCGTTTCGCTCGCTTGGTTGCGTAAATATATGATTATAATTATAAAAAAATTGCTTAGTTATAGTATTAGATAAAAAAGTCTTGGAATTTCTTAAAATTTCAGTTCAAAACCTGTATTGTTTAAAATTTGGCCGCCTTGTTGATTTTTTTGGAATTGGATATATAACATTTTTTGTTTTGCTAATCAAGACCCATATATTATACGATATATTACTCAATATATTCCTTTTAATTTATTTATTTTAAATTCACATTTTTTGCCGCCATTTTAAAAAATTAAAATTTTAAAAATGTTGACCATGAAACATAATTTTTATTTTTCTACTCTTTAAGAGCTTTTAAACGATATGCAACTTGATTTTTTCGTACAAAATTAATTTTTAAGTGGTCCGCCTTATTGTTGCCTTTTTGAAAAACATTTTCGAATTTTATTCAAAACCTATACAGCTTTGACACGCACACCAAATTTGATCAAAATCGGTAATTTTTTACGGCAGTTGTCGTGATAAACAACAACAAACAAACTATAAAATATCGTGCCATTTAGCCGTCGAACGAAGAACTCACTGACGTTCTTCCAATAAATGACTAAATAAATTTAATTCATTAGATAATTAATTATATCTACTCGCTATAAGAATAAAGCTTAGTCATAATGCTTTAAGATGAAATAATATTAAGGTACTTTAAGGTATTTATTGTTTTGAGATTGTTAATATTTTTATAAGAAATTTATTATAATTTAGAAGGAAATTTTCAACTTACCAAATACAATGGTAACCTTCCGTAGGGATTGAGGTATTAAAAACCACGCGCCTGTGTTTGCATAGTTTTGTTTGTTTTCGTGCGGCTCTATGCACGACCTATGTTATGCATATATTAGCTCGTTAGGTACAGAACAAGACTAATTTTCTGGAGAATTTCCAAAGCAAGTGAGGTTTTATTTGTCGATTCGTGTTAAAGAAGCATGTTGAATAAGCAAAGAGCATTCGCGATCCTGAAGAGATGTTTAATATTTGCATAAGTTCTCTAGTTCAAGTCTTGTTTCGTAAAACTATAAGCTGAAGCTACGGTTTAACTTATTGTTATTATCAAGCACGTGTAGAATATGTTGTATATTCTTATATTTTTGGTTAAACATCTTTTTATTTTTACTGCTTTTGTGTTTGTTATATTTAATGTTAACAAAAAAATGCATATATTATGCTAATTTTTAAATTAGTATATTAAAAAAACAGCAGACAGAGTGTCTGTTAATTTCATCTCTAATTGCAGCATTTCTGACGTCTATTTATTTATATTAAAAATATAAATATCAATAAATAATATAATATATAAGTAATAAAAATATTATTTATATTTAAGTCGTATATTAATTTATATTGAAGCAATATAGTTGAAGCATATTAACGTCGTTTATATTTGCTGTTCGACTTAAAGCAGCATTATATGCGTCAATTAAATTTGGTGTTAAAGTTAAAGAAATATTGTCAATGCTATTAACATTGTCTATGATAACTGCTAATCATTAAGCAGCATATGTGACGTTTAATAATGCAGTTAACATTGTTTTTTGAGAGTGGTAATAAACTAAGTATTTTACTGATTAAAAAAAAATGCCGAGGCAGTAAAAGTACTTCTTTTTGCCTTGGCAAAAAAGAAATTTGTTTAATTCACAATCAGCGAGTGCCGTAGAATGATCTACAATATTAACAACACCAACTACGTCTTTCCACCAATAAGCTTTAATTAGCTCTGAGCAGAGCCGGCTTTCGGCTATAATGCCATCTACAGTGCCGGTGAGATGTTGAGTCTTTCAATTCTTGGAGTCTGACTCCAAGAATTAAAAGACTCAACATCTCACCGGCACTGTAGATGGCATTATAGTCGAAAGCCGGCTCTGCTTAAAGTTAATTAAAGCTTATTGGTGGAAAGACAAAGTTGGTGTTGTTAATATTTATTTTTTGTTTTTATTATTGTATATTTGTTTGTTTTTAATTCGCTCTCAAAAATTAGTAAATATTACGTGGCCGTAATGTGATTTAATTGCTATGGAAATGATTTATTAACTCGTTATCGCTCGTCATTAATCAAATTATATTATCAATAACAATTACTCATTTTAATATTTTGCACTTAAATTGCCAATCCAATCCAAATTGCAACCAATTGCCCTTAAATACGTTCTTTAGTTAAAATTTTATGAAAAATTGTTGAGCAATACTAATCATATTTAATATCAACAGTTTACAGATGTTTAGTGATTTTTAGTTGTTGAATCGTTATTATGAGTTGATGCCGTCATATGTATATATAATGCCGTTAACTTTTCTTTTAGAAAAACTACCTCCCCGCCTATGATCATAATCTCATCAGCTCATTTTGCTTTGAAAATTCGCTGTATACAAGTTTCATAAAATGATCATCACAATGTCTCCCTCGTGAATTTAAAAGCTACTTGAAATAATATTTCTAAAAATATAAATATATTTTTCTATATTTATCGCCTTTGTATTTCCTTACCTTATGAAATAATATAAAAAGACAAAAATATTTTCTGTTCCTTAAGCAATGGAAATAATATAATTTAATTTCAGTTATATTGTATTCTCGTGTACTTGGAAATAAAGAGTTTCCCTAATTGGCGTGAGATGGAGAAAAGTATTGTAAAATAAATTGAAAGAAAAAATATTATTATTTGATTTATAATATTTTATTGAACAAGATGTAATAATTCTTTTTTGTAATTTGATATTTTTTCAACGAAGTGGTTGTAATTTGTTTTCTTTGAATTTATTTAACTCTGGCAATTTTTAGGAAATATGTATTAACAGTATTTTAATTCAAACATTCTGAATTATTTTATATTTAGAACTTAAAAGTTTATCAGAACGTAAAGTATTATGATTGAATAAACAAATCGATAACTCCTCCCTTTATAATTAGTGATGTTTTATCTTTAGTGAAAGGAGCAATTGAAGGATCAGATACCGCCGATACAGTTGGATGTGAATAATTTTTTAGCAGTTTCAACGTAACGCCATCATTAATTAGCAGATGGAGCAACACTCAAGCTCTCTTTTGATAAAGTTACTTACTGATATAACTTAATTAGTTGAGAGCTCGAATGTGCTTGCCTGCTGATAATGGTGTTAAGCCGAAACCGGTCTTGGGATATTCATATCCAACAGCAAGTATCGACGGTAGCTGATTCTTCAATTCCTTCTCATCATCTTCGGTTAATATAAAAGAGATCGATGTTGGTGCTACACTGTAGAATGATTCAGGCACGGGAATCTGCAAACAGGACGAATTCCTTTCAGAATCCTTGCTTTTTGCTTACCGATCCACTTCTTGCTAGGATATTCGATTAATACATCATAAACCAAAACAGTAAAGCTTCTACCTTTTTCATAATTTTTCTGTATTAGTAGAGGCTGAACTTCGAGTAAGTGCCCAAATGGTTGTGTAGAATTGATTACGGATGGTGAGTATAGTTTTGTACATTCTACTAAATAAACATGCCCATTTTCTTTAAAGAATCCATAAAAATTGACGATAAAGTAGGTAAAGTTTTATTGTAACAAAGCATAAACCCAGAAACGAGTCAGAACTATTTTCCTTATGAAACTATATGAAAGAAAATTTCAGCAATATTTCAAAAACAGTACATAAACATCACACAAAATAATTACAACACAATCCTTAAAATAATACAAAAAAATTGCTGAATAAAACATATACATCCAGGCAATGTTGTCCTTTTAATTTGCCTAAACTTAGGTTTAGTTTTAATTTAAGGTAATTTATTATTACCTGACATCGAAATAACCACTGTTATGTTTCTTTAGGAGGACGAGCGGCTGCAGTTAACGAAAGTACGGCTAGATTATGAGATCGATGGTTTGCAATGGGGCCTAATTGAAGTTTTTGTTACTCTAAAATGAAAGATCTCCAGACTTAAATTGTCATGTTTAACTCTCAAAAGAATTAAATTTTATTAAACGTGACTCTATTAATAGATTACACAGGGGTAGAGATAAGCTGATTAAAATGCTAGTTTTTAAAATACTTTGGAACAAAACCACTTTCTTGGGTTGACTAACTCTCTCACGGTTGTAGTAAACACTTAGCACACTATGTGCCACCAAAAAAGGGAGAGACTAATACCTGAAAGGGATTTGAATATTCAAACCCAAGCAAGAACTGATGTTGTTTAACTGAATGGTTAAATAACTCGCATAATAACTACTAATACCTATGTAAAAGTACTATTATTAGTTGTTGGTGTTACTTATTGTCTCGCTGATTTGTTGCAGACGCTTGCGATGCCCTCGCAACACGCTTCACGCTCATCTCTTCCTGTCATTTATGATGAGGGCTGGAATATCGCTGCTGAAACACTCTGTTATGTACCAAGGCGTTGGCCTCCAGTCCGAACTAACTAATCTAGATGGAGAGTTGTGGCTCAATAATGTCAATGATAGTCAGGTAAGTCTTCTTTATATACTGTCACCTTACACTGCACTTAAAACCTGACCAAGGACTAAACAATATTAAAATTAAAAAGGTTATATTTACCGCAAGTTGAAGAAGCAATCGAAGAATCAGCTACCGTCGATACTTGCTGTTGGATATAAATATCCCTGGACCGGTTTCGGCATAACGCCATCATCAGCAGGCGGGGCAACACTCGAGCTCTCAACTAATAAAGTTAAATCAGTGATTAACTTCTAGTCTCAATGAGCACGACGAGCCCTCTGAAGATAAGGGAGGAAGTAGGAAGGGGTTTATAAAGGGAATGTGTACTGAGTCAAGGTCGTGACCCTGAGTAGTCAGGTGTGTGAGTCAGGTGTGCGGGTGAGCCATCTGGCGTTATGATGCTTTGTGTCTTTTATTATGATGTGCACCGGTGTCATGGTTTTCCCGTTTTCGTTTTTTGTCAAGTGCTGGTTTGAGTACCGAAAAAGTAATGTCCGAATTGAAAGTAAGTTGTTCGTTAATAATTGTCTTGTCAGTAATTCTGTGTTTGTATATTTCTAGTCTTTCAAGTACGTCAAGTTTAGGTCCTTTTGATTGTTTGTGTAGCAGTTTCATAGAGTTTGACATTGTGTGTGGTTCGTGTCCGTGTGTGCGAAGGTGGTTGGCAAAGTTAGAATCTGATTTATCTTTGAAAATTATGAATAATTGTCAATTGTAAACAAAATAAGCAAAATATTTGGCCAAAAATTTCTGAGATTATTAACTAAATAAGATATTGATAATAGGATTGGCCTGAAACAGATTTTAAACAAACAATCAAATACAACAATTATATTTGGGCACTCTAGTGGTGACTGTTACTGAAAAAATGTAAAAAAATGATTGCTCTCCCTTTAAATTTAGTAAACGTCGTTCTCAAAATAATACGGGGCTTCGGCCTTGCCACATAATTTTTGTTTTATCTGAGCTGTCTATTAGTCCCAGTCTATTTTTCCCAGTAACCTCTTCTCTCTTCTGAGTAGGTAGGATTCGTTAAGCGCGACTGGTCGACAACGCGACCGTACATTTCAGCTAAAAATAATAGTTTTAACGCGACTGTACGCTAGCGCTACATTAGCTAGTCGTGTAGACGTCCATATCTGTAAAAAGCCTATATCTGTAAGAATCAAATATGGTCGACTCCATATTTAGCATCTAAAATTTAAGAATGTGTGTTTTCGTGAATGGTTGTTTAAGCGATCTTTTATCTTATAAATATTGCAGCTAAAACGCCCAGTTAAGTTATTACAGTGTAGCGCTCTTGTTTAAACTTAAAATAAAAAAAAGTACTATCCAATAAAAATCCAGGTTTTATCACACAAAAAGAAATATCATCTAAAAAGAGTAATCTATAGTGTTATAAATTGAAAAGTCGACAATTAAGGAACTATTGGTAGTAAATCTTTTGTTTCTGATGTTTTGATTGTATACTTTATTATTTTTATTATTGTTACTTTTATTGTCTGAAAAAAATTCAAATTAATATATTCGGAATACTTAATTCTTTAAAACTGTTTTTTAAATAAATCTTCGGGCAACCACTGGCACAGTTATTTCGAATTTTAAGATTCTTCAAACTAGTATGTATGAATAAATACGTAAATATATTTTTTCTGTATCAGGTTCAGTCAACTTAAAGCATTTAAACTAATTAAATCCCTTCAGATATCCATTAGATTGATTCCTAAACGAAAATATTAATGTGATATGAAAATGAAGAGTCAGTGGTTGATACAGTTTTGTATGTTTACACAGCATACTAATCTAAGGATCTTATCAAGTACGATGGTTAAACACACCGTAGAACCTTGCAGAGGGAATCCGGAATCCAGTAGGCTTCGCAAGTTTTGTGAATGAACCTGGGTTCGTAGTAAACGCAAATGCACATATACATATTCGTTCCTAAAGTGTAGCGGAAACGTCCGTTCTTGATTTTAGCCTAAATGAACTTATAACTCATTTACAGAGTTGGACGTCTGCGATACGAGATGTTAACGCGAAAGAGCGTTTTAGCGTCAAATATCAAAAAGTCTTAAAAGGTCCTCTTCAAGACTTGACATCTTAGCTACATATTTTTGTAGCTTTGATGTACAGTCGCGGAGCCGACCTTAGCGTAATTGACCAATCGCGTTGAAACTCTTTGTTGTTGTAGCTAGAATGTACAGTCGCGTTGCTGTACACTAGCGATAAACGCCTAGACCCTTTTGAGTATAAAGTGTTTCTTTACTCCCTAAATACCAATCATTAAAAAATTTAACTCTGGAAGTAAATAATGTAAGCGTACACAGATATCGCTTAGTACTCAGTTTTTCATAAAATGGTAACCTACCAAGTTTTTTACATTTTTATTTATTTTAGGTTTAATTGATTCATCTATCAAAACTTTAAAAAGATAGATTATGACAACAAACTAGAATAACCTGTGAAATACTCGGAATTTCCATTATACTCGAAAGAAGTATTTACATTTTCCTTTGAGATTTAAATTTTTGGTCGAGCTTTAACGTTAAATAAACTGTTAAGATGTGAGAAAACCTAATGTAAATACTCTCTTACATAGAGCGTATTTCTTGTTATATTTTTGTTTTATTTCTCCTGTTGATATATTATATATTATCTGTAGTGATGCGTTAAAAAATATTTGCTTTTCTAGTGGCTCGTGTAGTTTATTGGTTAGATTGCATAACCGAAGTAATATTTTAACTCAAAAATATTTAACTGAAAAAATAGACAGTAAAAAATACATCCCTAAACATTTGTGTAAATCTTTTTTGCCCCATAAAATTTTTAAATAAAGAACTCCACAACAGTTTGCCTAAAGAATAGAGAGAAAAAAATAAGTTCTTTTATTGTTTGAATTGGACCAGTTTTGTGAATTCTCTTTTATTTAAGAGTTGAATTTTTTGTGGATAAAAATTCCCTTTTGTAAAAAAAATGTTAACATTACAGCTCTAGGCTTGTAAAAGAAGCTTTTCTATACTCAAATTTTTCTTATTCTATTCTTTTGTATCTCAGATATCTTTTTTTTTCAAAAGAAATCGTGGGTGAAAAATAGGAAAAAAGTCACAAGGTTTAAGACATTTTTATATTTTAGTGCTTTTTTATATTGAACTCATTATTTTGTATTAAAAATTTTAATCTTAAAATTATTAAAGAAGCTAATAATAGGGGTTTGCGGCTTTGAGTCTAAAATATTGTGTTGCTTCTTTTAAACCTTTACAATTTACGAAACTCATCTTACCTGTAAGCGACATGGTATAAAACTTAATACAAATAAGTTTGGATCGTTAGTGAGTTTGCACGGATAACTGCCGTAAAATAAACTGTTTTTAATAAAACTTGGTATAAACGTAAAACTAATTAGCCTTCAGTTCTGTACATTTTTTGGTTATACACCAATATTTTTAAAATGGCGGCCTTAAAGTGACTGAAGAATTAATAATTATTTTAAAAATCTAGGAAGTGAATCGAGCTTTTTTTACACTTGACTAGTAATATTAGGTATCTAGCTAGCCTAATCTATGTTTTATGGTATGTAGGAAAAGTTGACACAATATAATTGTGCGAGAGACACCTAGGAAATGTAACAAGCAAAATGCAATGCTACATCTGGGAACTGTTCCATTATTCGACATTCGTCATCATTGATGGCTCGACATAATGTCATGTCCCACTCTGTTTCGTTATGTCTAACTCATCAGAGCGCCGAGAGAGCCTGAACTCACTCTGACCTTTAATTTATTCCGATGAATATAATATGAAGTATTTACTAGAGACAAGCGGTGCTCTCTTACCGCCATCATGCATGGCAAGCTAAACATGTATCATTTGATACTACCGAGTTTTGCAAAACATGGGAATATACCGAAATTGGGATATAACCAGAATTATCCGTTTCAGGTGTTTTTAAATCCTCCTGAGTAGTTTTTACAAACTTGTCTTTCTGTATGTGTGTGTCTGTTATCATCGTTGCTCCCAGTGTATTTATGGTAGAGAGTTAAAACTGTGTAGACAATGCGATCTGTTGGTGTAGTTGTGCTATCCAGAAAATATATTTTTTGAAACGTCACAATAACAACTGGAATGAAATTTAAAAAAAAAATCATTAAACGCGAAAAAATGTTGCTATCAATTTGAGATTTGGCGTGCATATAGCCATGCTCGCTATAAGACTAATACGTGTGCTAATTTTTATCTCATTATCAGTATTAGTTCAATCTTTATCAAATGGCTTAGGAATTTTAAATAATCGTGGTGTACGTTTATTTGAAAATTGCCAAAAATCGCAAAATCATTCAATTGCGTTAAAATTGGGTACAAGTGTATACCATTACGTAATAAATAAGTGCTCTAAGTTTTGTTTTGACACGACGAGTATATCTACGATTTTTGTTGGATAATAAAAGTTAAGCAGCATTTAGCATGGTCAGTACTGTATGGGTGACCCTTGAAAATGAAACGGATGCATTTACTATCTGAAGACGAGCGAAGACATGCTGCAGTATACATTTAGCGAATTGTATATTCTGAGGACCAGCGAAGCGAGTCCAAAGCATGAACAATGAGCGTAGCGAATGCGAATCCTCCATGAGCGTAGCAAATTCGAATCCCCTATGAGCGTAGCGAATTCGAATCCTCTATGGGCGTAGCGAATTCGAATCCCCTATGAGCGTAGCGAATTTGAATCCTCTATGAGCGTAGCGAATTCGAATCCTCTATGAGCGCAGCCAATTTTGATGAGGAAAAGTTCCAAGGTACCCCGTACCCAATTTTTATCTAATTTATCGATTTAATTTTAAAATTTGTGATCGATATTTGATAATAAGCATTATAATTTTGTTTTAATTTTATTTTGTGTTTAATTTATAAATATTAATTAAAGTTTTGAAATAGTATTAGAAAAAATATGAGTGGTAATTTTTTTTTATTATTGTGTGACTAGTAATAAAAAAATGTTGGAAGGTTTTAAAACTGATCTCATTTTTAGGTTTTATTTTGAAAAGATTTTGTTTTGTTTAAAGTAATAATTTAAATTTGAGATATAGAATCATTGTATAACCTCAACTAGTTCCTTCTGCATTCCAATATAACAAAGATTGCACTTCATTTGTCTAATTACTTTAAATAATCAATGGCCATGTTCAATTATCAACCTTATTGGATAGCATGTTGGATGCAAGGGACTAGTTTCCATCTCGTAATTGATACAAAATAAATTATTCATATCGAAACCAATATACGTCGATTATTATGTCACAGGTTCCATTCTAAAAAATCCTTACGTACAGTTCATTTTTACTTTTCCTCATTTATACAGTAGGTGTAGGAAAAACGTTTTGTTTGCCAAATATCCGAAACCGGGATATCACCGGAATTATCCGATTCAGTTGTTTTAAAGCCCCCCTGAGTGGTTTTAACAAAGTTGTTTGTCTGTTATCATCGTAGCTCCTAGTGTATTAACGCTAGAGAGTTGAATCTTTGTTAGAAAAGTACTCTACCGTTACTTGTGCTCAGAAAAATTTTCGTCGCTATTTTGAAAAATTTCATTTTTGATGCAATGCTTTTGGTCTTTATTTTAAGGAATTGTTACTTATTCTTTGACAACGAGACAATTAACATTCTATTAATTAAATACCCCAGTTTGTTGTTGGGTAACTCCGTTACACTCTAAAAATGGACCAGTTTATGAAAATATGATGTCCCTTCTTGTTCTACCATGAATACGAAAAGACATTTCTAAGGGAATTGCTATAATAAGGGCATGCAAAGTTCTTGATAGGAGCGAAGCGAGCAAAATAAATTAACATTTTGTCGAATGGTGGTGCTCCTTTGTAGAATAGTGACATCTATGGTCTTCAAATATAATATTATGTTATCTGCCTTTTCGATTAAATTGAAAACTATAGTTTTATTTTTGCTCCTATCCTCCTACGTTGCCCTTTTACTACTCGTTCCTCCTTTATTGCTCCTACGTCTTATTGCCCCTTTAAAATCCTTCTTCGCCCCCAGGGGGCGGTATCGCCCACATTGAGAACCACTGTTATAGAATATCAATTGTAAATAATACTCTAAGCTTCAAATAATATATTTGACCTATACAGTGGTATACGACAATGACAGAAAGATTACCTACACTGTAAGGACTTAGGTATTATGTCAGATTCAAATATTGACGCTGTGTAGGACGAAGGGACTGTAGAATAAAGCACCGGATAAAAAGACCTTGTACACGGGGCTTTGGATTTGCTAATTCTCTTTGTCTGTGTTCTTCCATTCCCTTCATCGATACATTTAACGCTTTTACCCCTCAAGCGTCGCATTTAACTACACTCTTCCTTCTAATTCTTTTCTATTTTTCATGTGATAAAAAGATTTGCATAAATAAATTACTTATTAGATTTAAGTTTTCCCCTTTTATTTGTTTTCAAATGTCTTTTCACCTTACAATGAAAACAGTCGGTTGTTAATTAATTTAAAGATATATATATATATATAAATATATATATATATATAATATATATATATATATATATATATATATATAGACATTTAATTATTCTTTTTTGTTCTATTTTAATTTTATTATAAAACTAATGTATACATTCTTACATTATGCATACATGTATATATATATAATATTATAATATATATATATATATATATATATATATATATATATATATATATAGACATTTAATTTATTCTTTTTGTTCTATTTTAATTTTATTATAAAACTAATGTATATACATTCTTACATGTATGCATACATGTTATAAAACTGAACAAATATTAATTCATAAATAATACTTAAATACGTATATACATTATAGGATAATTTTTCATTTATAAAATATGTTAAAAATATTATTTAATGGCTTGTTTACGCAAACATTCGATATTGTATAACATCTTTCGCAAACAGTTTTTAAACGAATTTTCATCATGAAAAGGCGTTAAGACTTAAGGGAAGTTGAAGGGGGGGGGGTCGATAAATGTATGCATTGTAAGAACAGAAAAGTTTAAATTTATCTGAAATAATTCATTCGTGACTTTATTCTAGTAAAAATATGATAATACCTAAGAAAACAAGTGTCAATTTTACTTGGGATTTAATAATATATGATTTATTATTTTTGTATTGTTCTGCTTTGCTTTATTTTATATTGGGGTTTAGGAATACAAAGATTCGACGTATTTCTAGCTACCTAACCCTCCAAGACAAACGAGCTCAACTTGTCCGGTAAAACCATTAATAACATTTCTTTCCGATCGTGTTCTTGTCCTTTTAACTTTTTTATTTGTTTAACTTGGTCGGAAAATAGAACAAACCGGCATCGCATCGATGAATTGATAAGGTTATATACAAAACAAAAAACTCAAAAAGCTTGAATAGTTTATATTACAATTACTTTCTCTTTTTATTGGGATCTAGAATTATATAGCAAACAAACGAAGGAAAATATTGAAGTACTGAAAGTATACTTAAAGACTAAATAAAAAAACCTGGATTTTCACGAGGAAACGCTGGGTTTACTTTATAAGAAATGAAAAGATATAGTTATACGATGCGTAATGCATTTTACGCAGTGCATTCTACCTGTCTGCTTTTTTATTGTCAGATGTATTGGGAAGAACGCTAGTATTATACTATATTTCCATTCATCAGTAACCAAAAACTTTCTTTACATTTAATAATTTTAAACATCTTGTCGTCAAGCATTAAAGGAAAATACAATCAGGTGTTATTGAAAAGGTGTTACGCTTTTCAAAAATTGTGACACGATGGTCAGCTTGCCGAGCGAATTTCTTTTGGGATGCGTTCTCTTAAAAATCAATTTTTGATTACGTTTCCAGTTTATTCTTTATGAATTAAGCAGTTACTCAACTATATAGCACTACTCGTCACTATACAAAAGTATGTCTCCAAACTTGGCAGTGCTCACCATTATTTGTACTAGTTAGCTCCGTTATTGCTTATCTTTAAATGTTTATCGCATTTCTTTTGAAAAATAAATTTCTTTTGAAAAAAACAAAACAGAAACAAGGAGTAAAGAGTAGTGCTTAATAATTGAGTAACTGATCAAGTTGTAAAACATGAACCGGAACCGTAATTTCTTTCAAATTCCGTTGAGTTTCTACACGCTTTCTCAATAATCAATTTCTTTTTTGGTTTATGCTTCTCGGTCTGAGCGGGAGCAGTAACACTTCTGCTTGCTAACTCAATTCCTTTGAATTTTTCAAAACTATTACCCCTAAACGTTTTTAAAGTTCATCAACGACTGAACTTTTAATGCATTAGCACAATGTTGTACAGAGCTGATTTTGGAAGGACGATTATCGTTTTGTATAACCTATGGCAGGGACACTCAAGGTTTAAATCCCCGCGGACACCAATTTTAGATAAATAGCACTTGGCGGACTCATGTTCTTCTCATCCCACAAATTCCTTTCTTTTTAATTCAACTTTTTGTATTATTCTTTTTAATTTTCTTTTAAAATTAATTTCTTTGAATTTATTATATTACCTTGTTACAAATTTATTTTTTTCCATTTTAATCTGTTGACAACAGAAATAATTGATGTACTAATGTAACTATTGTCAATTTATGTCTGGTTAAGTGGAAGAGAGGAACTTAAGGTCCAAACTTGGACGGATTAAATAAAGCAATTTATCTATCTATCTATCCCCCCTTTAATTAATATACTCAATAACTTAAATTCATCTAACATTTTTCATCTTCACATTATACATCTAGGCTCGCGAAGCAGGTCTATAATTTACTTCTCGGAAAAGCTTGATAAGTGATTGTATTTTTTATGAGTTTATTAGTTTGATTTTATTAACCTTAATCAATTTCAATATCAAAAAAAATGCTATAGTTAACTGAAATACAGTAAACTCTTATAATTCCCTGATAAGTCGCGATTACTTTCTTTAACAACCTTCCTTTTGCCTAATTTCATAAAATATAGAATAGAAACTCTGTGATTAATATTTGGACGCCCATTTTTTGGGCCGTCTTACTAAAAACAGGTAATAGATGTTTTCCAATAAAAGCTTGCTTGATAATTTCTTTATTCATACACAAGCCTAAAACATTAATGTATTTTTATAAAATCTTATTAGCTAATTTTTTTTGGAAATTCGGTAAAAGGATATCAGAACTGATAACTGTTATAATTAATAATTATAAGCATTAAAGTCAATTAATTAATGTTTACATATTTGTTATAATATTTTGTCCATAAACTCATGGACTCCCTAAAACCTTTCCATTTTTGGACTCCCAGGGGTCCACGGACCACACTTTGCGTTGCCCTGACCTATGGGATAGGTTATACAAGACGAAATAGAAAATGTGAAATTCCTTTGAAAAATCTATAAAACTGAGAATCCATCAGTATATTTGCTAAGCAAAAGTCGGGAACTAAGCAAGAAATTGATTGTTCCAAGAAAGCTAGCATTTCAAAATAAATTCTTCTGGTTGCTCACCTCTGCGACTGAATTTTTCTCCAGTCTTAGACGTATCTAGAATTTATATAAGTGTAAATTATGCAAATTCAGGCTTTACTTTGTATTTTTTTTTACATATACGTATTCACTTTTGCTCCAGGTGGTGGTTTAACAATAATTTAATTATAATACGCCAGGGTTCTTTTAGCTAAGTAGTGGAGCGGGGTACTGCGCAGGTCCCGATAAATAATCCTTTACTCTCACTTCCATAAGCCCTAATAAAAGACACACATACACACAAATACGGACAGATAACTTGGTAAAAACCACTCAGAAGGTACTAAAACCTCCTGAAATGGATAATTTAATTGAAATCTCAGTTTCGGATTTCTAGCGAGAAACAATACTTTTCCTTTATGCCAACGGTTTGCATGAAGAAAAGAAAACAGAAAAATAATATCTTTTACTTTGAACTACAAACAATACATGTCTACAAATATACAGAAACGAACTGTTTTCGTATTTTAAGATCCATAGGTTCTGAAACGTAGACATTTAATGAATAATGTGTTTTGCAGTTACAATGTTTCCTTATCCATGTTGAAGATTAGAAAGTAAAATGTTAAATGATGAAATAAATATCTTCATTATTGTAGTTTGGTATGGCGTGGAAAATTTGCCGTGTTTAAAATCCTAAACAACCACCTAGAGCAAAAATTGATTTGTACATGTAAACGCAAGTTTACACGATGTATAATTTTTACGGAGATCCAGGAGTTTTTAGTTTTGTATGATTTATTATTTTCCTTTAAGACGCTGATGTTACTTGATACTGAGTGTTTAAGGCGTCTGGAAAATTCATGACTCTGTAGGGAATACTTTCCTGTTTAAGTGAGCCAGGAAAGACATTAGCCAACAAGTTGGCTGAAGATAACCACGGGGGAGGTATTATGGCTAATATCTACTTTATAGTAAGCTTTCAGCCAGTATATCCTTCTTGCTTAAGGCTTTTTCTCTAAAAGAGGGATTTATTTATCGTGATGTAGATAGCGTTGGAAGAAAAATATTAAGATTAGTTTTTTATGTGTAGTTTCTTTACTTTGCCTCACCAACTACCGTAGGCATATTAAAAAAGTATTGTGTTGGTGAAAAAAATAATTCGATACTGAGGTACCATAATTATCCGTTTTTAACACTTTCATGGCGTTCTGATTAGTTTTAATTATTTTTCTACAAGGGAAAAAATTAACACAAAATTTTTTAACTGAATCTGCAGGGAGAAAAGTAAATGGTGGGAGTAAAGTAGCTTTGGTGACCATTACAACTAGTTTACTCCCGCTCTTCATTTCCCTTTTAGCTCAGTTGGTACCGTATTCAGCTCTTAACTTGTAGATTACGAGTTTAATCCTCAAAGATATAAAAATATAAAATATAAATAAAATATAAATATAAATATAAAAAAAAATATGCTGACCTCACTGTTTTGTAGCTTGACTAAGAAAACAACTGTTATTCTTATCAGTAGAAGCTCGAAATTTATTTATTTTGTTTAATTCATTTTTAAGTTTGATTGATTTTTTAAGTAAGTGGACATTTATATTAACTATAGATAAAAACGATGTAGAAGCTTTTAAATTTAATCGAGGAAGTAAACTATGTAATAAAATATTAATGTTCATACAAGGTAACTTTAACAAAGCAAACCGCGATTTTATTTAAACTCACTTTTTGTTATTATTTACTATTTTCTCTCTCTTGGATAAAAAATCTTAGGCCCATATTCAAAGACATTTTCCTAACATTCTCCTTAAGGAACAAGGAAAATGTTAGAAAAATGTCTTTGAATACGGGCCTTAAACTTACGTTTAATGAGAGAGACAAGTCGTTGCTCCCGATCAGTAACTAACTACCTGAAGTGAGTTAACTGAATGTTTCCATCGGTAAGCCTCGGAATTTAATTAATGTGGTTCATGGCTTTGGTCTCAGGAACTAACTTGACTGCCTAGGAAGCAAAAACTCGTTTTTCTTCCTCGGTAAATTAATAATTATTATTTATCAATCGGTAAAATGTTAATTTTACTTATTTTAAGTCCGAGGCTGTTTTGGTTTAAAATTTCCTCATAAAAATAGGGAATGCATAACAGTAATGAATTTTACGGCTATGCACTATGCTACCATAGACACTAAAACGTTTTAGGGTAAAATTGAAATATAAGTTACATTACCCCCGCATGACCCTATAAATTAAAGCTTATGTGCTTTGACATGATTGACATTTTTTAACAAAATTAAAATAACACTAACATTTTTATATTTAAGGTAACAATTTCGATGCATGATTTTGCTAAGATTCAACGAATTGATTTCATTCCTAGTAATTAGATTGTCAGTGAACGAGGAAATAAAGGACGATAGAGTAGGCATGACGATAAAATTACGTATTCTAGCCAACATCTGCCTCTACTACAGTAGAAGACCTACTCTACATTTAATTTCCACAACCAGTGGCAAAATATTCTAATAAGAACTTGTCGACTGAAATTGTAAAAAGACCGGAATGAATTTGTCTCCATAATAATTTGTATATTGGACTTTGTTTCCGACATTAACGCAGTGCAGTTAAGCACTAAGAGATTGAAATGTTCCTATTTTGTTCACTCTAATATGACATGGTTTTATTTATGACTAACATTATGTCCAGATCGTTCAATCTTTATCTTTTACGTTGCTGTTTCTAGCTTTATCTTTTAGCGAATTTTCTTTGAACAAAAATTAGTAATGAGATGGCTCGTTTGATGGGGAGAGGACATGGAAATGGGTATCAGAGTCCGTTTCAGTTACATTCCATTTTAGAAGTAACTGATAACGAAAAAAGGTTTCGTTTTATATATATATATATATATATATATTATATATATATATATATATATATATATATATATATATATATATATATATATATATATATATATACATTTTAAAAATTTTGCTAGGTCATTAATTAAGACTAATAAAATTATAATAAAATATTTTCTAGAAAGCACAACTAAACCCATCGGTTGATTTTTGTACCAAGGTTCAAGCATAAACACACTGTGACCCTTGCTGTGTACAATCACTTACATATACACTGAAAACTTGGTAAAAATCACAATAGAAACCTTTTTTTCCAACAATTTCTTACAGGAAAAAGTATTTTTTTATTGGCAAAAGTAAACAATATTTGGGTTAAGGATAATTTTATATTTTTTGGTTAGGGTATTTTATTTTTTATTTATTTTTTAGCGAATTTCCTTTGGAAATTCGGCTAATGGGATAGGCGTCATGGCGGAATTCGAACCTCGGACCACGACACAAATCCGTTTCAGAGGTCCCTAATGACGAAAAAATACGTTTCGCGAGACTTTATATATATATATATATATATATATATATATATATATATATATATATTTATATAATATATCTGGGGGCACGGCAGTGCCCCAGCCAAGTCTTGCTTTATAAGGTACAAGTTTCATATCCAAGGCTGGCACTGACGAACACCCTTTTCCCGAAGCAATTCGGAGCATTTTCTACCCCCTTATATCTTTTGACCTGGTTATTCTAGAATCTTATAATTTGACTTACGCGAAGATCATATCGGAACAATATTACTTTTGAAATTACAATTCTTTATCTTTTATAGAACACGAGAAATTTCGCTTTGAAAATGGCAAAATCCGACGCTGACTGACTCACTCACTCATCATAATTCTAAGGCACTTCTAATAATCGCAGAAACTTGAAATTTGAAATGAGGGTAGGGTTTTTTTGGTAAAGCAAGGGAAAATTGTAAAATTTGCAATATTTCAATTTGATCACCTGAATATTGCCTCTGATATGAAAAATTAGTGGTTTATAACGACTTTATCAACAACTTATGATTTATTATTTATGATTTATTATTTATATGTCTTACAATAATATAATGACTGTATTATATAAGTGATATATTTTTCTTAAACCTTTATCAAGTATGTTAAGAAATTTAAATAATTTAAATCTTAGACCATATTGTTGGTTTCAATATTAAGCATCCATTGTTATAACTATTTCAGATGCAACATGAGTTATTTTACATGTTGCTTTGTACGAAGGGTTCGACCCTTCGAACCCTGGGGTACTACCTGCTTCTGACTTCAGGCACTTGAAATTTGTTAAATTTTATATATATATGTCATCTAATATTTAAAAAAAATACTATTTATCATGTTTAAAAGTTATACCAATGCAAAGTATAATATTATAAGAAACTATATGCAAAGAGGAAATTACACGATTATGAACAGCTAAATAAGTTTCTAAATCGTTCAATATAAGAAAAAGATTAGTCGACATGTCAAGTCAAGGGTTTTTTTTATTTAAAAGGCGTGGTTTAGAGTGTCGTAAATTAATATTTGTGAAAAAATATTTAAGGTAGTGCAAGAATCAACACACGGTAGTAACAGAAATTTAAATGCCGTCTAGATTTATTATCTACATGTGACATTAAGATGGACCAAAAAAGACAGAAAATAGGCTCTTCCAAATCCACACATCATAGGTTCAGCAGCAAAGTTAATCGAAATTACTTACAAAAAGAAGTGAGATCCCAACAAAAACACTCCGTGAAAAAATCCAGCCAAGTCTTGCGTAAAAAGATATGATATCATAGTTTACGCCAAGTCTATTCATATGCTGTTTTCAAAATCTTAAGAGATATAGATGATTATTTAATATCCGCAACATATGTGCTCAAAAGCCTTACAAAATTTAACAGTAAAGAAATTTCTGACTTGGCAAGAGCGCTAAATATCGACATTAAAAATAGAATAAATAAATAGGTAATACCTAGTTTTTAAAAAAACCTTCAATATTATTTGAGGAAGAAATTCATGATTAAATAATTTTACCTCTGCGTTCTTGTCTAGTCAGAAATTTCTTTACTGTTAAATTTTGTAAGGCTTTTGAGCACATATGTTGCGGATATTAAATAATCATCTATATCTCTTAAGATTTATGAAAACAGCATATGAATAGACTTGGCGTAAACTATGATATTATATCTTTTTACGCAAGACTTGTCTGGATTTTTTCACGGAGTGTTTTTGTTGGGATATATATATATATATATGTATGTATATATATGTATTTCTAGACACTTTCTTGTAAACACTCTATCTTTCGAACGGATTAATATTTTTTAACCAAACTTGGTACAAAAATCAACCTTCGGGAGGACACGAACCCTATTGAAACCAGGTTTTTGTGACGTCATTAACCCGGTTTGCTGAGTCACCAAAATTTTCAAAAAATCGGCAAAATTCAGGGTTAATATTTTTTGCCGCGAAAAAGGTCAATATTTATGTTTTTTGAGACGCTGAATCGAATGAAACCGGTCCGAAGACGATACGACCATTCTAAGTGACCTAAAAGTCGAAAAAACCATCGTAATTTACCAAAAACCAAAATTTAGGTCGATAAAAAATAAATTTCGAGTAGGGTGTCGTTTTCTATGTAATTTTGGGCGCTGAATCGAATGAAACCGGTCCGAAGTCGATACGACTACTTTAAGTTACCAAAAAGTCGAAAAACCCACAAAAATTATAGAAAACCAAAATTACGGTCGTTGAAAATTAAATTTCGAGTAGGGTGTCATTTTTAATGTTTTTTGGGCCTCTGAGTTGAATGCCAGTGGTCCGGAGTCAATACGACCACTCAAACTCAGGGTACCTGGGTTCACATCCTGGAAGGGTCGATAATTTTTTATCGTTTTTTTTTTACTTAATATAAGTTTACAACTAGAAAATAATTCTGGCGCGGAGGTCCGCATGTCGGGCGAATTTCCTTTGGATGCGAGCACTCAAACCCAGAGTACCTGGTTCAAATCCTAGTAGGGACAATAATTTTTTATCGTTTTTTTACCTAATATAAGTTTACTACTAGAAAATAATTCTGGCGCGGTGGTCCGCATGTCGGGCGAATTTCCTTTGGATGCGTGTTTTCGTGCTTTTTACATTATATAAGTTTACAACTACTAAATAAATAATTCCGGCGCGGTGGTCCGCTGTCGGGCGAATTTTATTTAGAATGCGTGTTTCCGTGCTAAACAACCCATTTCTTGCTTATGCAAGAACCATGCCCATTGCGTGGTTCCGGTTCATGCTTTAGAACCTAAGCAGTTACTCAATTGTCAAGCACTGTCTGTATTTTCCAAAGGAAATGCGCTAAAACCTTTAAAGATAACTGACGAAGCTTAAAGATAAGTAACTAACTAAGTGCGTACTTCTAATTTTAGAGGCATAGTTTTGTACAACAACTGGATGATTATGCGCATTTCCTTTGAAAAATACAGACAAAATGAGTTACGAGCAGTGCTTGACAATTGAGTGACTGCTTAGGTTCTAAAGCATGAACCGGAACCACGCAATGGGCATGGTTCTTGCATAAGCAAGAAATGGGTTGTTTAGCACGGAAACATGCATTCTAAATGAAATTCGCCCGACAGCGGACCACCGCGCCGGAATTATTTATTTAGTAGTTGTAAACTTATATAATGTAAAAAGCACGAAAACACGCATCCAAAGGAAATTCGCCCGACATGCGGACCACCGCGCCAGAATTATTAATATTGTTAAAAGATATTTTTGATGGTGTTTTGAATAGGTTTATATTGTAAAGTTTGTTTACAATAGGTGCACAATAAGGTGCAGTCTGTGGACTGACTTTTGATGATTCAACCTGGCATTTTCCTGTAAAATTGAGGGAAACCATAGAAAAACCTCAACCAGGTTGAGCGGACTCGCGGGTCCTGGGTGTAAAGGTTATGTTATTATTTTTTTACGTTTGGGGGTTTAACTGTTAAGGTTTGGTGTCTAGATTTTTTTTGAGGGAATAGTTAAACATAGAAACCTTAAAAACCAGAAACGTATAATTCTATAGAAACCTCGATATCGAATGCCACACAGTTAAACCTTGATACAAAAATTAAACCATTGGGTCTAGTTGTGTTTCCTGGACAATATGTTTATCATGGTTGACCATGTTACAGGTGAGCTGGGCTTGCAAGCTATTGTCCACTCTATGGCAGTATTTCATCCTTGCCAACTACTCCTGGCTACTCATGGAAGGATTATATCTACATAATCTTATATTTCTTGCTTTATTCTCTGATACCTCTGCTATTACTTCTTACATCGTACTGGGGTGGAGTAAGTTACTTTTTAATTAATGTTAACTATTACATCGATTTCTGTCTATTTTAATCCTGAATGTGAATAACTTTCATGTTCAGTAGATCACCTTTTGGTATTAGGTGAGACCTCCTAAGTATAGCACACTGCAAGGGTAGCATTCTTTTACTCATCAAGTTTCTTATTTATGTCCAACTACTTAAATATTATTTCGATCATAAGAGAGATACATATAATCCTCTGTTATGCACGAAATTACTCTCTTGAACTACAAACTTGGCTGGTAAGTACTTTGTTTGAAATTATGTTCAAAATTATGAAACTTACTTACTTACTATTTACGTAAGTATTAACGGTGTTAGTTATGGAAAACTGAATAGACTAACATCACCCGTCTATTTGAAGGTTTCTAACCTCTTCATATTTTTACAATAATTTAATTTTAGAATAACATAATTTTATTTTTTTAACATTTATGGAGAAGTATGTATTTAATTTTAAAGTTAAAAATCTAATATTCTATCTTCATTACAATTGGCTATTTTGCTTTGTCAAATTAACTATGCTAATAACTTATTCACTTTTCTCCCTGAGTATTTCTACTGTAGAAAATAAGTAAGCGAATTTCGCTGTAGAAATTTTATGAAAATCTTAAAAAAACTAAATTATTTAAGAGATGAGAATCATAATAGATTATTTTCATTTTACGCACAAGTATTAACATAAATTATTTCCTCTTACCTTTTTATTAAAAAGTTTAGAATTATATATCTCAGTATTTTGTCTTATTTAACATTGTTCTGTTATATTTGACTTTGAAAAGAAACTGAAACAGAACAGATATCTTTCGCTTTGGTGAAAGTTTGTTGAGAGCAAATAATTTGAGTGTCTGTTAATTACAGACATCTTCTCTCCTAACTAAAAGTTTTGGTTCAACTTGTTACCTCTAGAGGGCGTTAGTTTATCATCAAGTTTGTCTTCTAAGTTGCTTCTTCGTAAGATACTCTCTTTTTTCTATGTCCCTCGACTGTCTTGCTTTGTAGTATCATTTAGAGGTTTTACTTTGACCCAAAACTTAAGGGTTAGAGATCATCTGAAATTACAACTAAGTTTTCTTTGTCCAAAGAAGTTTGAGTCTGTTTTGTATTTCAAGACGAATTTAAATTACGTTTCAAGTAAAAACTATGAGAAAGAGATTAGCGAATTTACAATTCACTGCATTTCATAAATCATAGGACTAAATGAATGGACGAACCGAGTTTTACTGTATTAGATCAATAATACAATAAAACATATTAAATAAAAATAAAATTCTAGATCTTTGATCTATATCAGCCAAAGCTGTAGTAGGTATTTGTTTATAAGATAATACTTAAAAAATATTATAAATTTATCCCTCAAATTAATGTGTATATTATAAAAATTATCTAATTTATAATCTTTCAGTAAAAATTTAATCTAACTTTTAGTATTCTAGTCAGTAATCTTACTTTCAGTAAAAATTGCAAAAAATCATTAAAAACGGAAAATGATGTGATTGATTTGAGATTTAGCACGCATGTTACCATGTATCTAACATATGTGCCAAGTTAAATCTTATTATCAGCATTAGTTCAATTGCTATCAAATGACTTGTGTATAGTGTTATAACAAATTGTAAAAAAATCGGAAAATAATCCAATTGCGTTGAAATTTGGTACAAGTGTATACCATGTCGTAATAAATAAGTGATACAAGTTTTGTTTCAACACGACAAGTATATCCATGATTTTCGTTGGATAAAAAAAGTTAAGCAGCATCGAGTGTGGTCAGTGCCTAGATGGGTCACCGTTGGGAATAAAACGGATGTATTTACTATCTGAGTGCGAGCAAAGCGAGTCCGATAACGTGTTGCAGTATAAATTTAACAACTTGCATATTCTGAGGACAAGTGAAGTGAGTCCTAAGCAGGGAGGATGAGCGTAGCGAACCCGATGTAATGAGGAAAAGTTCCAAGGTACCCGTACCAGATTTTTTTATTTAATAAAAAATCTTATAATTATTTTATAATCTTATTTATTAATTATATATTTCTCTTTACTTTTAATCTTATTTATTTGTAATGTATTCATAAAATGTGATTAAATGTATAATCATGTATTTTCAATGAATTGTTATCCTATTAAACTCTTACAAGTAAAATTATTTCATAAAATTGAAATCTAATGTAAATATATTGTCTATTTATTCTCTTTTGCTGCTAGAGTGACTTTTCTTTGCAATATGGCTGATCTCATCATTATTTTTTCCCTGTCCAACTGACCCTTCGTAATCCCTTTATTGAACCCTTCAAACCAGGTCATTCTGTCTATTATAGTTGCTAAGAAAAGTCTAATAAATAAACTTATCCTGTATAGTTGATGTTTTCTTTTTGCCTTTTAACTTATTTCTCCTTGGAGAAGCTAACTGGAAGTTGTGGGTCTTAAAAAACTTAGAATCCCAAAGGATTTAAAGTGATCTTTTTCTAGCATAAAGTTAGGGGCTATTTCCTTCCTCCACTCATAAAACGTCTTATACTGAGCTACTTGGACTTGGTTTTAATCCCACCACCATATTCTTCTCTGTTGGTATCAACTTCTATTTTTAGTTAAAGAAGTACTCTTTGTTCTTTATTTTCTTTTGTAAATATTTCAAGAAAATTCATCTTATTACTTTTCCTCATTTATACACTAGGTATATAAGAAAAGTATTGTGTTTGCAATAAATCTGAAACCAGGATGTCACCGGAGTTATCCGTTTCAGGCGTCATGAATTATTTCTTTTAGATGTTTTCAAAACCTCCTAAGTAATTTTTACAAAGTTGTCTGTCAGTATGTTAGTGTGTGTTCTTATTATGCTGATCTTATTATCAGCATTAGTTCAATTTTTATGGAATTCCTTTTATGTGTTGTATACAAAGAAAAAATGGTAAAATATCAAAATAATTAAATTTAGTTGAAATTTGGTACAACTGTATCTCTTTATGTAATAATATACTAAGCTTTAGTTCAATAAAACTTACTTTTTTTTAAAAAAAGTTTCAAAAAAACTAGCTCTATGTAATATATTATATATATATATTATATATATTATATATATATATATATATATATATATATATATATATATATATATATAATATTATATATATATATATATATAAATATTAAATTATGCTGTATAATTTGATTTAAGCCTAAAGGCAAAATCTGATTGTAACAATATAATTAATAAAATAAAATTAATCTAAATTTGAGGGAAAATATCATTTGAATAAATAGGTTTTTCTCGTTAAGTTTATATTTAACAAGTTTAAAAAAATTTCATACAATTGTTTCTATTCAATATATTTTACTAAAAGTTTAATATTTTTGTTTGTAACACGAGACAAAATATGTACTTATATACAGTGGAATGTATTCATAAGGGAGTTTATGCTGCCCTTACACTACTCTGCATGCCGTGCATAGTTCCCTTATTTTCTTTTCTATCCACATCTTATTTTCTTTTGTATGAAGAAAATACAAATTTAATGTAAATATAAATACTGTGGAGTATTTTATTTTTTCATTTTATATGTAAAGTAGTCGAGTATGTGTTGAAGAAGAGGAAGGGAAGTAACCTTTTATTTGTATTATATTAATTTATTTTATTTTGATTTTATTTTAGTATACTTTTATTTATTTATACATTGTAATTTAATTTAAATAATTTCTTTATTTTATTTTTGCATTTACGTTTTATATATTATAAGTATGCAAGCTGTAAACTTTGTAGTTGTTTTATGTACATATGTCAAACTTTAAATGTGACTGATCGATGCAAAGTCTAATTTATCACAAAAAAATATTTCAGGTTTAAAATTAGGTTTATAAAATATACCTTTTTATGTAATATAATATACCTAATAAAATATGGTCATGAATGATCTTTTTTTACTTTTCTATCTTTTTACCTTTTGCTTTTAGTTCCATTCTTTGAAATTGTTGGCACTATTACATGATGCAATGATTATTGCATTGTTGTCACTTTCTTTCATATAAGCTGATTCATTCTCCTATCATCATTAGAAAACATGTTTGTCTCTCTATAAAAAATTTTGTTACCAACAATTGTTGACAAATTTACACAAATTTTAAATACAAATTTACACAAATTTATATTTATACACATTTTGTTATCAACATTTTTTAAAGCCTTTGGTCGGATTTTAATTAAGTTCTTCTGAAACATTAGGGTTGTTTTGGGAAAGGTGAAAGGTCCCATACATTTTTTAACCCAATGCATTCAAAAATTGTCTTAGGTCTGATCAAAATGGTGAATGTTTAAAAATTGTATTCAGTGAACCTTTAGAGATTATTAGTTAATTTTTATCAGAAAATGACTTTTAATTGATTGTCCGGATGACCAATGTAAAGGAAGGGAGCAATGTAATCGATTCCTCTTGCCCTCCAGATTCCAAAAATATATATTACATTAATTTTCTAAAAAGGCTTGCTAAATAGGTATAGTATGTGACACTTGTGTGTGTTGTGTGGCAATGTGACACTGACGTATTTGTATTTTAAATATCTTCTTTTGGTTCAAATATCTTGGAAAGTCTTTAAACAAATTTAATTATTTTTATTATTGACAAAAGATGTGTGGATAGCTACTTTTACTATAAAAGGTAATATTAAGCAACTAATTTTTTCATCAAGCACTAAGAAGCCGATTTGAATTAAATACTATATCACTTGATTGCGTGAAATATTTTTTAACAAAGGTCACTGTTAGTCTTTTTCACTCCAACAGATGGTGCTAGCAGGACAGGAACTGCTTTGGTGTCAAAAGAGGAGGTGTTAAGGTCTTTTGCCAACACTCTTTTTAAAGTAGATTTTTTTAAAACACTGTGGAAAATCTCCTTAACTCTTTTTATACCTGCTCCAGTCCCTTTACTAAATTTTTTTTTTAAGAAAAGAACACCAAATAATAAGAGAGGTTTTTCAATACTTCAGGAAGATCTTAAATTCAGACTTCAATGTTTTAACCTAATTTTTTGTTGTTATACTTAATAATATTTTCTTATTACATAATGATATTTATTGACATATTTCATAGAAAGAAATGATCTGTTAGTAATATGCTTAAAACTATTTATTTTCTAATGTTAAAATAATTTTTAAGTAAAATTTGTATATCATGCGGTGATTTTATTATAGCATTAACTTATAATGAGGATATTGTATTCTATTTAAGGACATTTTTCTTTTAAGACAAAATTAGTTAAATGTAGAGTTGGTCAATTAAAAAGAGAAGATGAAACACACTACCTCAGAGATATGTCCAAGGTGTTTTAACAATTAGGGTACAATACAATAAAATGTCTTAAGTGAAGTGTCATATAATGTGTTTGTCCTTAATAATTTAGTCTTTTGTGTGGTTCATGTTATATATCTAATAATCTCTTTTATACACGCCTTTTACTGTCCCTTCAGCATCCTCACCCTTAAGTAAGAGAATGCATTATGATTGCATTCTCATAATGCAGGGAGGAGTACTTACAGGAATTGCTTAGGTAGAAAAGCTCAGTGATAAGGGTTCTATAAGTGAGACAGTTTCCAGTGAATACCATAACAGTACTTACTCCTTCTAGGTCTTCTTAGAGGGAGACTAGAGACTCCCTACTCCTCTACAACCCCTATCGAACACATATTTATAATAAACCCATCAAACGGTGGACATTTTTCAGTTACATCACATTAAATCTCTTTATACAACCCAGATATTTAAGAATATATACAATGGGTAATAATTACAACTTATTTTAAATTAATTTTATTTTACTTAATTTAAGACCAAATGGTCAAAAAATATTTGGAAAAATTGTAATTGTTATTAAAAATTATGTAACCAATGTATATTGTAGTTATGGTACCATGCTACCCTGTAAAGATAAGAGCTGTTGTATCCTCCCTCTAAGTATTAGTCTCTTTGTTTAAAGACTAATCTAGTTTTTAAAGGTGAAATTAAATATTGAACAATTTTCTTCTCTTCTTTAATACAGAGGTGGTTCATATTATCAATAGGGGATGAATTATGTCAAAGTATATTCAACCTGTTGAGGTATCAGCCACTTATAATGTCCCCTAAATATTTTATGTCCTTATGTATTTAATGCCTTTTGAATATTTTTTATCCTTATATATTTAATGTCCCTTGAATATTTTATGTCCTTATATATTTAATGTCTCTTAAATATTTTATGTCCTTATATATTTAATATTTAATGTCCTTTGAATATTTTATTACTTACATTTGAAATATTTAAATATCAACTGTTTGTTACTTTTACTTTGTTTCATTTCACATTACAATTATAGTAATTATTTTTAATTTTTCAAAGAATATTTCTCTAATTTTTTTATTTATTTAAATTATTAACTATGTGTGAACAGGTGGACCATTGGTTGTTATTATTCCCTGGCTGATCATCAGACTAACTCTAGAGAATAAGTTTTGCTGGACCACAACCACAAGAACCAGTTATCTTATTATTGAAGTACCCATCATTATTTCCATACTGGTAATATTTTTTTTTTACATTTATGGTTATTTTGATTTTACATTAAAAATATTTGTTTGGACCACCTAATTTATTTTTTCGTGTTCTCCTTTCAGTCTATGAAAAAAATTAGTCTACTTAAAACTAGCTTGTAAAAATGCTTGTATGGAGGATTTTAGATTATGATTATAGTTACCAGGTTTTCATTCAGACCCAATGAAGTACTACTCAAGAAAAACTTAAACTAATAATATTTATTATAGATTTATTATTATATTTATTTTTTATACAATTTTACTATTATCTTTATTATTTATCATTATTATTTTTATTATTCATTTATTATTGTTATTTTATTATTTATTTATTCATTATTTTATTTATTATTTATTTATTTATTATATTGTATTTATTTATTTATTATTATTATAGAATTTATATTTACAATAGAAATATTTTTGTTTGATGATTTTTCAAATGTATTAAATTTAATACAGGGTTGACAAAAATTGGAATAGCTAATTATTTCTGTTTATGTTTATTATCAAACTGCATTGAAAACATTTTGTTTTCAAAAATAAATTTAATCAGATAGGTCGAGTAATATATCGTAGCTGTTTAAATAATGGTATGCACTGCTTATTTTGGAAGAATAAAACATATAATTATTATAATAATAAAATTATTTTTGTAAAACCAATGGGATGAATCAGCACATTTTCTTTGAAAGCCCCTGTTTAAATTAAGTGATGAGTTGTACTGCTGCTGCCCAAGTTATAAAACATAAACCAAAAAACCTAATTGAGAAATTAATTTCAAAGGAAATTCGCCCTTAGAGGCATACTGACCTCTGTGCAAGAATTACTTTTATACAAATTTTAATTTAATAAAAAACCTAGGTGAGAGATGTAATCGCTGCAAAAAAACTTCTGAGTTGATTGTGCTAAAGAATTAAATGAAAATTTCTCTTAATGGATTAATTTTGTGACTCTTGAAGCTTGTTCTTAATTAAGAAAAGTATAAACCAGTTTTTATTCCATTTCCTTTTATTTCCTATTGCTAGTGCATTTTTTTTTTATTTGGTATATTATTCATAATGACTTCTTCATATTTTTAATTTCTTTACACTGCAATATAGTAACTTTGAATTATACTTTTTCAAAATATATATTTAATTCATAAAGTTGAAATGCAAATTATAAATGTAGCTTATTAAAAAAAGGATCATTTTTAAAGTTTAAAAAAACATTACTGAAATTACGGTGCTCTATAGAAGCCTGTGCAGAATGCCAGCCTGTAATAAATTGATTATATGTAGTTAGCTAATCTCTGATCTTTCAAAAGATCAAATATCATTCATAATATAAAAAAGAGAGATATTACTGCATTTATAAAGTACCTAAATGTGTTAGGATACAAGCAGTAAATGATTTTAAATGATTAATAATTTAAAAAATAATGTGTAAGCACTTATGTGTAAGTATACTACTTCTGAGTATCTCAACTGAGTGATTCCTCATATCAAATATGTCTAGTCACTTTAACCTGTTATAAGCATTATGACTTAATATCTGTTTCAGAGGTCCCCATCCACAAAAAAAGGTTATGCAAAACTTATAATAAAAATCGTTTTGCAAACTATTATTTACTCACATAAACTCACTCACTCATACACACAATATATATAGATTTACCTTGCAAATTATTATTTCCTTTATCAGGTATGGATATGGTTCAGTCTAAAACGTTACCATAACTTGGTGTTTTATTAATTAACTTGAAATCAAAGATTATGTAGTATACTAAATACTAATACTAAATAATCTATATACTAAATAATCTATAATCTAAATAATCTATATACTAATAATGGTATACTAAATAATCTTTGCTTGAAATATAACTCTTATTATAATCGACTAGATTAATACTGTAGTATATATCCTTGTATGACAGGTTGTTTTGTTTAGAACTATGCTATTTTTTAGAGTCTTAAGCATTATAAATTATTTAGTATATTCTATTACATATTTACTACCTCTAAGTAATTTGTATTTTATTGTGCTTGCCTGTTATAAATCTGTAAAATACAAAATAAAAATTGCACTACATTAATAGCAATATGGATTTTGTTTTGACACAAATTTAAAATATTTATTGTTACAAATACTGGAGAATAAAAATCTTTTTTAAAACTCATTACTTTTTAATTACAAAGAGCTGAGAGTTTCAAGTCCAAATTTGTTTCAATAAGGGTTTTGTTTCTATAGTTTTCCTTTTTGTGAGCTTCATGCTCTGAATATTTAAATATTTGCCACTTGTAGCAGGACTGGTAATACACTCTAACTTTATTTTATAATAGAAAAAGCAAAATGTTTGGAGTTTTATTTAAAATTAATAATAAGGTTTTGCTTTGTTTTTGTATGTCAGAAGTTTTTATCACTCAAATAACTTATGATGGTTTTTGCACTTAGTCGAGGAAGTTTTGAAAGTTAAAATTTATTTTTGAATGCTTTATTGTTCAAGTTATGTTGAAATTAAGTTAGCTACAGTTTGGTACGGGAAATGTAACTGGAAATTATTAAATTAAATTCTATGTGTGGACTGATTTTTTTCAACATAAGATAACCCAGTGTGTAGGCTTTGTGAATCAGAAACCGAAACTGCCTCTCACATACTTCTGAGATGTGAAGCTCTAGCCTTTCAAAGGTTCTCCAACTTTGGTAGCAGCACTCTCACTAAGTTTGACTCTACCAATGAATCACTGGTCATAAAGATCCTAGACCTAGTCTGGGGTTAAGGATTATTCTGACCTGGACCAATTGAGGGGATTGTACAATAGACTTTCAGTCGCAGTGCAAATAGGGTCTATCCTCCACTCCAACCCCAATCATTAATAATAATTGTTCAAGTTATGCTGAAATTAAGTTAGCTACAGTTTGGTACGGGAAATGTAACTGGAAATGATTAGATTAAATTTTATGTGAGAAGTGGTTTTTCTTAAAATAATGGAAAATTGTTTGAAGTACCAATTGTGAAGGTAATTTAATTAGCTTCCTAAGGCAAAATGCTTGTTAAAGATGAGCATAAGAAAGAATAAAGTGTCTGTAAGTCCTGTTATTTTTTTTTTTTTGGAAACTAAGTGGAATCCCTTGTGACACCCTCCTGCCATATTTGTTTTATTAGTATAACACAGGTTATAATCAATGGACAGCGTGGGAAAATAATGCAAGGGAGCCATTGAGGTTAGTCCATGATGTTAAAATACATCCACAATTTCATATCAGGCCAACCTCATTAGTTGCTCAACAATATTTTTCTACACTGTCAACTGATTATAACCGTGTGTAATACTCTAGCGTATTTTGTACTGATAATTATTTTATTTGTTTGGCATGTTTAAGGTGAACTTTGTGTTATTCCTCAACATAGTTAGAGTTCTACACCTAAAGCTAACTGCCTCCATATCAGAAGAACAAAGACGATTCAGGTACAGGTGAGCCTAATTCGTATTAATGTCCACAAACTAATCAAGCAACTTTAGATAGCACGCAACCACTCGCTACTTCCAACTAAACAATTTTAATGCTTCTAGCTGGTCATCTATTGTTAATGGCTTCAAGTAAAATTCTTATTTTGATAGCTTTTGGCGTTTTTTATTTGCTATTAATTCTTTGGCTTTATTAGGTAAGATTGGTTTTCATTATTTTATTTTAGCAAAATTTCAAAGAAAAAATGAGCTTATGAGGTTGGGGTCATGGAGTGAGGAGGTGGATTTTTTGGAAGAAGGGACTAAAGATCAAAATATATATATATATATATATTATATATATATATATTATATATATATATATATATATATAATATATATAATATATTATATATATATATGATAAATATAATAATAATATATATATATAATATATATATATTATATATAATATAATAATATAATAAATATAATTAATATATATATATATATATATATAATATATAATATATATAATAATAATAATATAATATATAATATAATAATAATGTGTGTGTGTGTATGTATGCTAATGTATGTATTACAAACATTAAAATACGGTTTATGTTTTGTTTAAAAAAACAAAGCACTTAAAGTAGAAATCAAAACTAGTTTTATTTAAATAGACTTGATAAATAAAAAACAAAATACAAATTATTTTTGATCTGAACTGAACTAAATATGGCGGACACAAAAAAAAATAATAGTTTATATTTTACTAATAATATCTCCCAAAGTTAATGTGTCGAACTAATAAAACAAATTTAATTTTTTAAGACAAAAGATACCTTTTTAGCTTTAAATTATAAAAATTATTATAAATAAAAATTATAAAATAAATAAATAATTTTTTTAAATTAATTTTATAAAGTTATTTAAAAAATGCTTTTTTATATAATTTTTGCAACAACCCTGCTGGGCTGGAGGGGGGGCCTGGCCCCTGGCTACGCCCATGTCCTAGCCATGTTCAAGGCCACATTTCTATGGGACACAATAATTTTTAAGCACTTTCTCAGATCGAAATGAAACTTTGTACAAAAATAAACCTTGCTAATGTCCCGAACCCTGTTGTTTATGAAATATGTATGACGTCATTAACCCACAATAATGACTCCAGCAAAACATACTTAGTTTTATAATATTTATACTCAGTGTGGAAAAATAATGCAAGGGAGCCAATGAGGTTAGTCCTGGATGAACCTCGTCATCAATTTCATATCAGGCCAACCTCATTGGTTCCTCAACACCATATTCCCACGCTGTCAACTGATTTTAACCATGTGTCATACTATAGCTACCCCTTCTTTTAGGGAATGAAGTGATTATAGAGTTTGACTTTTTAATTAAAATATAGATAATTATTTGACCCAGCATCAAACTTAGTCTAAAAAAATCAGGCACGGGGTACCTCAGAACTTTTCCTCATCACATCATATTCTTTACGCTCATCCTACCTGCTTTGGACTCGCTTCACACATCCTCAGATATTAAATGCATGTTTCCAACAAAAATCATGGATGTAAAAAATCATGGATATACTTGTCATATTAAAACTAAACTGGGTGTACTTATTTATTACACAATGGTATACACTTGTACTGAATTTTAACCCAATTGGATCATTTCCTGATTTTATAAAATTTTTTCAAATTGTAAATAAGATTTTCCAATTTTTTAAAAAATATATACAATTCATTTCATAACAATTGAACTCATGTTGAAAATGAGATGAAATTTGGCAAATATGTTAGTCTTATACATGGCTACTTGCGTGCCAAATCTTAAATTGATGGCAATATTTTTCCGTGTTTTATGATTTTTCAACATTTTTGCTAAGCTATTATTGCGGGTTAATGACGTTATAAAAAATTATTTTCTGAAAAGCACAACTACACCTATAGACTGATTTTTGTACAAAGATTCAACTCTTTAGTATAAATACACTAGGAGCTATAATGATAACACACACACACAGACAACTTTGTGAAAACCACTCAGGAATTTTTAAAAAAGCCTGAAACGGATAACTCCAGTGACATCTTGGTTTCAGATTTTTTACAAACATAATAATTTTCCATTATATCTACGGTATAAATTAAGAAAATTTAAAAAAATAATTATCAAAAGAACTTTTATTCATTAATTTCACTACAAAAAATAAATTCAATTAATAATACTTTTCCTTTATACCTACGGTATAAATGAGGAAAATTAAAAAAAATAATTATCAAAAGAAATTTTATCGATTTATTCACTTCAAAAAACAAATTCAATTAAAAATACTTTATTGCCAAAACTTAAAAATATATAATATACAAAAATATAATCTCAAGTATAAAATAAAGATGAATACAAAGGTAAGGATTGTGAAAATAAAGGTTGCATGAATAAACAAAAAGGTATTTAATGGACTGTAAAAAAATTAAATAGTGAAAAGGTTTATAAAAGAAGACAGCAGTCCAAATAATTGATTGCATGAATAATGAAATATCATACTCTTCATTCCTAACATTTAAGTAGCGTGTAATTTTAGTAATTAGATGGTGTCAGTTGTAATACAGCACCAAAATATTCTATGCTTTTTCTAACCAAAGTATTTAAATTAACTTATTTGTTGCTTATACAATATTATTTTAAATATATTGGAAGATCTTTCAAGGACTAACTGTATCTTTAAGGACAGCAATAGAAATTGAATTAAAATTTATGAATTAAATTGAGATTACTCCAGTAAGAGTATAAAATTTCATTTTATGTGCATGGCTGAATTGCATGAAGAGTAGTGGTGCATCTTGGGATGTTTTTGTTGTGAGAGGTATATTATTTTTTTCTTTGACTATTTTTATTTATTTTTTAAATTTGTGATTCAAAGAGAGGCTGAACTTCGGTATATGGTACCCCCTGTTATCAATACTATATATCTATATATTTTTAGTTTAGAGATATGCCTTTTCTTTTACGTTTTACGTTTTTGAACATATTTTATTATTTTTTTAAATGTTTTTTTGTTGTTTGTGTTTTTATTTATTTGTTGTAAAATGGTTTATAATTATTTTTATATTTTTTTTAATGTTTTTATAATGTTTTAAGTATGTTATCATAAAAATGATGGATGATACACCACATCTAATTTTATGTTACGCGTATTTTTTTACGTATTTTTGTGTTTGTTATTTTCAGGTTTTTTATTATATTTTTGTTGTTAATGTTTTCATTTATTTGTTGTTTGGTTTTTTTAATGTTTTAACTGTAATTAATAAATTAACGACGCTTCTTACCTTTTAAGTGCTCAGTTCTCGTTTACGTGTCGCGTAACTAAAAATATATCGATATATAGTATTGATAACAGGGGGTACCGTATACCGAAGATTTACCCAAAGAGATAGTTGTAAGGTTGGCAATACCAATGGTGGAGAAGGAAAGTGTGATCAATTTTTTTTATCATAGGATTAGCAAGGGAGCCAATCAAAATTATTTATTGATTTCTTTATTGCTACTTAATTTGTGATTAATGAGTTAAAAATTAATCTGATAACCAAGTTATATTTTATTTTAAAATATAAAACACGGTTTTACATTAAAATGCGATTAAAATATTTGTTTAATATTAAACAAAAAATAACACAAATAAAATAAAACACTAAGGTTGGAAAAATATCTGCTTGTTATATAATCAATTAAAACAAATTGATGCAATAAAAGAGTAATTTTGTAAGTTTCTGCAAACTAAAATTATTCAAAAGTAAAATTAATTTACAATAAATTAAATAAAACACTATAGTGTGATTGTCACTTTCTTAAACAGTTTATTTAAAAACTTGGACAATCCATTTAAAAGGTTTATTCCTATGAATGAGTGACTATAGTGAGTTTAAACACCCTTAAATTAATTAAAATAAATCACTTCAAGAAAAAATTAAGAAAAACCCATGTACATATTATAACTTTGATCATGCTTTTGTTATCAATTTCTTATCAGGGACGGTGGTGTTGCTACACACTTTGAATCGCAAATAATTTTAATAAATATAATT
Source organism: Microvelia longipes (assembly GCA_018340805.1). NCBI lineage: Eukaryota > Metazoa > Arthropoda > Insecta > Hemiptera > Veliidae > Microvelia > Microvelia longipes. Next base: position 48,886,638 of record JACMZG010001911.1, on the reverse strand, counting down.
TATTTTAAAAATAAATTAGCACCAAGGCCCCTGTTTTCTTTCCTAGGCTTATGAATTTATCCTTTTTTTAAAAAAAAAATCAGCTCATAATTTTATTTTTGATTATCTCAGTATTTGTTATTTTTTAACCACAGTATTGCATGTTGTCAGCCATGGAGGTAGCAAGGGAAATCAGCCTCTATAAAGAAAATGCTGATTTAAAATGCCGAATGATTTGGTTATACAACTAATGTGAAACTACGATTTAGAGTTTTTCAGTTTATGATTAAACCTAACTATGAAACTCAACATAACATCTATGCTGAGTGTCAGTGAGCACTTGCATTAATACTCATAAATGAAATGTATGTTTGTTTCGATTATGGCTTCTATATAAATTAAATGTAATATTTACTGCTGTTGTAGACGATGGGCCAAGTCAACTCTAGTGCTGGTACCTCTGTTTGGAGTGCATTATGTTTTCTTTGTTTGGTACATACCTGTACAAGGCAAGAAGGACTGGGTTGAATTGACTTGGATACTAATTGATCAAATCTTCTCAAGTTCTCAGGTAATTATTCTATCATTATTACTTTATTTCTTTATACCGTAGGTTTATAGGGAAAGTATTGTGTTTGCAAAAAAATTCAAAACCAGGATATCACTTGAATTATCCGTTTCAGTTGTTTTGAAGACCTACTAAATGGTTTTTACAAAGTTATCTGTCATGTGTGTGTGTGTGTGTCTGTTATCATTATAGCTCCCAGTGTATTTATGCTAGAGAGTTGGAACTTTGTACAAAAATCAATCTATTAGTGTAGTTGTGCTAACCAGAAAACATTTTTTATAAAGTCAATAAACTGCAATAATGACTCAGCAGAAATCATAAAAATCAAAAAAATGTTGCCATGTATAAGACTTACATATGAGCCAATTTCATCTCATTATCAGCTTTAGTTCAATTTTCATAAAATGACTTTTTATTTACATTTTTTAAAAAATTGTAATAGTTGGAAAATAGTTTTATTGGGTTGAAATTGGTACAAGTGTATCTCTTTTTAACAATACCTTTAATTACTCTCTACATTTAAAGTTATTTTGCCCACATTAAAGAGAAAAACCTTGAGCTATGTGGGCATTGGGCGGCTTATACCATTGGGTAATAATAAGTACACCAAGTTTCGTTTTAATATGGACAAGTATATCCAGATTTTTGTTGAAATAAAAGTAAATGAAATCGAGCGTGGGTCACCTGGCTGGGTGGCCACTAAAAATGAAACAGAAATTAATCCTGAATAGGTAGTGGAATGAGTGAGGCAAGTTGAAAGCAGGGAGGATGAGTGTATCAAATCCGATATGATAAGAAGTTCCTAGGTACCCCATACCCGATTTTTAAATATTTTTAATATTTAATATTTCTATTCTAATAAAAAATAGAAAAAATTTAAAAGTTAATAAAAGCTATAATTTTGGCTCTTTTTATATGTGCTCTACTATTGTTTAAATTATTTCTTGGACTCTCTGATTTTTTACTTATATTTAAACAAAATTTCCTATTAATTATCCTATTTTAATTACTATAATATTTTAATAACTTTTACTGCCACATAAAACTCTCAGACTTGAAGGGACCTTAAATAGATGATTGAGAATAGCTTTTTAAGAAAATTTTTCACAATGCAACATTTTTTATTTCCATCATTTTTTTATGCTGAGTTTAGTTGAATCAATGTCAAATAGCTGAACTGATCCTGAAACTTAAAAAATGAAGTCTTACGAGAGGAAGAACCTATATCATTTTTTGTCATTTTAAATTTTTCATAAAATGATCAAAATTTGTTGCAAATTCTATTTTTTCAAAAATTGATTTCTAATAGTAGATTGAAGTGTTTTGATTTAAAAAAAACCACAATAATCGTGCCAAGCAGAGTTTATGATAAATTTAAAAAACAAGTGGCCCATATTGATGATTTTGATGATATTGAAAAATATTGATGATTTAAAAAAAATAGGATTTTGAAGTCTAGATCCTTATTTGGCAGCTTGTCTTTTGTCCAGAAATCTTGAGAAAATAATTAATTTATTAAAAAATATGATATTGAAGTAAAATTTGTTTTTAAATATTTTTAAAAGGTTTTTGAATAAAGAAATAATTTATTACATAATTATTCAGTAGGTATATAATTTATCAAAATTACCAGCCAACCCATGTAGATCTTTTTTAAATAAGTGTGTTTTTATAGTATCATAATTTCTTAAATCATTGATAAATTATTTAAATTAAATGATTTTAATGACATTATTTTATTTTTTTAAGGGAAGTGTTGTTGCAATACTATACTGCTTCCTAAATGGCGAAGTAAGAGCTGAAATAGTAAAAAAGTGGAGAAAAATGAAAGAAAATAAAAGACCAGGTTATAGAATCAACAACTACAGACCTTCGAGAATGTTTAATAATAGGAAAATGTCTACAAGGCAGTGCAACAATAGTTGAGTCTAATCATTTTACAAGTAGATCACAACATTGTATTTATAACAATATAAATTAAACAATATCTAGACTGTTGGGTAAGCAGGTAAAGCTGATATTGCCATGGTGCCTTAGCTCATGTTTGGACTCTTATACTTGTGTTTATCTTAAATAATTCAGCTTACAACTTCTAATTTTCCATCTCGTTTGGTAAATTATTGTACAAAAATAATAACCCACCTTTGCAGGTTACATGACTAGAATAAAATTTAAAAATAAATGTATAATAAAGATGAGTAAGTTTACATTATAGTGGGTAGTCACAAATCAGATGCTAGGTTATGTTCAAAGAGACTTATATTACTAGAGGAAGAATAATTACTGCTTTTATCATGGAAAGGTACCACAACAGTACCTTGGTGACAACTTTTTGACTTATTGGTATTAACTATGCATTCACAACAATATTTCTTTATTTTGCTACTACTTAGTCTTAAATTAAGGCTATGTTCACAAGTGCTGACCAATCAGATCAATGACCAAATCAATGACATGTTTTCAGCATGTTGTTCTCAGTTATTAGGCAGAGTTACTCGGTGGGCATATCTCAAAAATTCAGGTGGCTTTGTTTATCAAAGTGACTGAAAAAAGGTGGGGTACTTGACTCACCTTTTTTTGTTGGTAGACAAAAATGTCTACCAACATTTTTGTCTGTTTAACTAATTTTTATTTGTTTGCCCTTAGAATAATACTAGTATAGAAGGAGCATAGGACGGTAAACACAATGTAATTCCACTAATAACAAGAAAGCCGGTTTACTGGTGGTCTTAAGTAGGGGTACCACTCTAGCAACAAAGCATTATTTTATGAATGTGTCATAAATATCCACTAATGAAGAAAGATCGTTAAAAACAATTAAAATAACTTAAAAACACCTGCTGAGAATTTAATAAAATCGGTCTTAGATAGCAAAAGGTAGCAGAATACGAATATCTACATTTAGTTGAAACGAGGACTAATTTTAAAATAATTTTAATTAAAAATGTTATATGGAATTTAAAATGCTTAAAAAAATTTGTAATGCAGTGATATCTATGTTAGTATTTTATAAATAATCGATCATTAATTCATATTAGAATATAATAATTCAGCAACCGGAAGTATTGGCAACTTTGTTATAAGAAAATTGTAATATTGTTAAGGTGTCAGCATAACTTAAGACCACCAGTGAACCGATTTTGCTGTTATCAGTTATGATACTTTTATGTATAGTATTATTCTAAGGGTTTGGCCTTTTTACACTGACTTGAAAGAAACATATTTATTTTAACGTCATACATTTTTTTTGTTAGTTACTTTTAGTTGATTTAAAAAAAATTAGCAATAATGAGAAAGAATAAAGCCTGGAGTTGTAGACTTACTGCTCAAGTAGGATTAATAAATATCAACTTGAGACATAAAAAAGATTTTAAAAGTAATGATGAGTATATCACAGGGTAAACAAAGGCAAGCACGCTGTTGTTTGAAGGTTATTTGTTAAACCTTGAGGTTACTTATCACTGATGTCAAGAAAAGATCAAAACGAGTTTTCCAACTTGACTGTGGTCACTTCTGTGGTAGGGGTAACATAGCCGCCACGATACTGACCAATTCAGATCTAAACACACCCTAAGTATAATTAATTATAAATAAGTTTAAATTATTAACTATCCATTTATTATTTAATTATCTTTGTTGTATAAAGTGATTTATTGTGATGTCACTAGAAATTCCTACTGTTTATAGGGTGCATTTTAAATTTGCATGCCAACAGGGGTTGTAGAGAGTTTCTAGTCTATGTAGAGTTGGGGTAAGTACCACTATGGTACCTCATAGAAATTGCCATGATACCAGACTCCTTATCATTGGGCTATACTACTGGAATCCTCCCTCTAGTAGTATAGATCTCTGTGATTATGTTAAACCCAAGGATCTTGAATATAGGGGATTACACTCTAAGTCAATTTGTCATGTAACAAAGTGATCCCATCAAAAACAAAAAATAGAGAAGAATCCATCACAAAACACATGTCAGAAGCAAACTGCACATGCTTGGTGCAAACTGTGCATGCTTACTATCATTACATTAACTGTGCAGGTACCGAATTTAGAGTCGAAAAAATCATAATAAATTACCAGAAACCAAAATTATGGTTGATGAAAACTAAATTTCAGCTATGGTGTCGTTATCTATGTAATTTTGGGCGCTGAATCAAAAAATACCAGTAAAACATCCACACTACCACTCGAAGTGATCCAAAAGTAAAAAAAAATGATGGTCAATTACCAGAAAACCTAAAATACAGCTGGCAAACCTCATATTTCAACTGGGGAGTCGTTTTTGTTGTTTTTTAGAGTTAAATGAGAGTGGTTCAGAGTCAATAAGTGTACTGAAGCCAAGGTACCTGTGCTCGAATCCTGGTAAGGACAATAATTTTTTTACATTATATAAGTTTATAACTACAAATAATTCAAATGTGGTCAAGAATATGGTGTCAAATGTGGTTCAAATGTGGTGTCCTCATGTCGGGCGAATTTCCTTTGGAATGCGTGTTTCCGTGCTTAACAATCCATTTTGTTGTTTAAAGATCCGGTTTATGCTTCATAACTTGAGCAGATACTCAGTTATCAAGCACTACTTACTACTCATTTTTTCAGTATTTTTCAAAGGAAATGTGCTAAAACCTTTTAAGAAATTAACTAAGCATTAAACTAGTGCTAATAATGGTATGCAATACCAATTTTAGAAGCATAGGTTTGTTTAGCCAACATTATAATGGTGTGCATTTCCTGTGAAAAATACAGAAAAAATGAGTTACGAGTAGTGCTTGGTAATTGAGTAACTGCTCATGTTATAAAGCATTAACGGGGATAGAAATATATTGTTAAGCATGGAAACTCGCATTCTTTAGGAAATTCACCTGACATGTGGACCATCTCTCCAGAATTTTTACTTTGGCTTTGGGAGGTTAAGTTTGCTCCTATTTCTCTATCTCATACAACATCCAAGGGGTAATAAAAATTCCCTATCATGTCAACCCCTTTAGCCAAGATCCATGGTTAAATATTAGATAAAAACATAACTTAGCTTCTGATGTGTCATTTTTTTGTTATATATATATTTTTTTTTAATTTTATTTTAATCATGCAAGTTTTTGTATGATGTGCCTGATGATACACTATTATTAAACATGTTGCTTCTTTAAAACCAATTTCTGGAACTAAAGTAAACATTTTTTCAAAAACCAATTATGTTGATATTCTATTTGATTTGATATATAAAATAAGTAATCTTGTTCTCTAATAGTCCAAGAGCCACCCCTGAAAAAATGTGACTCATTTTGTACTAATTCAAACCAAATTGTTCTGAAAATATACCTTAAATTATGAAGAAAAAACATAGTGTGCCAATCCAAAGTAGGGCCCTTCATATAATTGCGCATGCTTAAAATTGTATATAATCGCACTAATTTCAGTTTTCTTGCAATAAGTAGTTCCCTGTGAGTTATGAGCAAAAAATAAAGAGAAGATTTTTAAAGTTGATAAAAATTTCTATAAAACGAGTGTTTAGTCATCAAAATCAGATAACTACAACCAAAGATATGGCTCTTTCAAAAACACCAAAAAATTGTTAATTTATGCTGTCAGCGAATTTCTTTGAAAAAAGATTGGCTTTTTGAGCTTTTTTTGGCCATTTAACAAATGTCATGACTTTAATTGTTGTTATCTTATTTTGACGAAAAAACACTCATTTTATAGAAAATGTTATCAGCTTTAAAAACTTTTCTTTATATGTTTTGCACATGACTCATAGGAAACCACTTATTGCAAGAAAACTGGAATATGAGCAAATTTCTAATATTTTTAGCGAGCACATTCATATGAAGGGCTCACCTCTAGATAGGCAGACTATGATTTTCCTTCATAATTTAGGTATATTTCCAGAAAAATTTTGTTTGAAATAGTAAAAAATGAGTCAAATTTTTTAGGTTTGGCTCTTGGACTATATACATCCAAGTGTTTCATCTTGTTGATAAGTTTAAATAATATATTAATTGGTCATACCTTATTTAAAAGATTTTTAAAAATTATTAATTATGAATAAAAGTAAATAAAATAATAAGAGGTTTGAGCGAGTTCCATGGTATCAACTGCTCTCTTATTTACCCACAGTCAATTCAAAATATGAGTTCCCAAATTAATAACCATTATTTTGTTGTTAATTATGATTTCTTTGTATTTTAATATGCATATTTCATTATTTCCAGGTAACTTATTGTTATTTATTAGAATGCAGATATAAATTCAATACAGATATATCAAACACAGTCCAAATTTTATTTGTGAAAACCTTCTCTCAAATAATTTAGGGCTTACTATATTTATGCTATTATAAATTGACAAAGAAAAAATTTACTCTCCTTAATCAATTTGTCTACTAGATATTTTTGAGAACATCCTGTCTTTCTTAATTAACACTATGAGGACAGCCATAATAGAAATGAAGAACAAAATAGCTTTTTCTTATTCATTTTTAAATTTCTATCAGTCTGTCAAAATTCAACTAATTTCTATTCCACTTATTTAGTTCAAGCCAAATTTTTATATTATAAGTAAAATATCAAAATTTACCTAACCACGCCAAGGAGTATCACCACTGAGTGATTCCTCCTATCAAGACAGCCAAGTCACTTTAACCAGTATGAGCACTATGTCAAATACATTTATTGTAGACAATAATCAATAAAGTTATAAAAAAATATCAGTAATTTTGGAACTCATCATTTTAATTTAATTTTTTTAGGTAATAATAAAATCCAGCCCTTAGGAAGTGGCAAACCAGCTGGTGTTTACTGTGGTACAGTTTTAAAATGATAAGATTTCATTTGATTTTCAAACCTAAGTAATTCTGTTTAACTTTGCGTGGGCTTAAAAAAGTTAATTAAGGCTTTAATTTGAAACAAAATGCATGGTACTAATTAATCCAAATGAAACATTTTTTGCTCTGATAATTAAACTTTAATTGCTTCTTAATGTATAATTTTAATTTAAAACTCTTATTTAATTCCCCAACGTTAGTTTAACAATTTATAAAATATTTTCTAAACCTTAATTTGCTAGTTAAAGGAGTCTTATCTTATCTTAGTATATAATATATGATGCATTCACTATTAGAAAAAAAACGTATGCCTAACACACTATAAAAACAACTAAAAATATCTAAAATTTGATAATTCCTGCCCTAAAATATTCAATACAATATTAATACGATAATATTGAGTTTCTTAACTCATTCATGTTTAAAAAAATTAAAATGTTTTAGTATTTAAGCTAACCTATTTATAAATAAATATATTAATAAATTTGCAGTTGTTAATTATAATAAATAAACTGTAAAAGATTTTTGAAATTTCTGCTTTAGTATTCAACTAGATTTACCGAAACAATATAATTATTTTCTTACATGAATAAAAATAAAATAATATACAAATAATAAAAAAGTCACTATGGTTTGTCATTATTGACCATAACTATAATTGTTGACCACTTTCTTCACAATTCTTTAAGGCCAAGGCTTCGAATTCAATTTGAAACTCAAAATTTAAAATTTCAGCTCAAATTTGAGGTTCTGAAATACAGGTTATAAAAGTTTAAAAAAAAAATTATTTTCTTTGTCATTGGAACAATCCAGCATTATCATAATTATTTTTCGACTATTCTAATTTTTTTTAATCCAACTATTTGCTTTAATTGGTCTTACCTTTTTTTAGTGGTTGATATAAAAATAATTGATTTATTTTGTCCCTTGTTATTTTGTTGATATTTTGTATTTTGTATGCCTTTTTTATTTCAAAATTGATGTTAAAAATAATAAAGTTTAAACTATAAAAAATACATATAATTTATAATAAACTGAACTGAAAAAACTTTGGTTAAAAATAATGTTTGGAAGAAATCATCATTGTGAATTACAGTGAGAACCATTCAAAGTTGTTCAATTTGTGTAATTAAGAGGACGCAGGAAAGAGTCTCTCCAAAAAACAAATTTAATTTTAGAATGCTGTCTTCTAATCATAAGATCATCATCAGTGCCATAAAAACATAGAACAAAAAACCCAAAAGTCACCTTTACTTCATGATTCACCTTTACATCTGCTTTATGAAATTTTTACTTTTTCTTCTCAGAAATATATTTATTCTTAGTTTTTTGACACTGATAATGGTAATATGAAATGTGCAAATATAATTAATTTTGGACAGAGATTCTTTTTACAATAATTTATTAATAATTTTAGACAAGTATTTTTAAGTAATAATGTTGCTTTTTAAACATAATTTTTCTATAGTTTGTGTTTTGATTTGCTTTTTATTTCAATTAACTATATTGATTAAGTACCAAGGATTTCAAATGCATCATGCTTGATAACTATTTATGTTATTGACGTATTTATTGCAATTCCAGCTTTTTTACAAAGAAGTCCTAAATTCTCTCATTAATTTTATTTATTTTATTGGGATGGCTTGCATTCTGTTACTTAATTCAGCTGCAATTTTTTGTGATTTTATAAAGTTTTTAGTATATTTAGACAAAAGAAGAATCTTAAATTAGCTTATGTTGCTTGCCTTAAAACAATCTTGTAAAAATGAACATAAATTATCTTAAATAAAGACAAAATATATTACACCAAAATACCCAAAAAAATAACATAAACATAAATAAAGTAAAATAAAAATTTACTCAGGGGGTCTAAAATACATCTTACTTGTATTTTACTTGTACATCTTACTTAGATGTACAAATGGATTTGTGGGTACTAAAATCCTATTACTTGTGGTATAAATGAGGAAAAGAAAAAAAATATGAATAAATTGAAATGTAAGAAAATCATGTATAGTGAAAAGTTGTTGGAGCCTTAATTCTCCTTCCAACTTGATAGTTTTATAGTCTTAAGTTAAAATTACCAGGAATTACTTATAGATAAGTCAAGTACTTGTAGGTTGATAGTTCTTTAAAAATGTTTGAGTTTTGTTGGGATTGGCTCTTATTATATGAAAAAGAGATTAAATTGGGTTAAATAAAAGAAGTTTTAAAAATGTGATTAGGATTGTGTGTTAAACCTTGTTAAACCTTGTAAGTTAAGTTTTAGTTAACTTGTTCATCATTAGTAGTGTAGTTTAGTAAAAAATAGTTTGTGTGGTGTCAAAATATTTATTAGGCCATAAATATTTTGATTGGAACCAAAAATGGACCACACTCTCCTTAGCAGAGGCAATGAGAAGAGACAACCTTTTTTTATGTTATACCCCAATTTTAAAAATTGTTGTTGGCTTTTAATCTTAGACAGCAGAATAGTGAAATGATTGTTTTGGTGTTCTTATCTTCTGAAATGAATAACCCATACCTATTGTATTGTTAATATTGTACATGTGTTTGTTTGATCAGGTACAGTGGTGGACAGCAGTATGTTCAGTTTTATGTCCAGTGGTCCATCTGAGAGGAGACTCACTCACACTCAGATAACTGAGATAACTACTCAAAATGTAAGTCTTATCTATTTAATATTTTACCTTATTGTAGAGTTTTAGTTATGTGTTTATTTATATATTTTATTTATATTTTCAAAAAATATTATGAGTTCAAATAATTTTTTTTTCTACTAGACTGAGCAAGAAGTTTAATAGACTGAAGAAAATGTGTCATATGTATGTTTGCACATATGTTACTTAATATGTGCTAAAATCATGTTTAAACACAATCATGTTTCTATGAAATACCTACTATACACATGGTCATAATTAGTCATTATAATCAGACTAACCTCATTGGTTCCTCATAAATATTTTCCCACACTGTCAACTGATTATAACCACTTGTATTAATATAATGTAGCCATTCTAGTTCCTTAGTTTTTGGTTTCTGATGCACTGCCGAGAGAGTTACTATTTACTCACATAGTGTGTAAACAATTTTTGCTATAGATAAAATTACAAATAATATGTGGTTAAATGATAAAGTTTAAAGGTTGGTAGTTGAATCTAAACTATTTTGGACATTTCTTCTTTATTATTAACACTTTTACTTTATAATTGGATTAGTCTGTGTAAATTTTGCTTTAAAGCTTATTTGGTGCTGAAGTTATAGCTTAAAACCTATTTAAGGCCAAAAGAAGTCGTTTGGAGGATTAAAAGCCCTATTGATTTAGGTTTAAATAGTGGTTCATACAATATTTGTATTACCATACAAAAACTTTGATCCATCTTAAACAAGTTTTTAAAATTAATATTAAGTCAAAAAATAATAAAACAATAAAATAAAATCAATGAAACACAAATAAGTAATATTCTGTCAGGCGATGGCACTAAGCTTCCAGCTAGCTCCATATTTGGAATTATCCTGAGACATACAATTTTGAAGCTCTACATTGAAAGCTATCAACTTGTATTTCCTGTAATTAAAATTTAATTACATTTGATATCCTTGTAAAAACAGTAATTATATGAATGTGTTCACTGTTGAAACTTAACTTATAGTATAAAATACGGTTATAATTAGTTGATAGAGTGGGAAAATAATGCCTGGGAGCCAAAGAAGTTAGTCCAGGATGTTAAACCACACCCATAATTGCATACCAGGCCAACCTCATTGGCTTCCTCCCATTCTTTTCCCATTCTGTCAACTGATTATAACTGGCTGCTACACTATAGTAAAAAGGTTGTAAATACACACATATCATTAAAAATTCTTTACAGCTCTTTCAGAAAACATTTTCCCTTTGCTATTTTTTTTACTTTCAAATATTTAACTCCCATTAATTTTAAACCACTGCTAATTATTAAGAGAAAATTGTAGAGTTTCTTTCTAAATACATTGAATATTTACCTAAAAAATAAATTCATAAGTCAAAGTGTATATTTATGTTAGTATATTATATATGTTAGTATATTTATGTTAAAAGTTGTATCATAGAGGCTTTATATGGAAGTAGAAAATATCTATTTATATCACTCCATGACATTCAGTTGAAATTATTATAGAAACGAAAAATACAAAATTAAGCTAAACAAAGATAATACTTTACTTAAATTTATACTAGAACAGGCCTGGACAAACTTTTCTAGCAAAGGGCCGCTTAGTCTTTTTACAGCCAGTCGCGGGCCGCATTCCTTAAATTTTAAGTATGCTAAACCTGCAGCAATTTGCAGTTACGCTTGTATTTAACTAAAGTCAAATTTATTCTCAAAGAATAGGAATTGGGGAACTTTAGCACTAAACGGAAAAAACAAAACGGAGTATCTTCGTCAGATCTTGAAATATAACTAAAGACAAATTTTGCTAGAATACTAGGTGTAAAAATAATTTTAAAAAGTATACCTATGATATAAAAGATCAAAGGATTGTATTTTATCAACTCCTTTTCGCAATGCACAGAAGGCAAAATAGCTTTTCTATCTTATTATTGTGAAAATAAAAATTCGCTAAAATAATTAAAATTTGCCAAATCCAACAATCAGAATCAGAATTGATAATGAGAATATGAAAGACGGCCGCTCTTTATGTAATTCTTTCTTATCTTACTAGTTTTTGTTTCTCCAAACTTTACAGTTAAAGTAGCAATCAATTATTTCCTTATCTTTGTATCTAACTTTTCATAATAATTTTGAATTAAACAATTTATTTGCTTATATGCCAAATATTTTTTTTATTTTTTATTTATTTTATCTTTTCTCCAAACATTTTAATTTGCCCGCGGGCCACATAAAGATGCTCCGCGGGCCACATGTGACCCGCGGGCCGTAGTTTGCCCAGGCCTGTACTAGAAGGTCTCAAGGTCAATGTCTGTTTAGCCACCTAGGAGAATTTTCTTGAATGTTTTGAGAGGAATGAGCCTGAAAAAAGGATTAGATTGATCAGATAAGGATTGATAATGAAATCATAGATTGTGGATAGAGGGTACATTGAGACCACCGTAAGGGGTTTCGGATGGATTTAGGATTTAGGATTGGAGTGTGTGGTCTGAGAGAATTGGAGGCTTTGGTGCTGCCTAAGACCTCTATGCCATTGATTCAAGCTGGCTTTAGAATTAAATTGTATATTCGAAGCTTTACCTTTCTTTGGTTACACAGCTCAGTTTGTCCCTCACTAGGATCAAACCATTGATCTGTAGGTATAAATTTGATTTTTTTAGTGATCAAGCCGAAGTGGAAAAAATTAGATTTTATTTTTTTCCCTCCCAAGTTTTTATTTTCTCCCCGTGATCCCTTTTGTTTTCTCTCTGTGTTTTCTCTTTTAGAATACAGAGGAATTTTTACGATTCTCGTAGATTTCTTATAATTTATAATTATAGCATGTATGAGTTTTTTTAAGTTTTATTTTTTATTACTTTTTCATTTTATAAAATGTTTTCAGGATCCACCTACGGCTAATGCCCATCTTGTCTAAAGTGACAAGTTAACTGATTATTTCTTTTTAAAATTAGTTTCGAAAAAGGTAATTTATTTTTTTAAATAAAATTTCATTTTATTTACTCTTTGATTTTTTTATTTAATTTTAATTTATTTATTGCTGAACTAAAACAAATCTAAAAGGTTATAACTAATTATTTTATTATCAATATATTTTGCAAATACTAAATACTACTTTTTATTTTAAATGTATCTTCTCTCTTTGAAATATAAGTATATTCTATTCTTCTCTTTCCTTTCATCAGGAACAATCTTAGCATTTAATTCTGACTGTTTCTTTACTTTTATGTCAATTTAATATGTTTCAAATTTCCTTTTGATAGTGTTTGTGGATTTTGTATTAATTTAATTCATAATTATATTATTATTTTTATTTTCATCTTGTTGAAATTTAAAAACATAAAGTTGTTCTAACTCTATATCATTCGTATACCTTTAAATTTTTCTGGTCAATTACTGACAAATAGAAATATTTTATGATTAAATTAGACAAGTTGTTCCCCTTTGTAGTCTGCAGGCTACTAGTGGTCCTTGGAAGAGGTTTCAAGTGGTCCAAAGAACATTGTTAGATGTTTTAAAAATCATATTACAATAAATAATAATAAAATAAAATAATAAAGATTTTTTGGAGTGTAGATTAGGTAGGGTTAATTTCAACATAATTCATTATTATTAAATTAACAACATATTAATTTATATTTCTCTTTAAATTTCTAATTACTAATTTACTAATTACTACTCTCATTATAAATTTTGACATGAAAAAAAACTACTGTTTTAATTGAAGCAACAGGTGTCCAATTTTATGAAGAAAAAAATACCTGCAGGTACTTTGGTGTTGTTACAGGAAACCCTAGTACAACTCCCCAGTGGGCATGCTTTAAAAACATGTTTCCTAATCCATTTAAAATTGATTCACGCAAAATTGAGAAATAATTAACTAAATTTTCATTAAGAAGAATTTATGGACAAAAATTAATCAAGTAACAAAGTTATTTTATTTATTATCTAATGAACCTATATATAGCTCTAAAGCAGTCATTATAGTTATTAATTATTGTAATAAGTATAATTAATGTTAAATAATTATTGCTAGTCTTTTGTTTTTACCATATTTTTTGTAAAAAAAATTGTTGGGCGGCTAAGTAAAGTATGAAATGCATTTTTACCGTCTGTGACAGTTTCTTAGTTTTTTACAATTGCTGACTGTAAATAACTATCATTGAAGAGAGTCCCTCAAATGTCTACTAGGTGGGCGCTTGTTTTACTGTAAGGTTCCTTTTTTCGTTTATCAAATTAATAATCAAACGTTTTTGTTGACAAAGTTTTGTTATTTTCAGAAAGTGAGTTATTAATTATTTATTACCAAGTGTTTAATAATCATGAATAGTGATTCAGATATAGAAAATACACTGCCAGAATTGAAATTTTTGCCCAATGAGAAGATAAAAAAAAAGTGTAGCGGCAAATTTTTATACACTATGTTGTTTTTCTTTAAATAGTTGTTTACTATTACTGCACCTGAAAAAAATACCATATGCTACACGACTGGGAATGGCTTTTTTTACCTTGGCTCCTTTTATGAGAGTTAATATAGTCACCACAGTAAAAAACTTCTTCACAGTTTTGTAACATAATATATTATTTTCTGTAGAAGTTAAATAAATAAGTATATAATTCAGATAGGGTATGCAAGAATTCTATGAAATAACTATATTAAAAGAAATACCATTTAAAGTCAAAATAAATAATTCAAATATAGTAAAAAACAGTTTGTTTTTAGCCAGTTTAGTTACTTTTCAATAAGATATGAAGCGAGTGAGATCATACGTGTGTGGGGTGGGTAAAATAATCAGACTCATCCCTACTGGTACACCCCTCACAGCTGTAGGAACTTTTTCCTTTTATTATACTGTGTTACAAGCTTTACGTTTTTACCTTCCAGCTAATGTTTAGTCACGCGACCATGTTGAAACTTATAACTCAAGTAGTATAAAAGTCAGTGGATTTTCCAAAAACTTACTGTCCCTAAAAATGAGCATATGGATCAGATAATCCTATTATTTCTCTTCATGAATAGAAAAAATTGTCGCTATTAGGGGCATAGTTAATCCAGTTTTTTTTCTTGGTCAGATCAATATAACAATTTCAACTGGAAATATATTACCTAATGACTTACAAGAAATAAGGGAGAAACCATAAGCCAAGCTGTTCTGTTAATTTGAAAAAGCAGGATTTCTTACTTCAGCTGATTTCCAGCCTTTTTTTAGTTAATGTAATAATAGACCAAGAGCCCAGGGGTGTTTTGTTAATAAAAAGTATAATGGCTGGAACCGGTCTCAATTTTTCGTAAATACCTTCCTGAACAAGGATCTGCAATTCTGCAGACTCGTATCGGATGGGTGTCCCAGGCAGAACGCACTTTGCAGGTCAAATTTACCACCGAAGTTAATAAAAAGTGTAATGGCTGAAAACGGGTTTAATTTTTCATAAATACCTTCCTGAACAAGGATCTGCAATTCTGCCGACTCGTATCGGATAGGTGTCCCAGGCAGAACCTTTGACCTCTAACGTGCGTTCTGCCTGGGACACCCATCCGATACGAGTCGGCAGAATTGCAGATCCTTGTTCAGGAAGGTATTTACGAAAAATTGAGACCGGTTCCAGCCATTACACTTTTTATTAACAAAACACCCCTGGGCTCTTGGTCTATAATAAAGCTATATTAACCCTACAATTAAGGGAGAAAGGGGATCTAGTTGTTCCCAGGTGGATAAATAGTTGAAAGTGGTGGGCAAGTGTTAATGGGTTGGGACCCCTGATTTAGACCTTGGTGGGCATTGGTAATAGTAAAAATTCTTAACATGAATAAATTCAAATAATATTTTTGTCAAATGACTTCCTTTCAGCTGTAGGTCCTGATTTTAATTATATTTTTAAGCAGAATTAAAAGCAAAAAAGTTTATATTAACTATTATTTCAAGTACATTTTACTATTTTATTATTATCTAAGTTAAATGTTTTACTTAGAATAATAGATATTTCAATTTTTCTCTTTATTCCACCTCTCTTTTGCAGCTGATAAGGCTCAAATTTTCTTTTTAAACAGAGATGTTTTTGTTGTTTGTATTCCAAGTTTAGGAAATAGTCCACCTGTTTTGTGTAATTATATTCATATGGTATGACTTTAGGCAAAGAAATGTTTAAGGTTTGTTACTATTCATACTTGTATCTTGTTTAGTGCTGTGTCATGCTCACTATTACCATACCTTTGGTTTTTCATTTCATTTTTTTTTAATTTATTCTTTTCGACTATTGCATCAAGTTAAAAAAAAATTAGATGTGAATTTTTCTGTGTTCTTTTGGCATATTTATTGCATTTTAATAAAAAATAAAGATTCTCTTTGTATTTTTATTAATAAATTTTATTGTAAATTACTTTTTAACTTTATAATGTATGAAACCTTCTCATTTATTAGTGTATAAAATTTAAGGTATTTCATTTTAAAAGGTAGGTAATGGAGAATTTAACACCTTTAGTTTAGTTAAATTTTTTAGGATCAATTAGTATTATTTATTTTTGTCACATATTTCCTTTATGCAGTCTAGCTTACCAATAACTATATATTAGCTTGATGTCTAATGTTAAATTAAAAAAATCTTTTGATGTTATAATTAAAAATTATTGGGTTTTACCTTTTGGATCAATGAAACATCTCAAAGTTATTCCCCTTTGCTGTTTTACAAAATATTTGTCTTTATAAATATTAAATAATCACATTGAGGCTGTGCCCTCCTTTTTTATGTTAATGCTTAGAGTTGGTCAGGTTTTATTTTTTTACACTTTAGTGATTTTTATATTAAAATTGGATTAAAGATAACACGTCCAAAATTATGAAATTAGCTTAGCAATATTAATAAATCACAACAAATGGTTGAATAATTCACTAATTTTTATAAATTCCAGTCTTAGCAATTAGGTTGCTAATTATGTCTTTATCTGTTATATAAAAACGTTTATACAAAATATAAAGATATAATCCAAAAAAGAGCCTTTCAGAAAAAATTTAAACGCAATTCTTCTACCACTTGTAGACTATATTTTAAAAAAATATTCCCTCATTACCATGTTGTTATTTATAACCTCCTTGTTTATGTTTAAAAGTAAGGATGATCATATTTATAACACCAGGCACAATACAATTGTAGTTCCTTATTGTAGATTGGATACTACTTTTAAGTCCCCTGCTATCAGATTGTTTAACTGCTTAAGTCCTAGTATTCAACAACTTGAGATCAAAAGTTTTGTAAGGATAAAAAGAATTGGAAAAACAAATTTGTATTTTTTAATAAATATTTTTTTAGGCCCCATGAATAAATTAATAAATATTTACTATATTATAAGAAGTAGTTACCTAGATATGAACATTTGTAGTTTTGGAAAAAAGTATCTTTATTGATAATGAAAAAATACTAAAATATGATTATATAGTGGCATCCAATTTCTTAAGATTTATTTTAGTTTTTAAAAAAGCCTTTATTATGGTATGCTTCAATTTAACTTTAGAAAGTAACTATAAGTGGTAAAAAATACTATATTTTGATTAAATTAACCAAAAAAAAGATGTGAATTTGAATTTTTAGAGGTCAATTTCATAGGTCTAGGGCACTTCTGAAGTGTTCTACTATGTACAGACTTAAAATATTTATGAAGGTTAGGAACAATTCATTTGTTTTGGTTAGAGTTTCTTAAAATCTTTCATTCTGATTTTTCTTTAGTCCTTTCAAGGAAACATTTAGTATCTTTTACTTTGATTAATTTTTCAATAACTTTTATGATTTCTTAACAATTAGGTTTTTATGTGGTTCATTGGCGATGGATCATTTATTCAGTTTGTTTGTTTTCAGTTGTAAGATGAGTCCCGTCTACTTCGGTTCATTTCCTTCCCCTGAAGGATTCAGCTTTAATTAATCATAGATGTCATCACATATTCATCACACAAATTTCATCTTAATGTTTACATGTTCTTCCTCAGCGCACAACTTTACCATATTTCTAGATACAAAGTTCAATTTATTTTTTAAGATTAAAAAGCGAATATAAATCTACACAATGAACTAACATTGAATCATTATAAAAGAGTAATGAAATATTAAGTTTTTCTCATTAAATTATTCGAGCTCATAACAGAGAGGTTTGATCAGCTTGGCATTAAATTGAAGATTGCTGGAAAGAATGCTCATTGAAGACAAACCGTTTCCAGTTTTGTGGTATAGTAAAGTACTTTTATCATAAAAACTCTTATATTCATATTTATAACTGTGTTAAGCCTTAAAAGAATTTTTTTTTCTTTTGTTATCCCCAAGTATTAAAAAAATTGTATTATAATTGAAATTTTGATGTAACTCATATCGTGATATTTTTTTATATTGAAATTAAAATTATACATAAGTGAAACTAATTGTTGTCTAAATGTCCACAAATGTATTCTATATCATCCTTATTGACATTCCAAAGATTCTAATTTAAAAAAAATGTATTCTTTTTTATGATGTTAATATTAATAAGAAATGTTTTATATTATCTTGTCTGTCAAAGTGTAAATAAATATAATCTAATTTATATTTTATTGTAGTTTATAAATTGTGTTCTTTAAATGTAGTTTTTTTTGTAAAATATTAAATTTCATTTTCAAAAATGGCTTGAATGGCTATGGTCAGTATTAGTTTTAAAAGACATTGGTAAATCTTCGGTATACGGTGCACCCTGTTATCAATACTATATATCGATATATTTTTAGTTTAGAGATGTGACGTAGGAATAATCGATATATGCCTTTTCTTTTACGTTTATGAACATATTTTATTATTTTTTTAAATGTTTTTTTGTTGTTTGTGTTTTTTTTATTTGTTGTAAAATGGTTTATAACTATTTTCATATATTTTTATGTTTTTATAATGTTTTAACTATGTTTTCATAAGAATAATCGATGATACACCACATCTAATTTAGACTTTATCTAATTTAAACGAGAACTGAGCACTTAAAAGATGAGCAGCGTCGTTAAATTATAATTTATAATTAAAACATTAAAAAAAACCATACAACAAATAAATGAAAACATTAACAACAAAAATATAATAAAAAACCTGAAAATAAACACAAAAATACGTAAAAATACGCGTGACATAAAATTAGATGTGGTGTATCATCGATTAATCTTATGAAAACATAGTTAAAACATTATAAAAACATAAAAAAATATGAAAATAGTTATAAACCATTTTACAACAAATAAAAAAACACAAATAACAAAAAAACATTTTAAAAAAAATAATAAAATATGTTCATAAACGTAAAAGAAAATGCATATATCGATTATTCCTACGTCACATCTCTAAACTAAAAATATATCGATATATAGTATTGATAACAGGGTGCACCGTATACCGAAGTTCAGCCAAAGACATTAATTATTAATGAGGAGGGTAGAAGTAATACTCCCCTGTATTATGGCTAAAAACCATAATTTAGCCGTAAAAAATAAGTGCAACAGCTCCTACCTGTTGTGAAACAAGAGGGTAAAACCCTTCATCTCATAGCATAAAAAATAAAAATGAAATGCAACCATGCTCTAGTATTTCGTATGTATTATGTGTATTCACTGCAAACAAGGACACAAACAACTTATCTAAAAGACTGTCCTGAATTTAAAATACAAAAAATATTTTAATGATAAAAAATAACATATCTTTCAGTGAAGCAAAATTACAAATCACTAACCACACACTAAAGTCCTTTGATCCCAACTACTAAAATCGAATCACATAAATATCAAACACAAACCATACCTGTCCCCAATCATAATCCTATGCCCTAAAAACCTTGTCATATAGCCCCAAATAACAATCTATACATCCAAATCCCCAATGATAAGTTTCTAAATAAGAGGTTATTTATAGGTTATTTTTCATTTTCCTAGGTATTTTCAGTAGCATATGAGAAACAATTTCAAGTGTTTCTTATGTAATACTGAATAAGTCAGCAGTTGGTAGAATTACTTAGTTCTTCTGTTGTGTATTTCCTTTTAGATTTAGGAAGATTAATATTCCTGGATTAGTTTTTCTTGATGTAGTAACTCACCGTTAAGGATCATTTTATTATGCGTTAGTAAGGTTTGCAGAAATTACTTTTGAGAATAGTTTTTTCTCCGTGTTTCTTTAAGCCAATCTTAATCTGGCGCATTTATTGTTGGACCTCCATATCATTTCATAACCTTGTCAAAACATGCTCTGTTGCTATTGAAAAGTAAATAATACGATATTTCGTGAGCAATTTCACTGATAACATTTGTCTTAGTATTTTTTTAATTAAATTATTTAATGAAGTACAATATTTTTTAAATATCGTACTTTTTAAATAATTTATTTTTCTATGTCTTATTAGTATTTAAAACAATTTTTTAGTTATATTTTCAGTTGTATAATTAATATTGTTTAGTTGTACAAATCTTTTATTATTTTATAGTGAATCATGGCTCCTAAATGTTTCGATTATTGTTTTAGGTACTGTGTAGTTTTAGATAATTTATGTGATTTATAGTTGATTAAATATTAGTCTTTACATTTTGTAAATTTAGTTTTTGAAGAACTCTGTGTTTAACCTGTGCCAATATGAAATTAAGTCAGTGTATTAAATGTTCAAATTATGTGTTTGTATAGTCAGATTTTTAAGTTTGAGTTTAAATTTATTTTGTATGTTTTATTTGAATAAAAAACCGTTTAGAATAATAAAAGTAGGTTTTGTATTTTTTTCATATCCCTAATTTTTATGAAAGTTCCAACCTTAGGTATTTAAGAATGATAACTTTAACCTTGTACAGTGCCGGACTGGGACTGCACCAGCCCCGTATACCAGTTATGCCAACATTCTGAATAATAATAACTACATTCAGAGGACAAGCTAAGCAAGTCCGTAGTCATAGCACCCTAGATTTTAGATAGCCATATTATTCTAGGGTCGAGCGTAGAGAGACCAAAGTTATACCGTCTTAAGCTTTGGATAATCAGAACATTCTGAGGACTTGCGAAGTGAGGAAAAGTACCATGATACCATGTATCCGATTTTTTGAAACTTGTTTTTAATGGCTTTAAAACAAGATGTTAATTTTAAAGGTAGTTTTAGCTCATCCTCAGAATATACAAATTATCAAATTTATACTAAAACATGCCTTCGGGCTTGCTTCACTCGTCCTCAGATAGTAATTACATCCAGGCTTGTGCTGGATCCATCCATCCATCCATTGGTGCTTAACTTTTATTATCTAACAAAAATCATGGTAGTATTTTAACTCAATTGGATTATCTTTTTGGATAATTTTTAATTTTTTCAACTTTAAAAAAACCTACACATGTTATTTCATAAAAATTAATTGATTATTGATATTTCAAAATTTTTGCTGAGTCATAGATTGCTGAGGTTAATGACAAAATAAAAAAAAATTTCAAATAGCACAACCAGATCTAAAGATTGATTTTTGTACAAAGCTTTAACTCTCTAGCATGAATTGAATACACTGAGAGCTACACACAAACAACTTTGTGAAAACTACTCAGGAGATCTTAAAAACACCTGAAACGCTTATTCGGGTGTTATCCTAGTTTCGGTTGTTTCGCAAACACAATACTTTTCCTGTATACCTGTGGTATAAATGAGGAAAAATAAAGAAAAAAAATATTGCGTATAAAAAATTTAATTGTAACATATAACTTTGACGAATAACATGAGGGGCCCAACAGGGGCAGCCCTCCACCCCTTGGCCAGTCCACCACAGGAAAGGACGAGGTTAGTTATTTTAGACATAGTTTAAAACGAAAAATAAGTTTATTGAATTTTGGTTTGAGCTAAAGAGTGGTATGTTATCATGTATGTTAAAAACAGTGTTTGTAATTGACAAACTAAATAAATAAGGAGATGCATGAGACCAATTTTCCTCAATACTGTAGGTATATAGGAAAAGTGATGTATTTGCACTAAAATGCTGAAACCAAAGTAATGATTCATACATCATGTGTGTTTCATATACCCCCTTGGAAGAGGGGCACCTTCACCTGTCAGAGGTTTTTCTCTAGGGGGTCTCTCAAAATTATGGGAGGTATACACAGCTATAAAAATTGTTGACCAGGGTACTTCATTTGTCTTTGGAACGGGGAGGGGGCAGCATTTTTTTAGAAAAGATTTAACCCAATGACAAAAAGAGGGGTTTAAATTTCTCCCTTCAAAATTGAACATAAGTAGCACAATATTAATTTACAATGAGTAACAGAATAGTAATTTCCAATAACAAAATGAATGTGTAAAATTGATGGGTATATACAGTGTGAAACATTTAAGATGAAACAAGGGAAAAACATGGTCCAAGACAGCCAAAAATAGTCTCTACCCTCAGTAAATAAACTCTTGTGAGTACAAATTTACATACCAAAGTAACTATTAACCGAGTATGGTAATTCTGTTACTTCTTTTTGTAACTTAAAAAAGTTAAGGTATAGGATACCGCAATATTACCTATTTTGGAAATCACATTGAATTATAAGATTATTGATACTAATATCAATATATTACGGTGATTTTTTATTAAGCTATAGTTTGACATATATCATAGAATTTTTGTAAAAAACTGCAAGAAATAAATATTTTTAACAGAAATCATGATATAATATATGTTAAACAATAGCACCATAAAATAATTACTGGAACATAGTGATATTTGTATCTACTTACTTAGGATTCAATTTGGTTTCCAAAATAAGTAATATTACGGTATTTTTGGTTCGTTCAGGGATGAGGTGAAAAAAATAACCCCTTAATAATGAAAATGTCTCATGCTAAAAAAATTGTTAAGATCAAAATATAAATTTTAATTATTCATTTGGTAACTATTACCTAAAAATGGTAATTTTGTAACTACCTTTTAAACAATATTTTTAGTATGGGAAATTTTCATTAGTAAGGGGCTATTTTTTTCACCTCACTCCAAAACAGAAGAGGGTTACATTTAATTTTTCCTTCTTAAAAAAATCTTGCACCTGCCTTAGAGAGTTGATGGGTAGAGAATTGTATTTTTTTTTTTTTTTTTTTTTAAACCTTTATTTATTTATCATTACAACAGTTTTAATATACATTATTACATAGAGGTATATCCCTCCACTAAAGAATAAAAGAATATTCTTGTGCAGGGCAGTATTTAATTTCACACTTCTATTATTTTAATTGTATTTACATATTTGCAATAAGGTGTTGTTTATAAATTTTAGTTATATATCTGCCATCTGCTGGTTATATATTTTCATTTCAAACAATCCCACCAGGCTTAAAGGATGAGAGAGTATTAAAAGCACCTATACTAGAATACTTTATATTTATTGTTTTTAATGGAAAGCTATGAAAAATTAAATTAGTGACGACAACATCTTATCAATAATTTAAAACATATTTAATATATGTAAAATAAATATGTATATATTTTTTGTTAAATAAATTGTATGTTTTACAATTCACCATCTAGTTAGAGATTGGAACACTGTGAACTCATGCAAACTCCAGTTTTTGAAACAAATATGCAGCATAAATTTTTAATTAACAAAATTTATGTACATAAGTGTGACAAAAAGAAATCTAGATATTGAAATTATGTATGACGTTATTTATTACGAAGATGGTTTGTACATCGCCTTATTGCGTATGAAATAGCAACCTAATTATTTGTTGCAAATCAGTACCTCTCCTTGCAAGAATTATTTTGTAGTTATAAAATTATGTAATGTTATATGTAGTGTTTTTTTAATTTATTTAAAAAAGTATAACGATAAGAAATTATTACCGGTACCAAACTTGGAACATGGGTTTATAACTTTTAGTGCTCGTATAAACACTGGACCAGTGGATATGAAATAGCCACCAAATTATTTGTTCCAAAACAACATCAAATGACCATGGAAGCAAGGCTTCGGACCACTCCTCGATTTAATAGTTATTTATGCACCAAGAGAGAAAAGTTAATCATAACTCCTTGAGCAATGAAGTTGATTCTCAAGGCGAAAGCCAAGGGAATTGAAAGAATTATGATTAATAACTTGTTTAGAGTTACAAGTACTAGGACCTGACTGATCAATAATGGTTTAAGTCATTTGTGAGATAAAAACTTGTTGTACAACTTTGATTTTGTTTCTCTTGGAATTATCTACCTATCGCTCTGAAACACTGAAAGATTTCCGACCATCGTGCCTCTTAATTGAAGTCTTGCTTACTCCTACATTTACCAACATGGTGGCTTACTGTTACATTCAGGGTTCTACAGTTTTAAAAATGATGTAATTGTGGTTCCCATTTGTCCAAATTTATTTTTGCTAACAGGCTGAGCTTGACATTTGCCTTTGTTATAATAAATAAAAAACCTTAGATTATTCATTTGTACAGGTTTTAGGGATATATATTTTGTTATCAATTCAATGTACTGTTTGTTTATTAGGATTAATAATGTTGTTTCTTTTCATTGTGTCTAGCAACAGCGATGTGTAGGTTCATCTGCTCACTTGACCTACAAGCTCCTCATATAGCAATAATGCCCGCATCTTTGGTTAACACATACTCTCGGTTTGGTGCATTCATTATGAATTTGTAGTTGGTGCATTCATTTCTATTTGTAGTTTTGTCAGAGCTTTCATTTTTTTAGGTAAATTTCCTTCATTCTTATGTGTTAATAACGCAATTTGTATGACTTAACTTTTAATATTAATGTTATCATTAAATAGTAATGTCGATTTCAACATTGAATTTATTGTCTATAATGACGATCAAACTTTTTTTGAGTGATCATCAAAATAAACCAATTACACATTTTTATTAATTTCTTTGGTTGTGTCAAGACACTAAGTTTTAAATTAAGTATATATCTTATCGTACCTTTCTTAAAACAAACCATATCTAACAAATCTGGTTTGATTGCCCTCCCCATAGAGATATTATTACTAGAGGGACTCTATTGGCTGAATTTTGAAACATCGAAATAATAACCAGACCACTGAACCAGACTACCTTCGACTTTCAATATAATCAAATAAACAGAACAAAAATACAGCAACATATAACGTTTAAATACATATTAAAACACAGATAATGTTCGGAGGGTCAAAAACAATTGATTTACTTTAACCTTAACTTTCTTCTCTTGAAGGAGGTTTCAATGAGGTTACACAAGAGTCCCTGAGAGCCCCAAAAAGATGTTTCAGGACTCTTAATGTATTAAGATGTGCTATGCCCCCTCTAGTATATATCTCTATGGCCACAGCTTCTTGGCCTATATTAAGCCTATTAGTTCAGGAATACCATCTAGTTCATCAGTGTCAACAATTTTTTCTTCTATTATTAATAAGTCTTATCAGTATTTAATTTCTTCACTAGTTAAATAATTTTAACAAAAGTTCACAAAAAAAATTTGTTTAAAAAAACGAATTGTTGTGAAAAATATCAAAGGAACTTTAAAAAACATATGTAAGAAATATCAGTGACGCCAACTTAAATTTTCATAAAACCCAACTAAATAAAGATTTGCTGTTCTATTTAAGTTGGCTTCACTTATCAGCAGGGAGTTAAATTTTCTCTCCCTGTGACTGGACCAGGCTGTTAAATAACACTTCACACTTTGAAAACCAGGCCGTAAACCTTGTTTTTTTCTCCCGATTGGAGGTAATTATGGTATTATTTTTTTCTCCGATAAGAAATTATCGTCAGTACCAAGCTTAGAACGAGGGTCTCTAACTTTTAGTGCTTGTATAAACACTGGAAAAGTTTCATTCAACTCGGAACCATAAATAACGTCGAAAATGAAAATTTTCGTTTAACGATCGTATTTTAGGGTTTCCAGTTAATTACCACGTTTTATCGGTAACTAACAAGGCTTTCTAAAATAAAGCTGCTTCTCTTGCTTCCGCTGCATCTTCCTAGCTCGGCAAGAATCTCGCTTACCTCTTTGTGGAACGAAGGTTATTTTTATTTAAGGTTATAAAAAACGTATGTTATCCCAAAGAGACTAAAACTATAGTTTTAGTCTCTTTGTGTTATCCAAACCTCGTGATTAGTTTAAGTTGTATTATCTTTGCTTGTGAGGAGGTTAAACAACTTTTTTTTCGTGTGGTTGTAAAGTAGGCACTTTACATCTTCAAAAAAGTAGGTGAAACGCGTTAATTACAGTCTACGACAGTTTCGTAATTTTTTAATGTCGGCGACATTAGAGAGTTTTTACTGTCGCTGGTGGAGTTCCTCAAATGCCCACTAAGTTGGCGCTAGTAGTTTACTGTAAGGTTATAATATTACCTTTCTTGTTTTATTACATTTTCGTATAAAAAATAAATAATTGAACGTTTTTGTTAATAAAGTTTTGCTATCTTCGGAATGTTAGATAATAATTATTCATTATCAAGTATTCAATAATCATGGATCGTGATTCAAATAGTTAAAAAATATCACGGTCAGAAAGAAAAAAGTGTACCGGTAATTTTTTATACATTATACTGTTTTTCTTCTAAATAGTTGTTTACTATTACAATGCCCGGAAAAATAGCATATGCTACTCGACTTGGAATGGCTTTTTTCCTCCTTCATTTACTATCTCACCTCTTTGCGAGATAGTAAAGTTTGTAAAAAAGAGCAGCGCGATATAACTTTGTGAAGGTTAATCGTGAAGCATATATCGACTGATTTCAATATAATATATGATTTTTTTTGCACAATGCCTCGTTTTGCTGCGTGTTTTGCTCGAGCGTTAGGATTCCCACCACTCAGTATTCCTGCGGCCATCTTTTCGCGAAGTAGCTTCATTCTAGAAAGAGTGGTAAGAGTTGTTATTTTTTTAATTTAGTTTTTGTTATATTTCTGGTTTTATTTTTTTAGTACAGTAAAATTTTACAGTTTTTTTTTTAATTTTGCCGACAGCTAATCGTGGGGAGATTTGCTCTTTTAAATCTTTTAAATTACGAAAAAAATATATATTTTGTTGCAAAAACTATGAAGTAGATAAATGAGAGACAAATCGATAAGGTCTTATCGATTGCTAAACAAGAAATTACTCAACTCTGACGAGGGCCTTTAGTCTAGACATTTTTTCTTCTTCGAACTCTCGGGGGCCCCTAACACTGGGGTCGGATTGCGGGGTCCGTAGTTACGCCTCTGATAGCTGGAAATATTTTTGTTTTTAAAACGTTCCGTGGCTGTGAGTATTAACCTGACGTTGAGTCATGACGTATATGACGTTATACTTGAGGTTGAGTTATGACGTATTACATGTCGTTGAGTTAAGATGTATATGAAGTTATACATGACGTATATGACGTAATACCTGATGTTGAGTTATGACGTATATGACGTTATACATGACGTTGAGTTAGGTTACAACTCACACTGTGTTTATACTTTTATATAAAGAGTTGAAACTTGGCATACAAAGGCATCTCATGCAGCCTAAAAATAATAATGTTGTGATCTGGTTAACCTATTTCGCTAAAAAATTAAAAAAAAATATTGAAAAATCAAAAGTTGAGTTTATGTTATACAAACTGTGCCTCTTCAAAATATCATTTTGATATCGTCTGCCATCTTGAAAGTATAGAAGTATAGACTTTACTGGCTGTAAATTGCATACAATGTAAGCTTTATATGCAAGCTCTAAATTGCTTACAACGCATAACACATCGTTACATACCTATTTATTAACTTAATAATGTATAAATAAATATACTTTTAGTTTTGCAAATAGTTGTAGATATTCACTGTGTTTAATAAAACTCGGCCCGCTACGTGGCCTCGTCGTTGGAGGCCGCTTCGTGGCCCCCGCGTCTCGCGGCCACATGGTTGTTGTCCTAAATTTGTCAAATTCATAGTTTATATACATGACATACTGCCACGATATAAACGAATTTTCCAATGTATTTATCAAAAAACATGATTTGTTTACATTATGAATTAGTTCCGGTGTTATTGATTGACATTTTATGTCAATCAATAACACTGGGACTAACTGTGATAATAAAATGTAACTTGGTATCATGTGGTTAACATGATTATTATTAACAAATAGCAATTATTGACCATACTTATAAAAAAATAGTAAAGAGTTATGAGGTTTTGGTCATGATAAATAAAACAACATTTATGCTTTCGACCGTAAGCTTAAATGTTGTTTTATTTATCATGACCAAAACCTCATAACTCTTTACTATGATTATTATTATTATGTCAATCAATAATACATGAAGTAATACCGATAATAAGATGGAACAATGTATGTTTGTGAACTATATGTGTAAAAACTTTCAGCACAACCTAAACACTATACTGAGATTTGTGATTTTTGCAATGTTTTTGGGGTCATTATTGTGGGTTAATAACGTCACACATATTTAATGAACAATAGGGTTCGGAAGAATCATCAAGGTTGATTTTTGTACCAAATTTCATTTCGATTCGAGAAAGCGTTCGAACGTTATCGTGTCCCATAGAAACTTCTAGGAACAAACAATCTTGTACATACATATAAATAAATAAATATACATACGCACACACATACACATACATATATGCATATAATATATATATATATATATATATATATATTATATATATATATATATATATATATATATATATATATATATATATATTCTTGATCTGTGAGTCCCCCATTCAAAAAAATCCACCCCCACCCATACCCCTCTCCATGATCACAACCTCATAAGCTAGAAAATTCGCTAAAATAAAAATGTTCAAGAGTAAAGTACGTTTCAAGTGAAATTAAATAATGTGTTCTTTTTCATCAGTTTTTAATGTGTCCACGTTACTTGTTGTGATTCACCACAGATAAAACTAATTTGTGAAAGGCGAGGCCATTATTCATAAATTGTCATCAAATTTATTTAGTTATCAACAAGTCGAGTTCTTATACACACATAATCTGTCCATTAGTGTCAAGTACCAGTTGCGATTTTTGTTTTGACGTAATTATTTATACCCCTATAGTTTGCTGTACTAATTACTTGTTTAATCTTTAGTGCTTATTATTTCAAACATTTGTTTTAATTTAAAAACTTTACTATGTTGCCTTTAATTTTTCTCGTCTACTTTTGTATTTTGTGTATTTTTTAACGTAATAATAAAACTACAGTATATCATGACTATTTTTACTGGTTCAAAATAATGTGATGTATTTGTTTACTTCTGGTTTCATTTAGGGTTGAAAAAGGCAAAGTATTGTCAATTTAATCGACGATTAATTATAAGGACATTTAAAAGATCTTAAAATAACAACTGTGGCTACTATTATTATAAATTGTTTTAAAAACATTTGATATACTATTATTAAGTTTTGGAATTTTCTTGTTAAATTCTGTTTTAATAACCATGATAAGTATTATTATGCTTTGTTTACTGTTTACATTAGTCAGAATAAATGGTGAATATACCATAAAACTTGTAGATCGAAAAAATTGTCCTGAAGGTCATTTTAAGTGCGAAACTGGTTATCAGTGGAAATCAGCGTCACAATGCATTCTGGAAAAACATTTGTGCGACGGTCTAGCTGATTGCAGGGATGGATCGGATGAGAAGTATTGCTCTTATGACTTTAATTACGGTTTGAACGGATTTGCTTTTAAATTTATACAAGGACCATGTCCTGACAACCACTATATGTGTCAAGATAATTATCGTCGCTCTTCCATTTCTATTTCGGACCAACGATGCATACCTAAAGAATGGATTTGTAATGGAGAACAAAACTGTTCAGATAATTCAGACGAAAAATACTGTCCTTATGACGAAAAATACGGTTTCAACTTCACTTTGCCTCAAGGCGACTGTCCATTTAATTTCTACCGTTGTAAAGCTGGAGCACCCAAATACTTCCCTTCGAAAATAACGAACGAAAATTGCATACCGTACTCATGGATTTGTGATAAAGAAACCGACTGCCAAGATGGATCAGATGAGAAATTCTGTCCTTACTTTACTGTGCTAACTGTTAAAAAAGCAAACAAAGGAGAGATTACAATTTACAGTTCCACTGATTTTTCTTTAACTTGCATTTATTTAGTTAGTTGCATTTTAAATAAGTTTTACTCAGCTTTCTATCTAATATATTACTTTCTCTCAATAGTTTATGCAGTTTTAAAATATTTATTTTATATTTTAGTTATATTTTTAGTAGCATTTAGTTGGATAAATTTTATTAATATTATTCAATTATTAGAAGCAATAAAACAATTATTTATTTCTTTTTCTTCAAAGTTTTTAACTTCCATAGGTATTGTATTTGATATCTATTCTAACTTAAAACATAACTATTTAACATTCTTATTTATGGTATTTAAATTTTTTGTTTTAGTTTCAGCTGTAGTTTTTTGTGTCGCATTAGCTTTAATAAGTTTACTGAATCTTTCTGATCTTATGACAAAATTGATCTTAAATAGCATAAAGTAAGTTTAGGATATATATGTATGTATAATAATATTATATATATTATATATATATATATAATATATATAAATATATATAATTGGTTGAGAGTTACAATTTAATATATATATATATATATATAAATTAATTATATATATTATATATATTGTAATCAATATTATTAGTTTATCTAACCTAAACACATATCATTATATATATAATATTATTATATATATATATATATATATTATATATATATATATATATATATATATATATATATTACTAATGTAGATACATTATATATATCTATGTATTAGGAGTGTATATATTAATAACCAAGGAATATATACACTCAGGCGAAGAAGAAGCGCAAGTGAAGTATATAGTATTAATAACACACCCAAGTCTCTCCACATATAATATTTATTGACAGAGCTAGCTTTCAACCTTTCGGTCATCATCAGTCCGATTTGTCAAAGCTAACAAGTGACTCCTTACTACCTTTATACATCGTTCGCCGGCACTGATGATGACCGAAAGGTTGAATGCTGGCTCTGTCAATAAATATTATATGTGGAGAGACTTGGGTGTGTTATTAATACTATATACTTCACTTGCGCTTCTTCTTCGCCTGAGTGTATATATTCCTTGGCAATACTTTTAAGTTTGTTTTAACTTAAATCTCATACTTTTATTTTTACTTTTCCTATTTATAGCGTACGTATAAAATAAAAGTGGAGTTTGCAAAAATTCTGAAACCGGGATATCACCTGAATTATCCGTTGGGTATTTTTAAGCCCTACTGAGTACTTTTGAAGTAGTCTGTCACACACACTACGTGCGAGTGTGTGTGTGTGCACGCGCGTGTGTGTCTGTTATCATTGTTGCTCTCATCGTATGAACGCTAGAGAGTTGAAACTTTGTACAAAAATTTGTCTATTGAAGTTGTGCTATCCGGAAAATATTTTTTTATGGCGTCACTAACCCGCAATAATGATAGCAATAATTGTGAAAATCATAAAACGCGGAAAAATGTTTCGATCGATTTGAGATTGTGCACGCATCCAGTCATATATGACTACATGTCCAACTTATGTGCTAAGTTTCATATCATTATCAGCATTAATTTAATTTTTTTAAATAATTTGCATACGCTTTTCAAAAAATTGTGAGAAATCAGAAAATAATATAATTGAGGTGAAATTCGGCTCAAGTGTATAGCTTAACATAATAATTAAGTACACTAAACGGTATTCGTTGGGTCATAAAAGTTAGGCAGCATTGAGCGTAGTCAGGGCCTGGATAGGTGACTGCTGGGAATGATGTGGATGTATTTACTTTTTCGATATATACAAGTATAACACCACTACTTTTACTTTAAGAATGTACTTAACACAGTAAGTTTAAAGCATTTTAAAGAAAAGAATAAAATAACAGAACACAATACTTTTCCTATATACTTACGGTATAATTGAGGAAAAGTAAATGAGGTCCCTATAAGGTTATATTAAACATATATTTTTAAACATGGATTCTGAATCTTGGTGTTTAAACACAAAGGTATATATACTAGGGGGCATAGCTTAGCTTTACATTGAGAAGCCTGAAACATGTTTTTGTGGCTCTCAGGGACTCTGTGTAACCTCATTGAAACCTCCTTCAATAGTGAGTTAAGGTTATAATTAATAAATTTATTTCGGTTTCCCGCACATTGGTTGTGTTTTGATTTGTATTTTCAACGTTTTACCATATTAATATTGTAATTTTGTACTGATTATTTAATTATATTTATAGCGAAGGTGGTCAGTGGTCAGGTTACTTTTTCTATGTTTTAAAATTTAACCTATAAGACCTCTATGTTTAAACATGTAAATTGTGATGAGATGAAATTGTATGAAGTAACTAACAAGTAACTGAAGTTACAACATCTTGTCAAAACTTATTACTGTTTGGAACTGTTCAATTTTTTTAAATTTAACTATTATTTTATGTCATAAAACACTTCTTTTGAAATAAGGGTAATTTTCATTATGAAATGATAAATTTCATAGTAATAAAAATGAAAAATAGAAATTATGGAATCCTACAAAAATGACGTTTCTCGCTTAAGCAGTTTGAAAATGGAAATTCGCTAAAATTCTTCATTACTTTGCTGAATGGTTTTAAATTTAAGCATGTGGTTAAAAAGCTTAAATTTAAGTTTCGACTCAAAATTCGAATTGTAAAATAATTAAGTTGACAGACAGCTTTAAAGTTTATGAAAAATGTTGACTTAATAAATTATTAAGTCGCAGATCCAAAAAATAATTTGTAGACAAAAATTCTATAAGTTTGTTTGTATAAGAGTTGCTTTATTATCATTCAAAATTTTTAGTCTATTTACTGAAATTTAGATGTTTTTATAAATTATAAATTATTTTTTGGCTTTTTCACTAATATAAGGTTAACTTGATAGGATAAAGCTTGTAAAACTTTTTCGAAATAAAGAATTATTATATATTATTATAATTACCATCTATTGTAAAAATGTTGATAGAATAAAATTAACTTGGTTTCTTCATTTTATACGACATCAAACATCATGTATCTCCTTTCTAATAAATATTTATCTTGACTTTTATTTATAGCTTGACGTATATCGTTCATTAGTATCATGTATTTATAATCTTCAGTATATCTTTTGTTGTAGAATGCTAGAGGTAGATTAAATTCAACTTCTCCCTTTGCTATAATGTTGAAATATTCTGTCGGAAGGTTAGAGTTGTAATTTATATTATTTCCCTGTTCTTTAGCACTGTTATAAACTGCTATTGCATAGACCATTGTTAGCAGTATTATTATTAACTAGAATTGAGTATTTTATTAGTAAAAATGATATACTTAAGTGGCGTTATGTACTCCTCTTAATCGACGACTACTATGATATCTCTTCAGACAACCGAGCTTAAGAGTGGAAATGTATTTGGGATACTGTTATGTTTAAATTTATTCTTTTATTATTTTGTTGTCATAGCAACGATTTAACTCATTTGTTTTGATTTATAATGTTGAATTTGTCATTAGTTTTTTTATGTTTACAATAATTAATATTATGTTAAAATAAAAAAAAAGAATACAGTTAAACATAACAGTTCTCCACTCAGTCCGCCACTTATATAAGATGTTCTAACAGTACGTAAGCCTGTCAGGTGGTCGCTGATCCTATTTGATCTTTTAAAGGCCCGTCTACAATCTTAAGTTAAGTTAGGAAGAATCGAAGAAGTGAAGAATTCCTCAGGAAGAATCGAAGAAGTGAAGAATTTTCCACTTAGAACAAACTATTTGAAATTCCCGCTCTTTAGACTTAAGAGATCCGTAAACACGTCTACAACCTCTGAGTTGTTAAGTCAAGTTTTAAAGTTACAATTACACATATAGCTGTATTTAGACTACTTTTCTTCTACCGTCTACACACATTTATTTATTTACTTATTGTAACAACGAGCAGAGCTCAATAACAATTTTAATACAATTTAAATAAACAATAAACTACTTTTCTTTCTACCGTCAACACACATTTTATTTATTTATTTATGGTAACAACGAGCAGAGCTCAATAACAATTTTAATACAATTTAAATAACCATTCCTTTTTCAATGATCTTTCCTTCCATTTTTTAGACTTTTTGCAAATATTTTTTTTTAATTTACTTCTAAATCGACCGTGTTTTATTTATTTTAATTAATAAATAAATAAAAATGGATGAGGTAATTGTTGGGAGCGTTATTTTCCATATCTCTAGTATGTCTACAGACGTAGGAACCTCATCCAATTCAAAAACTATATAATTCAAAAATAAAAAGAAAAAATATATATTATAAAAAATATTCAAACAAACAAAACAATCACATATTCAAATAATCACATATTCAAACAACAACAATCAAAACAATCACATCACTTCGTTTACAAAACATTGTAATCATTCAAAAACAGATAACGTAGTACATTCTTCTTTAAGTAACTTATAAAAAACCATTCTTATGGTTTTCTTAAGTCAAAAGAGCGGGAAAAAGAATTATTTAAGAAGAAAAAGAGATTTTGAAAAATTCTTCACTTCTTCAATTCTTCCTAACTTAACTTGAGATTGTAGACAGGCCTTAAGTCTCGTTTGCTCATTTATTCCTTTCATGTCATTTTGCCTTGCTCGTCTTCCTAATCTTAGTCGTTGTGGTCGTCTATTTCTTGGCGATATAGCACTAGAGAGAGGGTTCAGACAAGGTTTAAACTGAACTTCATGGTATATCACAGCGGGATTAAGCCGCCCCTTTTTCTTTGCCTTACATTGGCCTTACATAGGGTTTGCTATTTTGCATCCTGGTGAAATGAAATGAAAAGGTGAAATCACCGAGGTTCTTTTTTTATGTTAGGCAATTTCGTAAATGAGTTATGTTAAATTAAAATGGAAAATTAAGATTTTTTCGTTCAGTAATATGATCCATTTTACAACCTAACACAATAAACTCTAAGTTACCTGTAAAAAAATTTGTCCTGCAAACATGTATGTTTGGTTTTTTAACGTATCTATATAATATGTGCGTAAAAAATCGCTACAAGATAGGTTATATGCCTGACTCGGTTCGCAATCGAACACTCCTACAATAGATCTATCATATTCAGAAACACAGCATGACTTTGGTAAATAAGTGTATCCTCTTTTAAGCCATTCAAGTGGACCATTCAACCCACAGCATTTATTCTGTAAACATGCAAATAAGTGTTATTTTTTGTTTAAATTTATTCAGTCTATTCCTTAAATGATACGGAACTAATGATTCTATTAGACTTAGTAGGTATATATACTATATTAAGTTTAACTTAATATAGTATATATAGTTTAACTTTCTAGTCTTCCTCCCTTACTTTAACCCTTAACCCCCACACTCATTTATATTTTTCACTTCATTATACAGCCTGATGTAGCATATTTAAGCACCGGATATGCACTTCAGAATGGCACTTTGAGAATATTTCAAGAAACGGATGGTTCCCATCTGGTTAAGAGATGAAGTAAGGAAGAGGGAGAGCGCTTGGCTTGGTGTAGTATTGGACCTTTTTGTGTTAGTCATGGATGATTTAAAAGAATTTGTTTTGTTGGGAAATTAGTTCTTTTTGTAATCTTGAAATAGTAGATACCAGTGTAAATTAGGTTTAATTTACTGGAATAAATTCACCCCTGATAATTATCAGAGGCCATAGATCATATGAATTTTAGTATGCTTTTCCATGGGATTACTTAAAAATCACGGGGTACCTTGGAACTTTTCCTCGTCAAATCGGATTCACTACGCTTCTACTCCTCTCCTTATCCTCACTACTTCAGACTCGCTTCGCTAACCCTTAGAATATAAAAATCATAGAATTCATTCTGCTGCGTCGTAGGCTTCTTCACTCGTTCCCAGACAGTACAAAAATTATATTTGTTTCCAGTGGTCACTCATCCAGGTACCGACCTTGGTGGATGTTGCTTAACTTTTATGATCCAAAAACCGTAGATATACTTGCAGTATTGAAATAAAACTTAGTATTTTTATTTGATACATAAAAGGATGTATTTGTACCTAATTTCGACTCAATTAGGTAATTTTGATTTTTTTTAAAACGTACACATAAAGGCTGAGTCATTATTTCCTGTTGAATTAATGACGCCAAAATTAATTCAGATTGACACTACTGTATCTAAAGATTGAATTTTCTACCAAGTTTCAACTCTCAAGCTGGGACCTACGATAACAGACACACGCACGCACACTCACACCCATGTACAGACAGAAAACTATGTTAAAATCACTTAGGAAGTTTTAAAAACACATGAAACGGATAATTCAGGTGAAAATCCCCGTTTCAGATTTTTTGCAAACACAATTCCTTTCCTTTTTTTTTTATACACCCACGGTATGAATAAGGAAAAATAAAAAAATCATGGTAAAACACGGTATTGCTTATTTTACTACAACAATATATTTCTGTTTTTACGTTACATACACTATAGTGAGACGGCTGAAATCAGTGGACAGCGTGGGAAAATAATGCGAGGAGCCAATGAGGTTAGCCCTGGATGTTAAACCACGCCCTCAATTACAAATCAGGCCAACTATATTGTTTCCTCGACACTATTTTCCAACGCTTTCAACTGATTTTAGCCGTGTGTCGTACTTTAACATTAGACGTTTACAGTAAACTTTTATCAATTAAAATATTTTTATACATAAGTGTTTAATTTTATGTAATCTTTTAATAATAAGTTGTGTAATTTTGATCTAGTAGGATCTACGATTCTGTTAATTAATGAAAATAAAGCAAATAGTTAAGTTTACATCTTGAATTTTCTTTCTTTAACTGCATGAATATTTTCTAAAATAAAAACAATTAATCCACCGGAACAACCGATAACTAATATGGCAAACAGAATCTTAATATTATTTAAATTTAATGGTATGTAACTATCTTTTGAGTTGGATTTTCTTGTTGATTGTAAAGGTGTAAATGAGCTAGAAACGTAATAACTTCTAATAACTCCTGTGTCAAAGAGTCTTCCAATTATCGAGTTAGCACATTCCATGTAGGGTGATAGATACGGAAGAGTGTAGACTAAAAAATATTTACGGGGACAGTCGTTGACGAGATGAATATTAGATTTATAATCCAAGCCTAATTTGCCTCCTAAATCATATTTACGCCCTACTGCTGCTATTCTACTTCCGTTTGCAATTGAACCAATGTAATTGGTAGAAGCATTTTCAATCACAACAAATTTTTTTGATAGGCTTCTACCTATGGCTGATTCTTGGGTAAATGTATCGTTTAAACTTCCAGAAGAACTGTACATCTTCAATCCAGATTTGTCTAAATCCGACAATGTGTCTATTTCTTTTTCATAGCTATCTTTCGTTAATTTAGTTAGCAAAGATGCTTGAAAGTAAATAGTTATTAAAAAGCCGCTTAGAATAGTCGTTATGATAACTATTCTAATAGAATCCTTCGTTGGCAGTTTGTACAATGAAGATTGAATAATTAACGCAAACGTGTAAAATAATGAATCACAATAATTATGTATCTTATGATCCGTAAAGTACATTAAAAAAGTACAAATAAAATAGGCGATGATAATGCAAATCCAAGAGTCTAAATGGAAAGTTGAAAATAAAACTAACCATTGGGGTATCATCCTTGCAGGCGGTACAATAATGCACAGCTTGTCCTGAGCAACTACTATAGTGAAAGATATGTTCGTTAAATTATAATAATTTTTTAAAAACATATTGTTGAAGCACATATCAGATCTGTCATAGATTAAGTCACTAATTGCTCCACAATAACTTCCGTTTTCAATTGATAAATAGCGACAATTTGAATTTTTTTGTTGAATTATGTAACTTGTAAAATTCATTTTGGCTTTCATAATCTGTAGAATTTCATTATCAAATCCAGAGAAATTTCCGTCCGGCATTAAAACAGCTGTTGGGGCTCTCTCAAACATCGAAATCCTCATCTCTCTTAAATTCATATTGATTTCTTTAAAATTTAATTTATTTTTAAATTCATTTAAATCGCTATCTACAATAATTTGATCACAATTATCTCCGTCACAGTAGTGTATCGGATATGGATATTGAATTAATAAATTACCGTTGTACAATCTCAGTACCTTAACACCTTTTGGTTTCATTTTGCTCCATATTTCTATCAAATAATTTTCGTACGAGTCTACTGTTGTTCTCGATTTAAGTATAATCAAATGATCAATATTTCTCAGAGCTATATTGTGCTCAACATGGACCCTGTTGTAAATTATTTCAACGTTTTCGAATATTATTATTAGTAATTTAACTCTTTTGATGGATAAGGAATTCATGTGATCGAAACTTACCACAATGAGTGGCCCTAACTCACTCGCTATTATTTCAACATAGCGGTTACCTACGACTCTTTCTATTAATATTACAATACCTGTTTGTGGCGATGGTGTTTTTAATATTGTTTGTGCCACATCCAACCACGTCTGCGATTTATTCATTTTACTTATATCATTCATATTAATTCTTTTTATAACGTTGTTGCCACCACAAAGTAAAATAAATGACATTAAATAATAAAACAAGTTCATGGTAAATTATAAAATACAAATTCCTTCCTAGATATATAAAAACCAAACAGTTCAACAATTTATATACTACTTAAAATAGGTTTCCACGTTGGGTTTTGAAGAAAATTCAAAAAAAGATCTGTGGATCTGAGAACTTGTAACCAAACTTCAAGACTAAATTATCACAACCAAGGAAGAATTAAATGTGCATAAAATCAACATGCCTCATGCTAAGTTTTTTAAAACCAAACACTCTCACGTCACAAATTAGAAATAATTATTAAAGTATTTAATTAAAAGTGAGATTAAATTTGACAAAGTAAAATAAAAAATGAAGTGAAAGCATTAACTGACTTAAAATACCAAGTTTACAAAATGAATACAATTTGTATAAATGACTAGACATATTTTTTGCTTTCATAAATAATCCTAGAGCTGAAATTTCATGTTAGAACAAGGTGTCGTGGGTAATAATTCTCCTTGATTCCCTTATAGTGGGAATGGACTTATTATGTTGACAAATAATAGAGACAGAAATGATTTTACTGATTTGGCTTTTCTGCTATAATTTACTCATCTCACTAAAGTATGATTTTTATTTTATCCAGTAATGATACCAATAAAAAATAATGGTTTTATTAAAAAATAAAAATATTTCATCCCCAATTATTTCTTTTATAGATAATTATCAAAGAAAAATGTGCAAATAAGGTTGTTGGCATGAAAGCAGTGGCGGGGTGGAGAAGAATGATTCCAAACTATTTAGGTATTTATGACTATTGTTTATACATATATATATATATATATATATATATATATATATATATATATATATATATATGTGTGTGTGTGTGTGTGTGTGTGTGTATGTATGTATGTATGAATATTTATATTAAAGAATTTATTGACGCTTTCTTTGTATAAATAAGACGAAAACGTTAATAGTTGGTTGTTGGAAAGAAGTATTCTTTTCTTAACTATCGCAACGGGTATCCAGAAAATAATACAGGAAAAAATATACGGAAAAAATACACAGAAAAAGTACAATGGTAAAAAGGTACTTTTCATATATTTTTTTCCCATTTACTTAGGTATTTTCCTCGATTCATCATGAAGATATTTCTTAATTTTACAATGCATCAGGACTTTAATCTTGATACTTACCAAACTTTGAAATCTATCAATATCGTCTGCACGGTTTGGCATGTTTAACATGATATTTCTATATCGCAATATAGCTGTGTTGTAAATATCATGTATATATCCTGACACACTCACATATAATACCATCATGTAAAGGACGAACCAATTGAAAAACAGATACTGAAATATAAAATAAATTAAAAAGGTAACTTAGTTGTTTCTATATATATATATATATATATATATATATATATATATATATATATATATATATATATATATATATATATATATATAATATATATATATATATATATATATATATATATATTTGTGTGTGTGTGTATATAAATGTATGTATATTTATATACATGTATGTGTATATACAAATGAATAATACAAAGAAATAAATTTAATATAAAATTACATAAATTCCGTAGGTTAAAATTGTGTCTAGGTTAAGTTATCACAAGTGCTACAAAAAACTAGCTATTAATAGAGTTATGGAACTCTTTCTTTGCAGCGCAAAGCACGAGCTTTATTGGAGAGACGTAGCCTTATTTTAATACATGATTTATGTTATTATACTGCTATGCGATTATTTTTATGTTTAATAAAGGCATTAAAAATGTATTTATCATGAAGTAAAGTTGAGAGATGTTGCATTACACGAAAATATCTATTTATGTCAAGACAATTGAAGTGCTATGTTTCGTCTCTTACGTAGTTTCTTTTGGGTTACCTACATGACCTGCATGACCTGACTCTAGAAACCCAGTGTAGTCCCTTACTACTTTAGAAAATTACTTACAAATTTAATCAATGTTTTAGATTCATTTATATACAGTGAATTCCCGATGGAATAAAGAAATGCGACTGATAAGACTACTAAAAGAAATAATGCTAAGTACGTCTGGATCAGAACTAAATCAATAACTATGTGAGTCTGAATATGGCTCACTATCTGTACAAAACTTAACAGACCCGAAACTGCAAAAACCTAAAAACAAGAAACATAAATAAACAGATCTATAAATCTGTTAAATATGATAAAAAGAGTGATCTTTAAATTAATAAAAAGATTGATAAATCTTGTCTTTTTCGTTTCTCAAAGCCAATTAAGAGCAGAGTTCCCTGAACTTACCCTTTTCCCTATTAAAAATTTCATTTTTAAGAGGCCATGATACAAGGGAACCCAGCAAACATTTAGTGTAGTGTGCTGGTAAAAAGGGCCTAAAAGTTATACCTACTTGCTTGGTTTAGAACAAGTGTTTCTCCCTTGTCCACCCTCTAAGACTACTACAAAACAATGTACAGTAGTAAGTTAATAGTTGTATTATAAGTTAAAGTTTAGGTAGTTATAATCTTACAAGATTATTTCTCTCTCTCAAAAATAAAAAAATAGCTACAAATGTTAAGATGACGGTTTTGGTTTTGATCGCTTGAAAGCTCGCCAAACTTAGTTATGAAAGGCATTTAATTGGTTTGTCGTAACCCCATCCTTTGATGCAGCATCGTTCATTCAGAACATACTTCCAAAACTTAGTTATTAAACTAGTTGGCACTAAAAAGTGGAATTAGGTGTTCTGAGATTTTCGAAAACGGTCTAGTTGGACGGTTATAGTAATTTTTGCTTACTTAAACGTATTGTAATGTTTTTTAACTATATCAGGGATTAGTTACCATAACGTAAATTTAAGTAAATGAATTAAAGTTTGTGGAATTTTACGCAATATTGTCTTATACTAATCATTTCTTAAATTTTGCGTCCCACTTACTTATCCACCATGGGTGGATGTACACATCGACCCCCTTGCACAGCCCTGAATATTGATTGAATATAACTATTTACCAGATACATTTGATTGAAGATTAATAAGGTTTTAGATATTATGTCAAAATACCAACTCTTTTCTGACAACAAGCCACTTTGCATTGTTTTGTTGTAGTATGGTATTTTGATGACTCTTTCCAAGTTATCACTGTGAAGTACAAAATTTGATCCTTCTTGTTGGTACAAGGAGCCGTATCCTGGTAATCCTTCTTCCTCCATTCTTATAACCATACCCAAGACCTGCAAGCACCGAGTGTTTTGTGCTCAAATTCATCACAAAGTTACTGCTTTTAAAAATAAGGTATTATCGATTAAAATTATATTTTAAACAAGAGGACTTCAGCCTTTTGGCCGCCCGCGGCCTCGGCGCTTCGAGCCTTGTGGTGCCGGCACTATTGACCTCTTCGCGGCCACATGGTTGTTGTCCTATATCAGTTCGTCATATTACAAGTGGCATACTGCCACGATATAAGCGAATTTTCAAATATAATAGTCAAAACGCGTTATTTGTTTACATTGTATTAGAAATATAAATCAATGAAACTATAATAAATTATACTTATAATAAATTTATCAGTAGTATTATACTAATACTGCTGATAAATTTCATACATGAGCATAAAATTTTAGCACGATTGATTCTTTTTTTAAATTTTTCTCTGATTCATTATTATGGGTTAATGATGTCACACGAATAAATTTACGTAAAATCATTCCTCCTAGGGTCAGACCAAGATCATCCAAGCTAGGATCAACCGGCCCCACAAAATACAAATAATGGAATGATATTAAGGAATAATATTTGTATTTTGTATATTTTTAATGGAGCGGTTTTTACGGTAAAAGTGGTTTTTACAACATGACGACTACGTAAGTTTCTTTTTTCGACCTGCTTCTAGAAGTCAAGTACAAAACTTTAAGGTCCCTTACCCAGGGAGAATAGACTAAAATTACCTCCTCCAATACCCGTACGCTGTTTTGGCGCAGGAGGTCTTTATTTTCTCTCTTTGTAGACGTGGTTACTCATCCCTTCTACTTCCAGCATAACCATAAAAGTAGGGCAAAGAGTAAATCATACTCCAATGTAATACTGACATCTACTGCTATGAGTAGATAAACCGCCAACATAAGCGCCAGCGCCCCGCCTAATTTTAAAATTAGGCGAGGCGCTGTAATATAAAATGCGCCAGTCCCCAAATGGGGCGCTGGCGCGTATGTTGGTTCAAACACAGATTTGTTTGCGACAAGCTCCAAGTGTTTCTTTGATAAATTAATCCGAATCACTATATTTAAGAGGTGCATTTCTACTGTCTTACTAACCTCATCTTAAATAA
The DNA here is from genome assembly GCA_018340805.1 of Microvelia longipes. NCBI lineage: Eukaryota > Metazoa > Arthropoda > Insecta > Hemiptera > Veliidae > Microvelia > Microvelia longipes. Next base: position 48,843,740 of record JACMZG010001911.1, on the reverse strand, counting down.
AAAAAGATCATAAGGTTCTGATCACAGATTTATATAGTATAAACTAAATAAAATACGATAATAAATAAGCCATTACAATTTTGCCTTGTTCCTGTTGATGGACAGTGTCTATGCGATCATTGTTAATAGCCAGTCGATGTCTCTCCTCTGTCCGCTCACCAGTGTACCTCCAAAGGAATCTAAAAGGATCCAGGATGTAATCACGTCTATCAGAATCATCGCTGTATCCAAATCGGCCTCGAACTCTTGGTCTCCCATATCTGATTGCTTTGAGCTCTACAAGATCGTCCATGATTTTATTAAATTATGAACGCAGATTGACAGGGTTCTGTAGTAAATATGTCATTTTTATGTAAGTTATTATAGTGAATAGTAGAGGTTTCTCTATTGTTGAACTATTACACAGTAGGTTGATGATAATTTTAGATACCTTGTTGCTTTTGCAATTTAAACAAATACAAATATAAAAAAACTTCATTTTTGCTAAAAACATATAAAAAAAAACACACACAACATACAACAAACAACAGTACAAATGGTAAATTAATTAAGCAAAAGACATAAAATTACACGATTTTCTGTATAATAATCTTACTAATGCTGATAAAGTTACTACAAGGTGATTCAATTGGAGGGTTTCTATGAATAAAATCAGTTGTTTTGTTTATACATTAGGATATTTAGTCCTTATCTCATAACCTTTTTAATCTCTGATTTATTTCTCTTTCGAATGGATTTGTACTCCTGTCACAAAGAAAGAAGATTATTTCCCTTAGCTTTGCTGAGAGTTTTACTAAATTTTTTCTTTTCCTGAAGCTATCTACTTCTAGAGTTCACGAATTAAAAAATCTTTGTCAAACAGGAATATCATAGTCTATTGATATTCCTTTATCTAAAAGACGTGTTAAGGTAGCAATATTATATTTAATGTATGGTCCTTCCTCAAATATTTGGAGCAAGAATTATCATAATAGAGTGAATAAAATTCCTTATTTAAATAAGTATGTCAAATAATGGAATATCATAGTCTCACCTTTTAATTTACCTTGAAATTTGTTAAAGATTTTTGTCTATCGTGCTGTGCTGTATTATAACAGGCGGCGGTTTCGTAATATTTAAATTCTATATGATTTTAGGAAGAATAAGTAATCTTGTGGGATTTTTTCGTTTAGTGTTTATGATAAAGACAATTGTATTATATATTATCATACAAGACACTAATATTTATTATATTATTGAATGTATTACATTATTATATAATAATAAAATCATTGGTGTATCCAATTTTTTCCTCGAACCCTTTGTCTTTTATATCAGCAGTAAAGCTCTTTTGCTTGTTGCGTTTTATTACAAACATTTCGCACGCTTTGACAGTGTTCTGGAATAAACATGTCACTTTTGAGTTTGTTATTATCATTTATAAAATATGAATTTGTGGGAATCAATTTTCTTATAATGGCCGATTGAAGGTCAAAATTATATTTATGAAATTTTGTTGTTCTAAATTGGTAAAATATAAGGATTCGGCATCTGTTTTCTTTTAATTAGATGATAGATATGGTCAAAAAGAAATCGAGCTCCATTAGTGATGGAAAGTTTGGTAAAATTGAAAAAAGTAGAGATAAAATGAAACATCGGTTGTTGTCTAACGAATCTACTGAATGTAGCAGTGATAAATCTTCAACTATATTAAACACAGTAGTTAAAGATATATTGGTAGATATAACTGGCCGTTCGAAGTCCACATTGTCCAGATTCTCTACACTTACGACTTCTGAAGAAACTGATACCTGGCGTGGTTGGATAATATTAAGTGAAACCAACCCTATTGCAGTTCTTACTTCTGAAAATGTTTGGAGAAAAGAGAAGAAAAAGGGAGACCTTACTCCTCATTCAGAAGCTGGAGACGAGTTGATCAGTAAACTCGCTCGTTTAGTTTCTACAGTAACTGGTTCGTCTGTAGTTATAGAAATGTCTAATGTCAAAGCTAAAGCTAAGAAATATGATTTATCTGACCTAAAGTCGTATGACACCACTTTTCAAAAGTTATCACAACTTTCACTTTTTAAGGACGATGCCGGTTTTCGTAGGCATAATAAAGAAGACACGGCAGATTTATCAGAAAAGCATAATTTGCCAGAAATATTCAAAGAGGAAGGAAGCCAAGCGTCTTCAACTAAACTAAGAGTTTTCAAAGCCAAAGTCACTCATAATAAAAAGGGTCCAGTGTGCTCTTTAAACGAGAGATCTCGAGAAAAACTATTTCTCATGTTTACTCCTTCTGATGAAAACGTCCAAAATGTTATAAATAACTCTCAGATAAAAAATAAAATAATTAGACACGAAATAGGTAAGTATTTAAAACCACAGAAATCATATGTTGAGACGACTTCCCTGCAAAGTAAACAACTTTACACAAAGAGATGGATTCCACCTTTCAAGCCGATTACTGATGCTGGAAACCTCAAACATTTGCCCCCCCTTAATATTGAATTAATTTATGATTTATTTTTTAAAGATAAAACAATTGAGAGGGACGGTTACAGTATATTAATAAAAGAACAACCGTTGCTTGTAGAAAATATTACATTATTTATTATTCCAGAAGAAGCTAAACTTATGACCATACAACCAGGTTTCGAACCTAGGTATTCATTTGAAGCTAGAAAAGGGGAAAAAATTCCAGCTGATTTAATTCCTACGCCTCCTAAAGCACCCAAGCAAAGCGGAAAAGTACCCAAGATGAATACTGTAAATACGATACCTGAAAATGATAAAGCAAGTGAAAATGTATTATCTGAAAATCCAATAATAAAAACTCTTATGGAAAATAAATTATGCGAGAAACCCGAGTTACTAGGTGATGTAGATGTATATTTAAAAGACGTAGAGAACCTCTTACGGAAATCAGTTGGATCGGATTTAGGGAAGGGTCAAGATAACGATACAGAACAGTCAAAGGTAAAAATTTCTAAAAAGAATCGCATAACTAAACGGGATAAATTCGTTGCTAAAGGAGATAAAGCTGAATCACTTAAAAATACTATTACCATTGCGTATGGTAACATTGAAAAAGAATTAGATGCAATGAATCTACCAGATTATTCAACTGTTAACCACTCAACTGATACCAAGGGTACAGTATCCCAAATCCTTTCAACCCAAGAAACTGTTATGTCTGAAAATACGTTCACTACAAAAGACGACGACATATATTTGGATAAATCAAAGGCTACGTTACTAAGCACTCCAACTATTAGTACACTAGTTGAAGAAGATTCAAATGAGAGACCTCATGTAGTAGAAATAATGAATGATGTAAGAGAAAATCGACTGAGATTGAAGAAAGATCCTGTCGTTCCTGTAGTGAAACCGATTTTGGAAACCAAGAAATCTGAGGGTAAGAAGCGAGTTTACTTAACTGATATGCAACAATACTGGAGCGAGTACCACACTGACACTAAAGTTTTTTATCACGAACCTGAGGATAAATTTGATCACTTTTGCGGAACTCCTGTTATTTTGGACAATAGGTAAATAGTATTTATTGATATATGTTTTCATATTAAACTGTAGAGCTGAAGATAAGTAAGTGCACAATAAAAAGCCAGTTTCAGCAGTATTTAAAAAAATCGGGTACAGGGTACCTCAAAACTTTTCTTCACCACATCGGATTCGCTAAGCTAATCCTCACTGATTTGGACTCGCTTCTTCTTATACCTTATTATTCTTAACAAGGTATAACCACATTCTCTCTGTATTATAATCTTAATTATAAATCTGACTTAATATTTTAACAGGGAAAACTTATCATGGAAGTTAAAAATATAGATTTAATCTTATAACAAAAAAAAAAATATATATATATATATATATATATATATATATATATATATATATATATTATTAAATAACCAAATATCAACAAAAATAAATGGTAAATTTGACATAGGACATTATGTCTCCTAGGTCTAAACCAATACTCCCATCTCCGGACTTAGCCTATCGAGAATGGAAATTAAGTTAGTTAATTAACTAATAAGTCAAATTAATTAATTATTAATGTAAAAGGTAGTTAGCTAGTAGACACTGTGTAGTGGGGGGAGTGGGGAGAGGCCGCAGTACCATGGTGGGGTGGACGTTCTCACTGGAGTTTGTGAGAGTGGTGGGGGGTGAATCCCAGTGGCGTGGACCCCCAACCACTCTCACAAACTCTGCCACTGGGGTTATGGAGGGGATGGTAGGGAGATGAGATCAGGACTCGTTTAATTTAGTCACTAGTAGCCAGGCAGCTCGGCCAGACGACGCTGGGTTGACTGAGGTCTCCTTTCCCCTTTTCCTACGGTAGGTGGGCATCGGGCCCGGGGTGTCCCGTCCTTCGTATGGGTAGAATCTGCACACGGTAAATCAAGAGTTTGTCTCTTCTCAGTTAATTAATAAAAAAGAGACTGGCGACCGTCATCAATAGGCATAGGATTCAGTGGTCGTCGTATTGCGCCCTTGGCTGGCCGGGTGTAGAACAGGTTCGCCCGCTCTCCCTAGAGGTGGTGACCGGTCGGGAGTGGGGTCATCGCCTACGGTGTCAAATTATATTTTACATAGGCTATTTTTGTATGTATTTTTGTATTCCTTTAAGGTCAAAGGAAAAATTAAGATTTTAAAATTAAAAATTAATTTGTTTGTTCATACTGTCTTTGTCAGCTTTTATATAGAGCATTTCCTAAAATTTTTAACTCAAGATCCCTGGGTGAAAGCTCTTCGTGAATTTATTTTGAATGACTGAATTCTTCATTAATTTAATTGATATTACAATTTATAACAATACAAAATCTTTAAAATAAATAAATAATGATAAATTTAAACTCTCATGACTTAGCTTACGGGGGTTAGAGTCTATTTCTAATAGTCTAGGACCATGCTTTCTTCATGTTTTTAAAAATTTAATGTCGGTGCATCCCAAATGTCCCACCTGGTATATAATTGCACCTTGATACAAATTTTCGTTAGTCAATACTTAATTTAATGAGATCATTCCAATGTTTTACAGGAAAGATGCCCCTTTTGTTTATAAATACAAAGAAGATTCTGAGATTCAAGTTGATTTTGAGGAAGAAACTAGTAATATCAGTTTTCCTGTTGAAATAGAGCCTAAAAAGCAAGAAACAAGCATTAAACGAAGTTCGAATGTTGACCCGATCCAGCACATTGTGACAGTAGATGAAGTCGATGAGGCCAAACACTCTCTAGCATATGCTGCATTCTCTTATAAAAGAGATAAAAAAGACTTAATCGGGTAAATTGTCTTTAAGATTTAAAATGTTTATTGTGAATCATTAGTTAGGGAATAAAAATGCAACAGAAATTTGTAGCAGATGGTTGTGCCAATAATTATTTTAAATTGCAATTAATAAGCAAAATAGCCAACATCTAAACTACAAAGCATTTTCTTCCACCGATTTCAAAAGTATTACACTCTTGAAAGTCAGCATTCATGAAGTACCCTATCGTTTATATATACATAGAGTGTATTAATAACTTTTTGTGGCAGAAACCCCGATTTAGAGCTTCACCCACAATCAGCTTCCCTTTTAGGTTTATCTTGATTAGCTGCCCATTGTACAATTTTTTTTAAACAAGTATAAATAAGTGTACTTTTTTTGTTGCTTTTGTTTTGCCGATTTTATATATATATATATATATATTATATATTATTTATATATATTATATATATATATATATATATATATATATATAATATATATATATATATATATATATATATATATATATATTAAACAAAAGTACTGAGATTGCTCAACTCCAACGTTTATGCTACTTATGTTTCAAAACAAAACAATCACAGTATTTATGCTTTTTTTACTCACCAGTCAAAATATTTCTTCTCACCTGAATTTTCTTCATTTCTTCAATAGATAATTTTAGTGAGGAGTCAAATTTTGGTACTAGTTGTTTTAGAAGTTCAAAAATAAAAATAATTAAGTTCATTTTAGCATGTGACTTCACTAATTTAAATAATAATAGTTTATAAATAATGATATATATGAAAAGTATTTTATATATTTATATATATATTTATATATATAATATATATATATATATATATATATATATATATATATATTATATATATATATAATTAAACATAGTACTGAGATTGCTCAACTCCAACGTTTATGCTACTTATGTAAGAAAACAAAACACCAGTCAAAAGTTTTTACTCACCAGTCAAAATATTCATTATGACGATTTGCTCATTATGAAGTTTGAATATTATGGCTTTAGGGGCGTTGCTTTAGAGGTCTTCAAATCCTGCCTCTCAGGTAGAACTCAATGTGTTATGATAAGCAAAAATAAATGACAAGAATGTAGTTTATCATGCGGGGTTCTCAAGGCTCGGTACTCGGTCCCATTCTATTCATTCTTTTCGTTAGCGATCTGTAAATAGTAAATACCAAACTGGACTACGACTCTGAAATCTATCAATTTTCTGACGACTCCTCAGTTACCTTGAAAGCAAAAAAATCTTCTCTGATTAATGTAAATGACAATAAAAGAGTAAGAAATGATTGGTTCCAAGCTAATAATCTTCATCTTAATAGACAAGATGAAGATGAGCAAGATGATCTTGCTAGTTACAAGACTAGCATTATTTGTTTCACCTTAAGAAGAGATCTTGGCGAGCACACCCAGAATAATTGTGCTAAACTTCTTGGAGTAACATTACATCAGAAATTATTGTGGAACCATCATACAAGTAATCTCACGAATAAGCTTAGTACTGTCATATTTCTCCCAGAAAAAACTGAAAAGTATTATATCTCAGCAAGTTTTACAAATTTTTTAGTTCTCTAATTTTGAAAGCAGATTACGATACGGATTAAGACTGTAGGGCTCTTGCTCATCAACTAAAGATGTTCTTCTGCTACAAAAAAGAGCTCTCCGTATACTAGAGGAGTTAAACAAATAGAAACTTGCAAACCTCTCTTCGTCAAATGGAGAATTATGACAATCTATAACATGTTTTAAGGAATTTGGGCTCTTAACTAAACAAGGTGATCTCCATCACTACGAGACTAGGAGAGGCTGTGACCTCAAACTACCATCATGTATGAACTAAATGATTATTTTAATTTGAACTTTAATAATTTGTAATTTTTTCTGTGTTTTTTTTTCTCATTTGTAATGTAAAGTGAATTTTTTTTACTAAACCAAGAATTGCTTGTAAATTTAATGATTGTAAAATTATATAAATAAATTAAATAAAATTAATACGTGACAGTACACTCTCACGTTTCATTTCAGGTATGTTCCGTCAACGTATTATAAAAATTCTAAAAAGGAAATCGCTGCTCTTAATTTCGTCGATAGATTTTTAAGACTTTACGAAAAGAATAATCAACGCAGAAGAAAGCTATTTTTATGTGTCGAAAATGAATATGGAATTCAGGTTATTTACTAACAATTTTTTTGTATTTAACAATATTAATTCTAAGTTAACGAAAACACAAGTTAAAAGTGAATCATTTTTGTAGCATTTACCTATATTTATAATACGTTTTTCAAAGTGTCTTACAAAAGGAACATGGTCGCCGGTCTTTGTCTAACTCGCGGAGTGGCATAATTCAATTCCATATCATCAATTCAAAGCCATATCTTTATTTCAAAGCCATATCTTTATTTCCTTTCATATTTCAGAAACTAGCGCCAACAACTATCAAACCTACTGGGTTACCTTACATGCAGTTAGATGACTGGCAAAAAGTATCTAAGTTTGTAGCTAATAACGTTAATTTCACACCGCTTTATGATCCTCTTTATTTGGTAAGTATAACATTACATACTTACATGTAACTTTGGGAAAAATTTGATAACTGAACTTAAAAGAATACTAATTTTTAATTGGAACAAAACTTATATACCTGTATTAGCAAAATTTAGAATTAAATCAATTTTCAAATTGATATCTTCTGCTTCTAAATCTGCTATATTAGGAATGAGAAGCATTGTAATTCGATTTTATTGAAAAGTATACTTAATTATATGTTTTCACGTTATTTATCACCAAATAATTCTGCTTTATTAATATATTGATAGATTTTATGTGTAAATCTAAAAATAAAAAAATAAAATTTACTAAATCGTTAAAAATAAGTTACTAACTTCTTCCTGAGACGCCTTTAATTAGCATAATTTTTTCTTATCAATGTTATCACCAACAGGGCTGAGCTCTTTCCAAGTTTGATTTGCGAATATTGCAAATAATACTTTCTATTAAATAAATACAAATAATTGGTTTAAATTTATATTTGACTGTAAAGAAACAAGAAATATATTACAAAAAGAAAATGTACTCTTGAAATAGTGTTGCCATCTAGCGGAACTAAGGCTTAACTACAACAAGAATGTGGTCTTGTCTTGCGCTCCAAAAAAATTATTCTTTTCGCAATGGATACATATTTTGCATTTCACGTTCCCAACAGGGAATTAAGTGAACCTAAACTCCATTCCTCAGAAAAATAATACATTTTTTTTCTTACCCACTTAGGCAACTTGATTTGTCGAGATAATTAGTCATTTCTTTTAACTGACTTACAAGTACTTTATTTCTTATTTAAATTCTTTATTTGCTTAATAAGTACTATTTAAAATTGTAATGAGTTTATTAATTATTTATAACGTATGTACCCTCTCCATATTTTAGCCTCATGTTCTGTATTCACCTGGGGTTGTGCTTGCAAGAGGCTGGGGAAATGCGTTTGAGCTGAGTACTCTGCTAGCTTCCCTTCTGATTGGCCAAGGATACGATGCTTACGTTGTATCAGGATATGCAAATGTCTTACTAACTTCTGTTGAGCCATCCAGAAATTACTTAAGATATGATTGCCCGTATTTGCTAAGTGATTCGCCTACAGATCCATTTCAAGATTTTTCAACAACATCCCACGTATGTGTCTTTTGTCCATTTAACGGAAAACGTTTAGCACCGTAATGCATTTTTGTTGAAAAAAGTGTAATTATCATAATTTAAAATGTAAATAATTATTCTACTTATTCGCCTCATGTGAAAATTTAAGTAAAAACGATTTTCCCCAGATTTTATAAGTAATAATAATAATAGTATTAATAATAATGCCCGTTTAGAGCCATGTGGACCATCAGTGATAACCCCTGTGGAAACAACCTTAGGTGGTAATGAAAACCGTTACGCTCTCTGTATAATCTAAAGTTAGCAATAAATAATTTTTAAAAAAATCTTATATAAACTATAAGAGTAACCTGGATAAACTAACCTGGCATGCGATCTCTGTGGTGTCATAAATAAATACTAAGGCTTTAACCACCTCAACCAAGGAGGCGGCAGCTTCATTTGAAATAAAGATAATTAAATTGGAGTTATACCTAAAAATTTTAAGGTGTCAAAGTTATCACTTATCATCCGTCTTACTTATGTTGTCATCCAATTAGTCGGTATGTTATTATAAAAGAAGTCGCATTTTATTTGAAATTTCATTATCCTTTCATCTTTTTACATATTAATTATTGTTTAAATTTCCTCATTTATAACGTAGATGTTAAGAAAAGGTATTGTGGTTGCAAACAATCCGAAACCGGGATTTCATCTGAATTATCCCTTTTAAGTGTTTTAAGAGAGTAGTAAAGTTTGTTGTATGTGTCTGTGTTTTTGTATCAATGTGTGTGTGTGTGTGTAGTGAGTCTGTTATCATTGTAGTAGCTAGAGAGTCCGAAGGCAATGTAATTTAGGTGATTTCCATATTTTGAGGATATATCATCAGCAAATATGATATGGTAAGGAAAATAAAATCGGAAAAATCAAGTACGATTACTTTTGTCTTGTCTGTTATATAGAGGCTTGGCTTGACTTAAAAAGAAGGAATTCTTATTATACTAAAATCTATTTAAAACATAAGGGTCGAAATGAGAGCTTTTATTAATTTATACTTAATAAAACCTTTATAGATTGCCAAAGTCATCGAGAACGAAAAGAAGCCTGCTAAAGAGATATTAACTTATCATCCCAGTGTACCTCCTTATTTTGGAAGTTCATATTTACGTCAAGCTGCTATTGAAAAAGAGCTAGAATATGAAGAGATGGTGCTGAAACAATCTGAAGAGGACGAAACTCGAGCATGTAAGGTGAGAGCACTAATGTTTGTAAATAATTCAGGATTTCGATCTCATGGAGGTTCTTCTTTATTCGTTTGACGTAAAAGTAGTTTTGTAAGTGCCATACTGCCTAATTATTTGTATGTACTTACGGCTGCAAAATTTAATCACTACTAAACTGTTTTTAAGCTGCAAAATGTCATTTTACCAACACTGTCAACAAAATATTTCAAAACAGTACGAAAAATGTTCTTTAGTAATACTCCAAGCTGATAGAAAGAATTTACAAGGTCATTCAATTGGAGGGTTTTTATTAATGAAATTAATTTGTTTGACATGTTAGGTTATACTCCGCAATTGACGTTATTGCAGTAATAAATAGTTTAAAAAAATTCAAGTTGACCGCCTATAACGATTTCTGCAATGACGTCAAACGTTATTCATAATAAAGTCAGGTTATAACCTCCCGATGCGTTTGGTTTGTTTAGATCGAATTGAATCATCTTATAAATTTCTAACATCTTGGTAATACTCTACGATAAAGTGATGTAGAAATTCATACAGTAGGGGTGGGGCGCGGGACACTATGGTCCAACTACCCCGGAATAAGCTGGTTTAGATGGGCCTGCAGTAAGTTCGCCGTTTCTCCTCTAGAGGAAGGTCGGTTCACCTTGTACGGCCTATATTAAATAATTAGTTCTTCATTTTTAGGATTTAAATTATTTAAAGGGATTTTCAACAACGTTAAAAATTGTCTTGTAAACGCCGTGTTATTTTTAACTAGACCTGATATCATGAACCATGACGTGCAGAAATAGAAATTAATTTGCATGTTTATTGCTTTCTTATTTTTGTTCTTTTGATGGAAAAATGCCAAATTTATCTTATTTTCTAAACAAATAATCTTATAAACAACTAAAAATGTTCAGAAAATTTGTCTTGTTTACATTCTAGTGTATAAACGTCTCGATTTAACAATATTGAAAACAGTTGTACAAGGTAAAAACTAGCGCTCGGTGCAGTGGCTGATGCAACTAGCCCCTGTTTTTTTAGGACCACCTCAAACCAGGGAGTTAAACCACTGTGTCCCGCGCCCCCACCCCGACTGTATTGAATTTCTACATCACTTTACTCTACGTCCTAGGGAGTCCTATGGTACATTTAAATATAATGGCAAAAAATTCAAAACACCCTATAGGAGGAAAAATGAATAAGTTGGGATATTGCATACAAAATCGTCATTGGATAGTATGAAACCTTGATATTTGTGCCAAGTTGCATTAGACTTCGAAAATGTGTTCGAAGGTATCGTGCCTCGCTGAAAATTTAGGACCAAAATACACATACAGACACATAAGATATACAAGCACAGATAAATAAATATATATATCTCTGTGAGTGTATGCGTGCCAATTACATTTAAATATAACACCTTGTTAAACGCCTTTTCATGTATCAAAATTGTTAATACGTCATAAGATTGCGTTGATAACGTCATTCATTTGAATAATATCTTGCCATATGCTAAGTTTCATCCGAGAAAGCCTTCCAGAGTTATTTTGGCACCAAAAGCGAGGTAAAAACTTTAACATGCTTATATATAAACCACGATAATATGTATATTCTTGGAATCACATAATCGATTTATTCTGGGAAACGCATATCGATTTTCCCTCAGTCCCCTTCCACATTTGACATCCAAATCACCGAAAGTTTTTGGCCACACATAACAATTCTTGTATAAGCATAATAATAAGCAAAATAAGTAGGTATGCTTGGTACAACATTTATTCAGCATCAATTTTACTTGATTAATTTGTAGCAGTAAGAATATTTGAATAGAAGCTCTAATTGGTGATTGGATATGTTTCAGAGACATTTAGACCTCTTTGACGCAGACGATCTTGAAGGTAAAAGGGTTCATTCCTGGGTTCTCATTCTTCCCGGGAAAAGAGGAGTAGAAGAACCGTTTTTCATCGAACCTTCAACCGGGTTCTCTTATAGCATTGAAGATCAGTATTACTACGGCGTTGAAAGCTTGTGGAACCATTCCAATTATTGGATTAATCGAAGTTTCATTTCACACGAAGAGAAAACACGATTAGAGGAAATTCAGGCAAATGCCATAGTAAAGAATAAAGAAACTTCTCTTCATGGAATACAAAGGTATGAACAGGAAATGAAATTAAAAGTTGAAGAAGGTATTAAAGAAAGAGAAGCTGAAGAAGAAGTTAAAGAAGAAGTTATAGAAGAAACTGAAGAAACTTCCCCAGAAAGGGAAAATCTGTTAAGTATATTTTCTACGCAACCATTCACCGACAAAGAGACCGAAGAAGAGGTAAACCAATTTTTTAAATATTAGCAACACAGCAGTGGGGAACATTTTAACGATTTAATTATTTATTCAGGTTCATGTGTAAGTATTTATACAAAACAACATTCTAGACAACAAAGGAATCAAATATAACCCGCCATTTAAAAAGTTACTCATTCCTTTGAAACCTTCGCTGAAATAAAATAAACACGTATTTTTTTTAAGAGATATCAAAGTAGAGCAGGGATTCTTAACCTATGGTTTGGAACCAATACTCTGACCTCTAATGATAAATGTAAACAGAGTTTTACATTTTTGTCAATTCTTTGAAGTCAAACAGATATTTCGTGGTGTTCAGTTCCAAAGGAAGAGCACTTTCAATGGAAGACAACCGTCCCAAAAATGTTTATTCATTTTCTATTTATAATATTATGATTTTAAAAACATCTGAAAATGTTCTGCGAAACACTTGTTGATTCTTCACGGAATACAGGTGGGGAATCACTCTTTTAGTGCAACATTTAACCTGGTAAAGGTTTTTTTTATTTATTTTTTATTTTTATTTCCTACACCAAAATAAAACAGAGAGCCGAGTTTGGTCTCAGAATTTAGTTCATCCATTAGAATGAATGGATTAACCATCTGCGAATCCATTAACCTGGTTCGCAGATTTTTTAAAAGGTCTGAACACTTCCCTTTATCAAAAGCTTACAAATCGGCAATTATAGGAATAATGGAAGATGATAAGTGGGTGGTCTTGATTGAACCCTCTTTTGAAATTGAAGGGCTATATTACATACCACCTGGGAAAAACTTATAATTTAGCCCTTCTTTGAAATACTTCCTTTGAATTTTCATATCTCAAGATTCATATAATTTCTCGTTATCTCATCTTCTTTAATTAAAATTTTAGTAATTTTAAATGTTAATCTCCAGAACCCTATTGTTTATGAAATATGTGTAACGTCATTAACCCACAATAATGACTCATGACACTAAACATATAAAAAAATTACAAATTTTAAAAAGTGTTTAGATCAGGCTGAAATTATTCACACATGTATTGTGTGATCAACACTTATGTTGATAACACTATGTGTAATCAACATAAATACAAATTTACATTTTATTATCAGCATTATTTTTGGTTTTATTGATTGATATAAATAACATGATGTAAATCACGTTTTTGATCAATACATTTGAAGATTCGCTTTTATCGTGATAAATTATATAGGAAATATATCATGTAGCCGCGAAGCGGCCCCTAGTGCCGAAGCCTGCATAGCGGCCAAGAGTCCGAAGGCCTTTTGATTTACATCATTTGGTATAAAATAACATTTTGATTCATAATTTAGGTTCCTAAAGTAATGTTTGCGCTAAGCAGTGTGAAAAAGTGGATTCCTCTTTTGATGAACAGTACTCAAATGTTAAAGCTAACTGACGCAAAGAAATCACCAAAAAAGGATTTGAAAGCAAAAATAGCAAATCTTCAAAAATGTTTAGACATGCCAAATTCTTGGTGTGGTAGAATCAGTATTTCAAGTAATCGTAAGTTTCTACTGAGCAATATTGATGATGATGTATAATAAATGTAAGCATATCGTGCTTTGTCTGCATCCGTGGCCGTGATTGTATAAGCACTCACATTTTAGCAGCGAAGATCCTGGGTTCGCTGCCCGAGCTAAGCTCTTAGTTTTTATGAATTTAGTTTAATATATTTTAAAGGGTATTGGCAGAGACTATTAAGTTCTAAGTACTCCGTAGTATTGGTATTATCCTCTCATTTTGGGCCGAAAGGCCTTAAACATTTCATTTTTTACTTACAGGGATTTTAAAAGGGGGGTCTCTCCCCCCTTTTAAATTTTGATCCGTTTGACATATTTAATGATGATTAACGAATCTTGGGTTAATTTTTTGTGTATAAAGAGAACTTCTTTTGGTGGTGTAAGTAACTTCGGGTGTCGCATGCAACAATGAATATTGCGAATTGAAACAATAGAAACAAGTAAATTTGTCTGATACCGCTATTTTGGCGAGAATAAGTCCAAAATGTAGAAATTGGGCATTTTAAAATTAGGGATGAATATAAGACATCTTGCTCCTGGCATATTTTTGTCTGTTTATTCTTTTATTTGAGTTTGTGGGTTGTAGGGAGGAATATAAGCAGTCTTGCCCCTAGCATAAAAAATGACTAGAGTAAAAATGTCTGTTTTTAACATCAGAATCCAAATTATTCAATATCTAACTTTCACTTATGCTGCTAGATTTAGGAAAAATAGTAACCCTAATTTGTTTTTAAATTTAGAATGTAATGAATGATTTGAACAAAGTTGACTAGAAATTCAAAACTGTGAACCTGATCTTAAAGCTTTCTATAACTAGTAGTAAATAGTTATAAAACGCTTAAGGTTAGCTTTTCATCTCTAGTCAGATTTGTAATTTTTTTCTTCGCAATTGGATAAACATTGTTTTTATTGTTCAGATAGATGGAAACGTGTAGCCTAAATTTAAGATTTCCTTCCACAGATGAACCATATTTAGAGGTGTCTTTACCTTCATCTGTTTGAGAATCATCATCCAAGCTTGCTAGCGTGGCTATAATGCTTATAAACTAGATCTGAGAACAATATTTTAAAACATATTTACATGTTTTATGCTTATTAAATGTTATTTATTTTACCGTGCGATATAGCAGACTTTCTAGTTTTGAAATACTTGAAATGGTTAATACTGACTCCATCTCTAGCACTAGAGCTATTTCTCAAGCTGTATATGCTTCTTCTAATTGTTTCTCACTGGAAAGTATGCTATGCGACGCGATAAAATGAATAATGTAAACAAACCCAAAAGTCCAGGTTAATTTATTGATTTTATTTAAAAGCATTCTAAGCATGTGCGTAGCCCCCGGAGTCTCCACATCACAATCGACACTATTTAACGTCAACACATGTATCAATCTTACGTAGAATCAGTACAAGTGTCAAGTGAAAATTTTTATCCTGTACAAACTGTACGATACATCAACACATGTCATGATTTTACAATGTCTCTACATGTAATGGTCTTGACACTCAGTAATATCGACAGACGGAGGGACCCTCGTTGAAGTCACAATGTAGCCCCGACATTACGATTTCTTGACACTATTAATCATTGTTACTTTTCGTGGTCTCAGTATTCGTTTGTCTCGACATTTGATAACCTCGACACTTTTAACTGAACCATTTGTCGATGTTACGTCTTGTCGATACAACGAGGAAACTTACCAGACTACAAATATTTCTAGTCGTTACGGGGTGGGTCCCTCATTCTGTCTATGTTACATAGTGTCGAGGCATTGCTAAACCATGACATGTGTCGATGTAACGTACAGTATTTACAGGACAAACATATGTCCCGTGACACCCTGTCCTAATTCTACGTCATATCGACATGTATACTAATGTCGAGGCTAAAGTGATGTAGAAATTCATACAGTAGGGGTGGGGGCGCGGGACACAGTGGTCCAACACCCTGGTTTAAGGTGGTCCTAAAAAACAGTGGCTAGTTGCATCAACTACCGCACCGAGCGCTAGTTTTCACCTTGTACAACTGTTATCAATATTGTTATCAGTGTAAATCAAACAGTCTATAAACTAAAATGTAAACAAGACAAATTTTCTGAACATTTTTAGTTGTTTATAAGATAATTTGTTTAAAAAATAATATACATTTAGAATTTTTTCCGTTAAAAGAACAAATAAAAAAGCATTAAACACGCAAATTAATTTCCATTTCTGCACGTCATGGTTATCATGATAGTCTGGTTAAAAATAACACAGCGTTTATACATTTTATGAAAATAATACATTTTAAATAATTAATAAGATTTTTAACATTGTTAAAGATCACTTTAAATAATTTAAATCCTGAAAATGAAGAACTAATTATTTCATATATGCCATTCAAGGTGAACCGACCAGCCTCTAGTGGAGAAATGGTGAACTTAAAGCAGGCCCATCTAAAACAGCTTATTCTGGGGGAGTTGGATCACTGTGTCCCGCGCCCCCACCCATTAATTTCTACATCACTTTAGTCAAGACTTTAACATTATTTTTAATGTTTTTACCTGGCAGGATTCTGCGTTGTATTGACCCTTGAATGTCTTGACACCAGGTAACATCGAACATGGTTCAGTATAAAGTATCGAGGTTACATCGTGTCGATACTACGTAGAATTCTGCCGAGACATCATCGTAATGTCGAGACTACGTAGAGCTGTAAGCATGTTTTTCGAACTTGAAAAAATAATTTCTTAAAAAACCGGGGAATAAAAAGGTAAAGTTATGACTATTAATTAAAAGAGTAATGACTGTAGACGTTTTTTCGGGAAACCTGACAACTTACAGCTTTGTTTTGTTTACTTTTTAAAACACATAAAAAATTGAAAAATTCTATATTTATATTTAAAAATATAATTTATTTCATCTAAAAATTTATATTTATCTATGACTAAGAATTTAGGGCATATTTCATGTATGATTAATGACATTAATTTTTCGGAAAGTTTATACGATTTCCAACGATAAAAAATTTGTGGCTCAAAAATTACTTTTCTAGTCGATATGAGCAAGTCCGTCACCCGAAAAATTAACAGAATGCGTAATAGCAGCGAAACGGTCAGGAATCGAGATAACAAAGACGTAACTAAATTTGTGGCATATCATGTCTAAAATTTCCTTCCAATTTTTCCATAAATCGCCTTTTACCCAGTATTTAATATTTTTATTGTTTATATTTAATGTTTTTTATTTAAATTTATTGTAGAAGTAGAACGTCGTATCAACGAGCCGTTTAAACTTAGTTTATACAAAAGGGCAGAATGCATTGAATATCAGGTAGGATTAAACGAAGACGGTCTTGTAGCTAAAGTTACAAAGTTTTTAGACCTGAATAGAACGGATCCAGATTTCGAGCTCCAAATGTTCGAGAGGAGAAAGGATTTGATGTACAGAAGAAGGCGCGACATAGTTTCCGACAAATTGACTGAATATTTTGCTTTCGGAAGGGAGGACTGTTTAAAAAGTAATTTAAACTTTTGATTGTAGCATATAAACAATAATCATATCATAATATTAATATAATTAACTAGTAATGCCTTGCATCAAACGCGTTTTTTATGTTTTAATAAAAAATATATGAACAGAAATAGCTAAAAAAGCCGGCGCAGAAACAAAGGAACTTGTTTCTTTTAACTATCAAATGGAGTAGTCCTTCGTTTAATAACTTAGATGGCAACATAAAAGGAGAAAAACGAGCTAAGAAATTTTAAATCTTTGAAAAAGAAATTAAAAAATTTGTTTTTAAGTCTAGCTTAAAATGAAATGAAAACATATTATAGGTCTTATTACCCTCATACTTGGTTGCAGCACCAGACTGCACTGCATGTTGAGTAAGTAATTAATAAAACAACCATAGTTTTATCAATTTCTACGAGAACTGCGTAGTCGTCGTATTCTAGCAATCATAAGAAGCTGATTGTTAAATATGATCTTACTTCTTTATACGCTAGACTTAGCCTTTTTAACTTGTTTTTGATAGGAATCTATCTCTAAATATATTTTTGTTTTCATAACAAACGGAATTGTTTATTATTTAATATTTTTGTGTTTTATGTTTATATGTTGCTGCTTAGGTATTTAATGTTTTGTTTGAAGTCTTGAGTTCTTTTTAGTAATTAAGCTGGCCATCAGTTCGTATCTGCCATTGTTATCTCAATCTGAGGGACAAACGCGGCGCAGTGGCTAAGGGAACAAAGGCCTCTTATTATCATTTGTTGCCTTGTAGTTTAATTACTTTGTTTCCTTTTCTTGTCAATTTAACAACTTACTTGCCTGTTTTAACCTTAGCTCATGAGTTTATCGATGGAGCAGATTATATGTACTGTGATCACAATCTTTACTTCTACTGGGACTTTAGAGAAGATGGATTAAAATCCATTCAGATGACTGATTTATACCTAAAACTTGAATACGGTGGTAGGAAAGATCACATGGAAAGCATTATTGTACTTTACGGGTCTAATATAGATGTTGGGCGAAAAAAACGAAAAGGCGCCGATGAAAGTGGGAAAACTCCTAGAAAAGAAATCCAGGTTGGAGCCATAATTAAATTACTTGCTATGGATAAGTAATAGGGATCAAAAACATGTTTTATTATTACGCTTGTAGGGTCATTTTCACTCATCCCGAATCATGGTTTATCATGGTAACATTCCCGAATGCCACTCTCCAGATAACCCCTAGGGTTAATGGTCCATAGTGGAGAGTGCTAACTCTCCACCCGCCCACTGAAGTTTGTCATTGCATAAGCTGGAGACAATGGATTCGAGGATCCAGACTTCTTTCAGTCGAAATCCAACCCCACATATGAGCGAGGATCCACGTAAAACCATGCCTAGGTTGGCCAACCATGAATTCAAGACCTTCTAAAATAACGATTCTAAGGATTACCTTATATAAGATTTTGCCCCTGCTGGAATGGAACCTTTAATCTCCAGCTTGTAATGTGAGCGTTATTTATTATCTATAGCTAACTCAAAAAATGTATTCGTCAATGGTAGATCCGTTGATTGAACTTGTTTTAAGTAGATGTAAATGTTTGACTTTAATGCACTTATTTGTTTTCTTTTGTCTCCAGCTTTCCTATTTTGTTTGTGATATTATAACAACTTTCAAACTAATAATTTAATACCTTGCACCTTTGTATGCTGTTGCAGACTATTGTCATGGAGTTCAGCCCATCACAAGATAAAGAGCCTTGGAACGATTTTTCTAAGATAACTATTAGAGTACCGAAAAATCAAATAATGATCGATTACCATTGTGAAAGGCAAAGAGTCACAGTAACATCAAAATTCATTAAGAAAAGCCACAATGACCCGGATCTGGGAGCTACTATGGCTGAAATTGCAAAGAAAAAATTAAACAGGAATGACGACGATGACGCCCTTAGTGAATTAGACGTGGAATATTACGATAAAGAATTAGACAAAGAAATCATACTTATTGATAGCAGTGAAGAAGAAGCAAATGTGGTTCCAAAGGAAAACTTAAAAAAAGGTAAAAGAAAAAGTCTTGCTAGTAAAAGATCGTCGGAACATGATGCTGAGTCTGGTGGATTGTCATCAACATCTAGGCAATCATCCCGTTCTTTGGGAACAACTAGGTCTTCAGTATCAGCATTCAGTTTCGCTTTATCCGACGACACTGATTGCTTTAGTGCCGAAGAAGAGAAAGAACTTGCATCGTTTTATCCTGCCAAACTTGCTGCTGACAACGATAAATCTTTATGGGCTTGTAGTCAAGAAAATCAAACGTTTATGGGCAGAAAAATTCCTAAAATGTTTTTTCAAAGATTAAGGCGTAGAAAATCTGAAGAAAAGACTCGAGCTTCTAAAAACTTAAATAGTTTTGACCACTTTTTAAAAGAGTCACCACCTGATAGCAGTGAAGAGGGAGAAGTGTTAAAAGAAACGAAAAAACGACAAATTAAAGCTATTGGTGAAACTCAAGAATTATTTAAAGCCATTGAAAAACAGGATTCTACAGTTGCTTCCATTGCAGATAACAGCAAATATAAAAAAATACAGCTTTGTAAAATAGAGCACGTTTTAGATCTTGTAAACAGCGTCCAGAATAATTCAAAAAGCCTTCAAAAAGTTAAATCCAAATTAGATAAAACTTTGCATAAGAAATCAGTTACATTTCCTAATGAAAAAGTGGAATCAATTGAAGAAGATTATACTATAAACACGCAAAACTTATGCCAGATTGAATCTTTAGAAAAGATCAGTGACTGTAGTATTCTGGATACAAATAATCTGGTAGACCGGAAAAAGCAATCTAAGAAAACTGCCAATTTTAAAATGCTAGAACCGCATTGCAAAATAAATAGTATAGATACAGTATTCGAGCAAAAGAAACCAATAAAATTGTCTCTAAAAATGAAACGTAATAAAAAATCGATTGAAAACGACAAAGCCCGCTTCATCATTGATCCTCTAATTATAAATGTTTATGAAAATACTGATAGGTGTCTAGAAGATCCGGTGGCAATGAAAAGAAAACGTTCATTCATTAAAACGGAGGCTAAAATGAAAAGTATCTATTCAGCTGTGAAAAGAGAAAATGAAGACAATGGTTCAAGTGGGGACGATGAAAGTGGTACATTGTCTGTTTCTTTTAAAAACAAAGATAATCCTACTATTTCAGAAGAAGAAGAGGGAAATGAAAAAGACGTCGATTCAATTGATAATGGAGAATACAATTCTGACGATAATTATTCTTTGAAGTCTCAAAATGCATTATCTCAAGATTGTATAGATTCTGATGACTCAGAGAATGAGAGCGATGAAGAAAAAGCCGTGTTTAGTTGTCACAGTGAGAACGAATCAGTAATCGAGTACCAGACGGAAGCAACTCATCATGAACCTTACGATTTTAAAGGTTATCATTTCAATGCTGGGAAAATGTACGCTAGAAAAATGTTTCAAGTAAAACAGACGTGTGATGACTTTGCCGTTGATTCTGACCAACAATCATCTTACGATGGAGAGGATTTATACGAGGCAGAATTTCTTGAGGCTGAAATAGACAAGTTTCTTGACAACACAATTGACAAAATTTATCAAGATGTAAAAGAAGCTAAAACCTTTATACTTCGAGGAGGTACGAATGAAGAAACGTCCGGTGTCTACTACTGCAACCTTAATGATAAATATATTCATTATGTGGACAGTTATTTTAAAAAAATTAATATAAAACGAGAAATGAAAGGGGATAAAGCTGTTTATAAAGAAATGTTAAAGCAGAGAGCAAAAGAACCAGACAAAATAATCAATCACATTAAAGAATATATAGCATGCAAAAAGAAAGGGATACTAATGAACTTGGATGAAAATTTGATGAAACTAATACCTCATGTGAGACCAACAACTATCAAAAAGAAAGACAGGCTCGGATATGAAATATTGACCGAAGACAGTGACGAAGAAGAGCCCTTAGATGATCTAACTAATCAATATTCCAATAATATATTAAACATCACACAAGATGGCAAAAGAGGGACAACAGATTCAACGGAAAGAGAAAACATTACAACAGCCGAGTTAATTAAGAAGATTGATGATGGTCACAAAGCTTCTTGCTTGTTAGACGCCGTGAATAATTTTAAGAAATTTAAAGATATGGAAACAGTTAATCAGCTAATAGATCTGCCCTTGCACGAGACGTTCAGTGATGTTAATATCAGAAACCACCTACAGAATGCAAAAGTTAATGATGGTTACTACATAGACGATACTGTTGACGGTCGTGTAAGAAAAAAAGAGGCTTGTGAAACTGATCTTGGATTTGTTACAGATCCTGATTATATTTTACTTTCCAAAGATATTGATTCACCAGTTTCAAGTTCATCTGAAAGCGATGTGAACGAACAAGAAAATAAACCTAGACATATGGAAATAGTGACTCCATGTGGCAAAGAAAAGATAAAAGAGGGCGATTTTTTTGAGCCTGTCTATTTACCAAATGACAAAACAAAAGATCCATTTAGAATAAAAAAGTTTAGAATGTTTGCGCCTTTAGATCCGAAAATATTAGACAGCGATTCTGATGGTTCTATTCATAAAATAATCCAAAAGAAGCGTAGAAAAGCCTTTGCCAAAAAAGATATCAAGGACGATATCTCCATCCCTTCCGATGGAGGACCCAAAGTCTCTATGGTGTCTATGATATCTACTACTTCTGCCCTTCAAGACTACAAGCGATTAGATGTAGACAGAACATTTGGACTGGAACCATTGGGTTATAATATAACAGAAGCCCACTGTCGAGTCGCTATAAAAAATGTTAGTAACAAAATTTTACTTTTGTTGGCATTAAATATACGCGAATATTTATTGCCAATAATTTACCTATATGTGTCTAATTTTTATAAATGTACTTCTCTGGTAGCTTAACTTACTGATATATGTTCTCCTTCAATATGTCAATTGTCTCACAAAGTTATCAGCTTTATTCAGCATGTCTTCATAAGTTTATCTATGAAAATACTAGATAGACCTAAGTCTATCATCTGAAGTGTACTTCAAGCTGGCAAGCTCCTATGATTTGAAAGGGTGGTTCTTTTGTTTCTCACAGAACCTACACATGAGGCTTGTTGCCAGTCCTATGATGTTTAAAAAGCGATTAGGTACTTTTGTTCGGGGTTGAAAGTGGCATGGTGAATTTTTGAGACAAAAATGAGCAGATAGGACTTTTCCTAGGGAGGATAATTACAGATTGATAAAGTCTCTGGTCAAACTATGTTTAAAAACACCGTGCGCAACACCCACTCGAGGATATGGTTATAACATGATCAGGCTGGTTGTTAATTTCCCTCAACACCATAGTGTTCCATGACCAATAGAGAAAGGTATATTCTTTCCATTAATTGATCATTTGAAGAACTTTAAATACCACAAATAGAGACATGGTCAATCAGTGTTAGTAGTATGAGAAATCTATTTTTGTTTGATATCCAGAAGTCCTTTTACTTGTTCTATGGAAGATATGAGTAACTTAGGTTGAAAAAATTGTCTAATACGTACATTATTAATTTCTTAGTAATATCTCTTCAAATTTTCTAAAGAACAATAAATTATCACGACAATACTCAATAACTTTCAGGAACTTAGAATTTTACTACTAAAACATAAAATTTATTAACTCTTTTCCTTCTTTTCAAGATGTCGTCTGATGACGATGTATCAAACGTGGACAAAGCTATTTTACTGGAATATTTCTTGTCTATTGAAGATGAAACCATCAATTATGTTCGTAAAATAGAATCATACGTAAGTAAGCAAATATTCAGGTATCATTTCATATTAAAATTTCAGGTATCACGTGATACCTTTATATACAACCGGCGATAAACCCTTAAATACATGTCTACACTGGCACTTACACTGGATGGATTTTTATTGTGAAGTTTAATTGTCAAAAGAAATTGGTTACTTGAAGTTTGGCAAATAATTTTATCATTATTGTTTTCAATTAGCAAATTTTCATCAGAAAATTAAGATTATAAGGTTTGTTCGAATGACAGATGTAAAAGGGCTAGATAAAGAAGGAACGATTCTGTTTGGCTTCCTGATACCCAAATGTATTGTGTAAAACTATTTGTTTATATATGTGTATTTGTATTATAAAATACTTTTTGCGTTTGTTGTTACTAAAAGAAAACTGATTGACTGTTTCAGATCAATAATTTATTAAATATTAGAAAGGAGGAAAGAAAATCAACAAAGAGGAATATTCTTAGAATGAGTAGAAAAGGGATAAGAAGAGGCAATTTTAGAGTTTTAAAACAGGTATGAAAATCTATTTTTATGCAGCTCCAGCAAAAAAAAGTCGATGCACTTTATAATTTTGTGAACTATTGTAGTTTATTTATGAAGAGTACATGTATGATATTAAAAATATGAAGATTCTGAAATCATTAACATTATTTTAATGATGGTTTAGCATTTGTATAAAATATTAATTCTTAAGGGTAAAAGAAGAACTATTAGTTTTGGGACTTTGGAAAGAGTACTCCCAGCATATCTTTGGAATTAATCATGTAGAATATGAATATAAGGTTAATCCTCAAATGATGCTACCTTCTAAATTCTTAGCTATATAGCTTGCACACTGTTAAAACTTGAATTAAATGAAGAGCAAGAAGTGGCTTTTTAACAGGATCTATTTCATCATAAGTTAATGCTCAATTAGAATTCCATAAGACTTAGTTGTTATTGTTACAGAAACTAATTGATTATGAAAAACTGCTGGACGACGCATCCTTCACTTGGGATTTGCTGGAACCTTACATCCACCTCCTGCTACCTGAGGATCACATCAAGAAATATTCATTTCAAACAGCCGAGTATATCATACGATGTCTTACTATTGATTTCGTTGAACGAGAGTTGTATAAACTTAAAGAGTTGTTTAACACATATGAAGAGGTATCAATATCTGTTAACTTTATTAAGGTCTATGTCTTGTAGAGTCATAGTTGTGACATTAAGCAGGTACGTTGTCTTGTCTGGAATACCTTCTAAAACTCATTCTGACTTTACTTCACCATCTCAAGTAAACTTTAGAGACAAAGTTAGCATTATTTAGCCATTAAATGGTATCTATAATATTAATTTAACAAAAGTTAGAAATTCAAGGGTCGTCTACATGGTCGAGGTCGCACCGAGGTTACGCTCTCAGTTTATATAATCTGAGCGTAACGGTTGCTAGCATCATCTGAGGTGGTTCATTTATATTATTACATATAAAAGGGTTTAAGAAAGAACTTATTTTGCCATAAGTTTTATAAGAGTCATAAGTTCGAATCAGTGGCAATTCGAACCTGTGTCGGCGATAAGAGGCTTGGTGTATGCTTTACTATGTGGAGGCATAAAGAGGATGTAATCCCCCCTCCAAAAAAGTCAAATGGGCTATCAAATTCTTGAAATTAATGGGAAGATCACCCATTACATCTTAATGGTCATTACATCTTAAAACATATCAAAAATTATGTCTGATCTCACCCATATGCCTCATATTGTCCCCTATCTCCTAAGGGTATGCCCTAAATTATGAAAAAAGTAATATAATAAGCACATTATTAGCTTTAGAAATTCTTCGGATAAAAGTTTTAAAACATAATTTCTACGATTTTAAAGTTGCCCGCTCTTACACGTGAAAAAAAAAGAATGTATAGATATTTCAAATAAAATCTTGTAAGATAGATATGGTGCAAGGCCAACATTGTAATGTTGAATTTATTTTACACAGAGAAGCCAATCAGACAATCCCTCCGCATAACCTTCAGTGTAAAAAGCATTAGTTGCAATATGAATTTTTTCATGGCAAAGTTTTGTTTTAGCCGACCTATATTCTGATTCTACTTGAAATATGTGGCATAGATCGTGTCTGGAATTATAGCGAATATATATAAAATGAGCTTATAAGGCTGGGCTTATTATGGGAGGGTGGATGTGTCGATCATGTCTCTTTTGCTATAAGTATAGACGCTTCTCCTCCAGTCAACCTTTGTTCTAATTCATCCTAACTCTAACTTCAAGGGAGGATGTGTCGATCATGTCTCATTTGCTATAAGTATTGACACTTGTCCTTCAGTCAACCTTTGTTCAAATACAACTCTAACTTCAAATACAAGTCCTGATAATCCTGTGAGAGATGAATTACAATTTCATCTATTATTTTTATCTTGTTTAAGGCTCGGAAAGATGTGATAGAAAAGAAAAATTTATACTTAAGTGAACTTGAACATTTAAGTATAATAGATAAACGAAGCTATGAAGCTAAAGTGATAGAGTATAATGAAAAGTTACGCAGAGTTTCCGATAAAGCTCACGTTCTTCGCTTTGTTATTTTAAGGCGAGCGAAGCAATCATCAAAGAAATTTAAAAGCCTAGTCAATGAAATAAAAAACGACCTAAGGATTAACGAAGCGTATAATAAAGCTAGAGAAAGATTAATTTTGCTAAATCTATCTAAAAGATGGCCGGAACATTTTGAGTTTATTAAGGTTTTTTCTGGTTTACCCGTGGCATCTGAGCCTAATGACTTTTCGAGTTCCTACGTCAGCCCTATTGATGATTTGATATTAAAAAAAGTTATTAAGAAGGTGAGGCGAAAACCGGCCAAGTATCAGTTTACTGAGGATACTTTTCAACGGTTTTATGATCTTATGGAAGAAGACAGAGATTATTACGAGGGAATTAAAAAACAGATTGACGTGAAAGAATTTAAAACTAAACTATCCACTTACTCGATTTTTACAGATGTACAAGCGGGCCAAAAAAATGAAAGTCTGGCAGCTTTTATAAACAAAATGGAAATAGTTAATGATTTAGATTGGACAAGTTTCTTATTTAATATGGAATCGGATGAGGAGGGAGAAGAGGGAGCTGAAACAATGAATAATGACACTAAATCTTCCATCTATAGTAACTTGGGAGACAGGAGGAGACATAGTGTGAATCCTTATGAGATGTGTACTAGATCTCTCCTTGAAGAGTTGATTATAATTAGAGGTATAGAATCTTGGTCAAAAATATCTAAAGATAGTCTCTTCCCTAATACGGCCATTTCAGGGAAATCAGTAATGACTGGACTAAATAATACTTTTGAAAGTGTACAAAAAGAAAAGGATTACCAGTTTTTATCCAAATATGGAACAGAAGATGTAGGGAAAGAAATTCGTGACAAGTTACCGAAATATTTTACGTACATTTAGTCTTAGATTTTCTTAATTATACTTTAAAATTTTAAACATCTATTTTATTTGGTATTATTCATTATTTGTTTACACTATAAATGTAAAAAGTATTATACCACTTAGAGCGTAATTATTAGCTGTATAATGCTATTATTTAAGTACACTTCACAGTATCATTTTGAGTATATCACTGATTATGATTAGGTCAAATTGTTTTCTTTTCCACTTTTTTCTACCTGTACGAATTATCTTTTGCTCCAGGCGGTGGTGTTACAAAGGGTTATAAAACTCTAGGGTTCTTATAAGTATTGGAACGGGATACTGCGCAGGTCCTTATAAAGAATACCCTTCTCTCACATAAGAGGTTAGGTCCGTTCCGTCGAATGACTATTCCGTCGAAAGTCCCGTCCGTCGAAATTTTTGATAGAAGAGTTTCATTTTCAGTTTCAAAAGTCGAGCCATGCCGTCGAAAAATATAAATTTGACGGAATGGTGTTTCGACGGGCGTCCCGTCTGTCGGAAGTCCCTTTCGACGGAAAGATCAATTTTTTCGATGGAATGGCCTTCCGGCGGAAGGGCTTTTCGACGCTTGTGTACTGACCCGACATAAGTCCTTCAGGATTTTGAAAAGAACGGAAATTTCCGACCAGCTGTTTGACAAATTTAAACTGAATTCCCAAGTATTTATATAAAAACACTAGCTATTAAATTAAGAGTCATAAAAGTCCTTATTCATTATAAAACACTGGCCACTACGCGTCCCACTTATTTACTTGTACGTCTCGGAGATCGAAGTTTCAACCCTCTAGCATAAACACACTGGGACCTACGATAGTAAAATACACACACATACAGACAGATAACTTGGTAAAAACAATTCAGGAGGTCCTAAAACTACTTTTAAATAGACAAATTAGTAGTAATCCTACTTTCAGATTTTGAGTGGGAAAAAGAATACTTTTCCTCTATACATACGATGTAAAGAAAAAAAAGAATATATTTTAATTTAAAATACAAACAATACATTTATAGAAGTATACAGAAACGAACTGTTTTCAAATTTTATGATCCATAGGTTCTGAAACGTAGACATTTAATGAATAATGTGTGTTGCAGTTACAATGCTTCCCCATCTATAGAGTAAAGTAAAATGTTGAAGTAGTAAAATAAATATCGTTAATTTGTAGCTTGGTGTAGTGGAGAATTTGCCGTGTTTAAAATCTTATCCTTGACCGGGATATAAAACAAATAATTATACCCCTCAGACGGGTCCTTGGCGCAAACCCGGAAAAAAAGGTTGCCCTCTATAATCTTTTACCCAAAACAATTGTAATGATTTAAAGTAATGTCATCTTGGTCATGAATATCATAGGATATGGGTTATTATTGAGGTTAGTGTTCCAGATTTATTGTTTTATTTGGTTTGTTGAAAATTCAAAGAATGAATAATTATTAGTTTTAAAGTGTTAAATATATAATCATTTCTGATGCAATGGTATTTATGGTTATTTCTATTAGACGGATAGCATCGGGAATCAACCCTGTATTGATTTTTACTTAAGGATTAACTTTTAACCCTGTAAAGCTATAGGTTTTTACTTTTAGGCACATAGGAAAATTATGTGCTCACTCAAAAAATAATAATTTTTAATTATACCACTGACTGATCACAACACTATTTGAGTCCAAAATAATATTTATATATCATATAAATAAAATAAAATTATTCTGTATTCTAAAATAATAGGCCTTATATAATTATTCAATTAATGGCCTATTATGTTAAGGATATTATTGTATTTTTTTAAAGTTAAAACAAACGATTTAAGATTTAGATTTTTGATCGTCATCTTATCGAAACAAGGAATTTACCAAGCAATCATAAAGCACGGCTTGAGAATCGCCTGATAGACAAAAACATCTTAAACAAAGAATTTTCTTTCTGCTGCAGCTGGTAACAACTTTTATTTTTTGTATTCCTCAAAGGAATAATTAATAATTTGTTGTTTAATTATTTAAATAATTTGTTGTTTAAAATTAATAAAATATGAGGTAACACTGCTTGTTAATGAATTAAATAAATTAATATTCTATTAAGAATAATAATAATCGGTTTAAACCCGGTTTGAGTTTTGTTGGAGTTCATTAAAAATAATAAAAAGAAAAGTTTTTCCTCAAAATAAAATTTTATTGGAAAAGCGCTTTCAACCTAACTAACAAACAAGTAATAATAAATACATAAAACAAAAACAAAACAGTAAATTTGAAGTGAACAAGTAATAGGGTAATATAATATAAACACAGAAATGGGAACAATAAAAAACAAAGAAATAAATTTAAAGAAATAGAATAAATAAAGATAAATATAAATTTAAAGAAATAAATATATATATATATATATATATATAGTGAGAGAATTTTCTCTTTCTCTTTATTATATCTATTTATAACGGTTAAACAGGCAAAAACACATTTAGTTAATGACATCAATGCATAGGATATCGTTTGAATAAATTTGAATAAATAAAAAAAACCAAATTATCATTTCATTTCTAACTATTGGAGGAAACATTTGGTTTCTTATTATTTTGCGTAAGACTCAAAAAAAGTATTTTGTAACACTCATTTATATTTTTAGTGTGAGACAAGGTTAGTGCATCCGTGATTTGAGTTGTTTTATATCTTACAAAATGGATGACTCCTGGAGCCCAGTTAGATATGATGAAAATAGTAAGTGTTACTTTTTTCACACCGTAAGGTAATTTAGTATTTTTGATGATCTTTTGATAATAAATGATAATATATATATATATATATATATATATATATATATATATATATATTATATTATATATATATATATATATATATATATATTATATATTATATATATATATATATAATATATATATATATATATATATATATATAATTATATATATATATATATATAAAAATATGGTATACACATATCATTGGAATATCTCCCAACTAAGAAAGTTAAAAATGAGGGAAGAGGGTCTAACGACAGGAGATCTATCATCTCTCTCTAATTTCTGCCATTAAGTTTATTTCGAATTTCTGGTTACAAGAATCCAATGCGTTAAACGATACAGTCAAAATAGCGAAGAAGAAAAATTAAATATGCGAAGTGAACGAAAAATAAGAGCCCTTGGTCCCCTTGGCGTAACCTAGTGTCGAGGTAATTATATTTGTGGGAGAAACTCATTTAAATTGAATTCCAAGCTCAATTCAATTGTACGTATTATAGATTCTATATTCATACTATTATTCTGTTATACGTAGTTCAATATAACGTATTATAGATTCTATATTCATAATATTATTCTGTTATACGTAGTTCAATATAACGTATTATAGATTCTATATTCATAATATTATTCTGTTATACGTAGTTCAATATAGGTATTATAGATTCTATATTCATATATTCACTGTTTATGATATTTCTTATTGCAGATGAGTTCCTGCATTATTTCTTTGCCAAATACCCGTATGGAGGATTAGTTATAGCTGGTATATATTTGTATTTAGTAAAGAAATTATTGCCTGATTTTATGAAAAATAGACAAGCATATAACCTGAAGATAGTATTGCTGATGTATAATGTTTTTCAAGTATACATAAATTGTAAATTAGTTTCAGCCGTAAGTATCAGTCAGTATACCTAAGTTCACATAAACTAGTAAAGTTTAGGTTAAGGCTAAGTTACGATAGAGGCACTGATAATTTAAAAAGTCATACTTCTTTTATATTTCCCTTCTGATATTTGTCGTATCTTACGCTTAACGAAGACTTAAGTTGTGTATGTTGGCATAACGTCTGTTATACCTATAGTTGCTCTTGGTTGAATAAAAATTGTAATTATTGTAAATATGTTTGAGATCAGTAAATGGAGTTGTTATCAGTAAATTTCCTGTATAGGTCTGCCTTCGAGGCCAGTGGTTTCATGATCACATAACTACTTATTGGTCAAATTACACAACGTGGGGGGGGGATTGTAACCTTTTGTTCAATCATGTACCTATTACATGTTTCATATGCCTTTGTCTACTGAATATAAGGGCATTTCTCACAGCTGTTGGTCGAACGGGTAATTGAGCTACGAACCCCGTGGCCAAATACCACAAGATAGACTCATCATTACAGATCGGCTAACAAGGGCCAAGGTTCACTAGTTTCAAATCACCACAGTTTGGAAAAGGTGTTTTTGTGAATCTTTAAAGAGAAAATTACGTTTTATTAACCTGCAGTATTTCACATTTAACCTTTTAAAATATTTGTCGGTGTATAACTCTTGGTGTAGAATAGGCTCCAGGAGAGAATTTTCTTAAATAAAAAAACCCTTATAAGCTTATTTCTGATACAAATTTGCTAAAAAGCCAAATTGCTAACAAAGATTGCCCATAATCCAAACGCTGGCCTAACTTGGACACCGTTCCAATTTAGTTAATAGCCTAGCTGAAAAAAGCTAAATCAAGTTACTTTAAGTTAAGCTAAAAAAAAGTCACTTTCTATTCGTACTCTTGTTTTATTTATAATTACGAAAGTTGCACTTCACAAAACACGATATTCCAGAGTACGTGAAATAATTACTGAAATTAATTATTGAAATGCTTCTTTCTCCAAATAATGTTTTTTATTTCGATATGTCTTCTAAATTAAAGGCAAGAGACCTAAATTTGTATTATGTGAGTATGATATTAGTGTGTTCATGATTACAGTCGCTAGTTCCAAATTTCTGGAGTACGTTTTGGGATCTCCACTGCATTCCAGTTTCTCCTGACACCACTCATTTCTACATGTATGTAAGTTTATTTTTTATTCGTAATTTTGTTCATTAAATAAACAAGTTATAAATTAATAACTCGATTTGCTAACTGTGTATTCCAGTGATGACGACGTCAAGTTAAATTTAAGATCAAGGTTTCGATTCCAGTTTTAAGGGTAGCAAAATGTGCTGTTGTCTACAATTTTTCTATATGCCTGAAAATCCTCCCCCAGTGGACGTAAAACGTGTTTTCTTCATTTACCTTCAGACTATACCAACTGTGCCTTATTGTATCCCAAAATTTCTCAGTTGCTACTTGTTGTAGCCTTGAAAATTTGTACAAATCCTCTAAGCTAATGATTTAGTGTTGAAACCATTTAGATTTTCAATAATGCCATCAGAGTGACCGCAATGTAGCGTATTTTCGTCTCTTTGAATGCAATAATCCTATTTTTATGCTTTAGCAATAACCATTAACAAGCTTTCATTTGTTCATCATTTGGTTGCCCGTGGTTGTCTCACTCTGCACTACATAGCTAAATCTAAGAGCTGACCTTTAATAAAGTTGGTTTAACATTCATTATTAAATTTTTTTCCTTTTTAGGTAGTGGACACTACAAACCTTTACGTTTATGTCAAAATTTTAGATTTATTTGACACAGTAAGTAGGCCTTTAAATTATTTTAATAATAAACTTCAGTTATTATTTTAATTTTAATTAAAACGCCAGGAAACAAACAAAAGCCTTTCAACAAGAATAGTAGTTTACTCGAGTCTCACTCGACCCATAGAGATAATACCTTCTCAAAAAAAGTTTTAAGTATTTTTTACATGATGTCCTTATGTTGGGTTGAAAGCGCTGTGTTAATACACTTTTTTTTGTAAAGAGACACTTACCTCCGTTTTCTGAACAGTTACAAAACTGAACAGTTCAGTTTTGTAGAGCATTGTGTTTCTATCTATGATGTCCTACGAAGATGCCTCCCATAGTGGAAGCGAAACGTCGGATTCTTCATCTACATTGATGCAGTCACCACCGGAAAATTTAAATCTTTATGATCTTATAATTGTTTTTTTATTATAAGGGCAATTTTGAGCGCTGAACCGAGTAAAACCGGTCGATGTTTTCTTTAATTTTTTGTCACTTAAAGTATTCATCTTTAAGTGACAAAAAGTTAAAGAAAACATTTCGATAAGGCTGCCTTTATAATGATTTATGGGAGTCTAAATTAAATGTAAACAATGCGTGCACTCAAAGTCAGGGGACCCAAATTATCTAGGTAGGTAGAGTAGAGAGGTAGTATTAGTATACAAAATACTTTAGGCCCTTATATGAACTCCTCACTGTAAACCCTTAGAAACAAAAATTCTCACAATTTGGTTTAATTGTCAGGACAGGAGGGAGCTACTTTTAGTTGCTATTTCTAGCAAACCTTATAACTCCTTTCATAACAATATTTTCCTGTTTTACCTCAGCTTGAAATCAGCATAGGTAACCTCCGTTTTATTTTTTTTAACTTTCAGGCATTTATTGTTCTAAAAAAGAAACAAAATCAGCTGTCGTTTTTGCACATTTTCCATCACAGCATCGTTGTTGTTGGCGCAGTCTTATCATTCGCCGATCAAGGTAAAGCTGATTTTATTTATATAGTTTACGTTAAACCAGGATAATGTATTTAATTTAAGATACGATGAGGATTTATAATTAAAATAAATATATTGAAAATGTTATGCTTACCCCAGATAAAGAATCTGATGATGTAAGCTGTTGGCTATCAATTTCCCTGGAAAGGTTTCGGCCTATTTTAACGAGGTTTGTCATGCTTATAGATCCTCATATTTATTTCATGCCTGATACTCAACTTAAATCTTAAGAATCGGGCTTAAGCTATGACATAAGCCATGGGCTTAAGTAAAAACAAAACTAATTTGTTTTCTTTTATGAAAGAAAACAAATTAGTTAAATGCATATATTATTAAGATAATTTAAGAACTACTGAAAGAAATATAGTCATTGTATCTTTGGCATTTGAACCAAATCCCTGAAGGGATTAAGTGATAAACTTGAGATAAATTATCTTTAATAAGATAGGTTATTAACCTATCTTTAAAATTAAAGACAATTTACCTGTCCTCCTTCTAAAATCATGTCTGGACCTCTCTGAGAAGTCCTGAGAAACTGTCTGAGAAGACACTATATTATTTTATTATCGTTTTTGCTTTTTTTTAGAAAAACTTGGAATCCCAATTTTTGTTCTCAACTCCTTTGTCCACATCATAATGTATTCTTATTACTTAATGTCAACCTTTGAAATAACGAAATGGGTTTCTAAATACAAGAAATTTGTTACACAACTTCAACTGGTAAGTCCTTTTGAGTTAATTTAATGTTTAAAAATTTCTAATGATGAAACGTTTCTGTGAAGTATAAAGACCTGATAGTAACTGTCCAACATATTAAGGGACTTGAACCGTTGTGAATGAACCACACTTAAATAAGGCAGAAAAAATAGACTTGTAAATGAATTTCTAACCTAATTTCAACCCTCTAGCCTATAAGGTTTATGCTATTTTGAAGAACCTCATACTATACATGCTTTTACCGCATTGTAAAAACCAATCAAAAGGTCTTCAATTAATCCTAAATGGAGTATCCATTAATTTATGGGTGAGTTTGTTAGAGTAAGAAAGGAATAGTAAAAATCTTATTTATCTCCAGACGGTGTATAATGTAAAGTTTATTAACTAGTTTTTAAACTAGTAATGAGCACTTTTCACTTTCAAGGGAGTGAAAAGTGTTCTCTATCATTGGGTTATTAGAGCCAATTATATCAATTTTTTAGGGGAGTGGTGTTCTTTAAATTTATACAGGTGACCGATCAATTGTTTGTCATTTTCCCGGCGGTGGCACCCCAAAATATATAAGGGGGCCCGACCAAAAATGTTTTTTATTGGCTCAAAATCCGTTTCAGGTTAATTGAAGTTGTTTGGAGAAAAAAAAATTGTTAGTCTCAGCCCCCCTAAATTTTTAAGGGGGTCCGACCCAAAAAATAAGAATAAATTATAACAAAACATGTTAAAATAAAATCAACGTCTGGAGATAAAATCTTGTATGCATCTTGGGAGTAAAATGCTATTTTCCCCCTCGCAATTACCTCCCTTGGCTCTGCCTCGGGAGTTAAATACTTTGGTTCCCTCGGCTTACGCCTTAGGAACCAACTAACTGCTTAAATAATAGCATTTTTTACTTCTGTGGTGCATAAATAACTATTAATATTTTCTTTTATAATAAATAATGCCCTTAATCTAGGGCAAAGAATATAAAAGGTATAGAATGAAGATAGGTATTTTTCTTAATTTTATTAGCTATCTTTATTCTATTATTTTTTCTCGTATACACAATAACGTCAGACAGATGGTAGGGGTGAACTTTGAGCTGATTCCTAACGACAGCTCTGAAATTGCCCTTTTACAGTAGTATTCTTTCCAGTTTTCTTAGCTATTATTATGCATTCTTATGCACACATCTCGTTCTTAATTATTATTATTATAACGGCACAAATATTTTCTATAATATATATATATATAATATATATATATATATATATATATATATATATATATATATATATAATCATTTAGATAAATCAGTAAAGTGCTAAAAAGAAAGTAGAAATTTGCTAAAATTAATAATACAGGTGCGCAATCTTGTGGTTAGCATAGTGACACTACCAAATTACATACTAGCGCTACTGTTAACAGGCAATGAAACTAATCTTTTACTGACCAAAATAATAAATCCTTGGACCATCTTCCTGTATCTACATATGATTTAGTTCTGTGGTTTCATAAAACCTTTTTTAAAGGTTACACAAATTAACTTTAGATTTTAACAAAATTAATTATCTTTATTACCATATTAAATCCATCTTAAACAAGTTTGTAAAATGTTCTTTTGCATTAAACATTAAATTAAGAGTGCTGTTTTTCAATGAGTAGTCATATCAATAACCATTTTCTAGCCTCTGTAATTTCGCCAATGTATAGGAACATGGGTGTGCATGAAATTTTTGTTTAGTCTATGTATTGTAGTTCGACTTTTAGCTTAATTAAGTAGCATATTACATGTATTGATTTTCTTTTGTCTATGTTGCAATGAATTGATAGACGATAGAAAATGTTGTAAGTACATCATAACTTGTCATTACATCTCACAAGCTCTTTTTTGTAAATTGTGGTTTTTATCTTTTTTACAGACTCAATTCATCATGGTACTTATCTACATGACGTATGCTTTCATCAATGGTTGCCCATGGGGATACAGGTGTCAACTCATGTGGTACATTGTACTTCTCGTCTTTATTTATCAATTTTCCACGTTTTACTACAACGAGTATGTCGTTAAGAATAGAGAACCGAAGAAGACTAATTAGTTGTACACTATAAGCAATTTTGAGTTAATTCGTTAAAACTAATCACTGCCAGTACTTAGTGCAGTGGTAGAATATATCCATTTCTGCTCAAATGGATAGATTAAAAGTACGCTTTTAAAAAAGCACGTAAGACTGTGAGTATACCTAAATAATTAGCGTAAAAGTCAATGCAGCAAGATAATAGTGCAACTAAGCAAGGGAATGAAATATTACTGACTAATTGAAGATTTTGCCCCCGAGCCAAAGGAAGGCTAATGCCAGCTGGTGGCTAAAAATATCAGCACAAGTAAAGACGAGAGAGGTAATTTACTATACGCGTCAGGAAGTTTTCTTTCTGTTCCAGTTCTCACTTGTTTTACACAATATTTTACCTGATCAAGCTTGGGGGCCCGGTCCCCGAGAATTCAATACTTATTTATCGCTTCAAACGATATCTATTGTGCGAATAAAATATTTTTTGGGTTAGCTCCCTCTAAAATTAAGGGGTTTCTAAAAAACTGAAAGCCTCCTAAAAACTACCGTGATTGATTTAACCCGAAATAAAGTCCTAGCCTATTACTTAATTCTCAACCTATGTGTTTAGCCTAGGGCTCGTAAGGTAACAATCCTGACTAGTCTGTTTTTTAAATAAATCTGATAATGCTATTATCTGCAAAGAGATATTATTACTAGAGAGGTCCTATTAATTTAATTTGGAATCATCAAAAATGCAACCTGAACTCCTTCTATTTATATAATAATCAAATAATCAGTTAAAAACTACAGTAAATTATATAATAGAAGGTTTATAATATAAAACACAATCAATGTGCTGGAAGCCGACAACTTTACTACGTTCTTAGAGGAGGTTTCAATGAGGTTACACAGGGCCCCAGAGCTTCAAAAAGATATTTAAAGCCTCTAGATGTATTTAAATAGAATATGCCTACTCTAGAAATATATATCTCTATGCATATCTTTCCAAAAAGTTTAGTAATGTTACATTTCTCTGTCGTGAACATATTAATAAATAAAATAAAAAAAATGTGACAAGACACAATTTTGTTTTTGCGAAAAGAAAAGAAGAATTGAAGAAGAATATTGTATGGATACTTCGCTAATTGAGTTCGCATGTTTGCTAACGTGTTTATGTTGTTTATTGTGCTTCTTAGTTATTTTTGCAATGAATTAATTATCATTAAATGACTGAATATTTGCATTCAATTTACTAGAATGCATATAGGTAATTGTGAGATCAGTTCAAGCAATTCAATTTTTTCACTAACATCTTAGAATTTAAGATTTTATTATTTTTATTTTTCTTGAATTTCTATTCTTAGCAAAGTCTTTTTAAATAAATTATGTTTGAAATTTTGTTAATTATTTTGTACAAATTGTAAATAAGATATTTATTTTTTGGTTTTTGTTTAAATATTATTAATAAGGAACTTGATACGAAAGGTGTCAAGTTCTACCTAAAATCTACCTATTTTCAAATTTTGCGCCGAAAATATTAATTTTAGCATAAATTTGTAAACATTTTTGCTGATTTTTAGCGCATTTTTTACCGGCAACTGAAGCAAAAAATGATTAAAGAGCAGGAAAGCACGAATCCTAAAGGGAATCCTCCTAGCAAGCGGACCCCTATGCCAGAATTTGTTTTCTACAGTATTGTTTTCCGCCAGTACAACGATTCGAACCTAGGATCTCTGGACTTGACTACTTTGAAACTGGACTGGCTTTGTTCAATAAAGCACCCAAAAAATCTTGGAAAACGACACCTTACTCGGAATATTTTGTTCTTATTGCATTTTTAAATTTACCGGTGATTGAAATACGGAAACCCGACCGGTTTCATTCGATACAAATTTCGATTCAATTCAATGTGTGTTCGGTCTTGCGTCGATACGACCTCTCCCCAAGCCCCAGATATATTTTATCGTGACATTTATTTATTTATTTATTTTTAAATTTACTCAAGCGGCCAAGGCCGATTAAAGCTCCATAATTGTATTATTAAAGATTACAATAAGAAAAAAATAATACAATTAAAGTAGACATTATAAAGTTAAAAAAATAAATGAAAATAAAATACAAGTTTGAGAAAAATTAAATATTAGGTAACAAACACTAATAACAATTAAAGCATGTTTAGGCAAATTTCCAGTTTTGTAAAAGCTAAGAACTAACATATCAAAGTACAAAATAGGAAGTAAATTATCTTTGGCACAATAAAAAAAAAAATAATAATTGCTCATCAATCTGGTGTATGCTTCATAATTCATGCTTGATATTTAATTTTCCCGATTTTTTCCTAGAAAATGCGGTATAAATAAACATAAACAGGGCTTTAAATGTGTTCGGATATTTCTTTGGAGTGCCAATTTGGAGATGATAACTATAGTTTTGTCTTACCTATAGGATGGATACGCGCATTTTCTTTAAAAATTTCCGGAAAAAGTTGTCCCGCTGCTGTTCAGGTAGCAACATATTTAGGTAACTTAAGCAAGAAATATATTGTTAAGCAAGAAAGCACGCATTTCTAAGAATATTGGCCTGGCTTGCGGAGCTCGGCGCCAGACTTCTTTGATATCATGTATTTAATATTCTTTATTTTATGTTTGAACCAACAAGTGAAAAATTTAACAGGAGTGCGCTGGAGGGCCTTTTAGGATAAGTTTTAACATGCAAACCTTACAAGTTTGTTTACATTAAGTATTGTTATAATTTTATTAAAAAACAGTATTGTATTGAAAAATAGTTAAATGGACCAGATGGAATATACTGATGAAGATACCTATGGTGTAATGGTTAACGCGTGCATCTGCCAGTCACACAGTCAGACAATCACGGCTCCAGGGTTTTTTTCAGAGGTTCTTTACTGGTGGGGGGGGGGGGATCTCAGAAGTATAGGGGTAAACACACAGTTGTTGTTCAGTTGTTCATATACAAAATTGTTGTTCAGTTTTGTAGAGCATTGTGTTTTTATCCATGATGTCCTACATCCCTGAAGATGCATCCCACAATGGAAGCAAAACGTCGGATTCTTCATCTAAATTGACGTGGTCACCACCGAAAGACCTAAATCTTCATGACAATTACCGCGGAAGCGTACGCAGTTTATTAATTAATTATTTTATTTATATAAATAATTTAAGTTATTTAAAACAATCATGAACAATAAGTTCTTTCAATAACTTGCCAAATAAATACTTAGTATTAAAAAGTTATGTTTTTGAAAACCTATAACGCAACTTTAAATAAATTGTTTTTAAGATAAACATTACAAATCATTTATATATATTGTTGCCTTACTTCGTAAACATAAATATAGTCATCCAAGGTCTAAAAATGTTTCATTATGCTAGTAAAAATTAAAATTAAGTTTACATACTTGGTAATAAAACTTATTAAAAAAGTATAAAATGAGTGCTTTCCCTATGAGGATCGATCTCATAACCTTTCAGTTAAGAGCAATTGAGCAAGTAAAGTAGTTGCCAAAGAAACTAAAGCTATTTTCTCCTGCTGGTGACTTTCTCCCTGTAGATACAGACCAGATGTGATAGGTCACTTTTCTCTCTACTGAAGGTAATAGTAGTTTGAAATAAGTCTTTATGAACAAGTTTATCAACAATTTTATTTAATGGTTAAAAAAATTCCTTTGGCGTATATTATAAACGTACCTCTTGGTGGTCCATAAGGATCCTTAATAAAGGAGATGGCATCGTTTTGCCATATAACAAAACCCTATGATAGGTAAGTTTGCTCTTGTTTCTCTAAGCAATTTTCATGGTGTTATTTGAGTTCCCTTATCGCACCATCCTCTTTATTTAAGATTCTTAGATTTATTTTATTTTATTTTCATTCAATACTAGGTTACTCTGTACAACTTTGATCTTTAATTATAACTATTAGATTTTACTTTCATTATAAACTGTATCTTAATTATATAAAAACAGATAAAAAGGAGGAAGTTAAAAGGAAAAAAGTCGCATTGCATGATTAAACATTAAGAAAAGAAAAAAAAGTCCGCTACATTGGAAAAACGACCTGTATCCGTACTTCACTAAGATAACAATTTAGAGTAAGCTAACAATGAAGAATTTCCATATGGAAGACAAAAGCTTTAAGATTCTTAGATATCCTTAGATACTTTATCAAATTAAAACAATCAACAAGTGATAGGATTATGGATTAAAATTGTTATTTCCGCTACAACTGTTCTCGTCAGACAGAAAATGTTATTTTGTATCGATTACATGGCATCGTTGGATAAATAAAATGGACAAATAGAATCCAGTTTATATTCTTGCTTTCTTTGCAAGATTCTTAAAAGCACCTAAGAAATAAGTAAAATAAAAATATGTTACAAAAAGGCAGGGGATCTCTTTCAATAAATTCAAATCATCAAATTGTTGAAAATATTTTATTTTTGCTTCATTTCATTTCTTTGCTGTATTTCACTGTTTCTTCTTTTCCTGTTAATGAACTCGGTGTAGTAAAATTCAGCAAAGAGTAAGAAAATAACTGATAGAATGACGTACCAGAGTACAACTGTTCTTGTTCCCCATGGACATCTGTAATATTGAGCATAAATAAAATATGCTAAGTATAAAGTAAACTGGACCTGAAATGAAAAAAAAATAGTTTTGACTCCATCGCATGAATAACAGGGCTTTTATTATAGTTCCACTATTGTTTCGAATTTTGTTGTATTGTTATTTGTCTTATACACACACACACACAAATATTATATATATATATATATATATATATATATATATATATATATAATATATATATATATATATATATATATATATATTATATTATATTATATATATATATATATATATATATATATATATATATATATTATAT
The DNA here is from genome assembly GCA_018340805.1 of Microvelia longipes. Lineage (NCBI taxonomy): Eukaryota > Metazoa > Arthropoda > Insecta > Hemiptera > Veliidae > Microvelia > Microvelia longipes. Next base: position 48,802,885 of record JACMZG010001911.1, on the reverse strand, counting down.
ATATATTATTATATTATTATATATATATATATATATAATATATTACTCAACAAAAATTTAAAGCATTATACATTTTTTTTGTGATTAGTGAACTTCTTTTTAAAAAAATTAAAGTCATGTCATTTTAATACACCAGGTAGACGTTTTGGAAAGGGGGGACTCACTGAAGTGTGTTTAAATCGGACTGCAATTTTTACACATGTACGATTAACAAAATCGGCGTCACGTTTTTTTGCTAATACACACACACACAAATATGTGTGTTATATGCTAATTGCTAAATATGCTACTTATATGCTAATATGCAAATATGCTAATTGTTATTTGTCTTATACACACACAAATATATATATATATATATTATATTATATATTATAATTCTATATATATATTTATTATATATATATATAATATAATATATATATATATATATATATATAATATTATATATATATATTTCTATATATATATTTATTATATTATTATATATAATATATATATATATATATTATATATATATATATATATATATATATATATATTAATATATTACTCACAAAAATTTAAAGCATTATACATTTTTTTTGTGATTAGTGAACTTCTTTTAAAAAATTAAAGTCATGTCATTTTAATACACCAGGTAGACGTTTTGGAAAGGGGGGACTCACTGAAGTAGTGTTTAAATCGGACTGCAATTTTTACACATGTACGATTAACAAAATCGGCGTTACGTTTTTTTGCTAATACAATGCTTTCTTCTCCTTAAGAGGTAGGGAAGCAATATTATTTTTTTAAAAAAAGAATAGTAATAAAATTTATAACTTACTAGCTGCAATTGTGTGACGAATCTCTTATATTTTCCTATCCATTTTAATGAATCGAAACTAGCTAGTAGATAATAAGTATACATTATTACATGGACGAAGGAGTTTAATATGACTACAGGATAACCTAGATGCTCTGTAAATACAAGTAAAAAATAACATAGAATAACATAAGTCTGTGAGAAATTGTAATTGCTTTGTGATGGAAAAATGTATTTCATCAAGTCCTCATGTAGGAGGCAGCTATTGTTGTAAATAATAATAAATTTATACATAGTACTAAGTTACAAGTTAAAATTAAAGTTAAAAATTACAAGTTAAAATTACAAGTTAAAATTACAAGTTAAAATTACAAGTTAAAATTACAAGTTAAAAAGTTAAAATTACAAGTTAAAATTACAAGTTAAAATTACAAGTTAAAATTACAAGAGACAAAATGAAAATTTAGATGTTATATTTAAACAATATTTTGCTCTTCATCAAACAGAGCATTTTCAAGTTATTAACTAATTAAGTCGAAAATTAAAAGAAAAGATCAGGCCCAAAAACTAAGGTAATGAAATCGAAATGCATATCAATAATATTTATGCATATTTTGTGAAAGGCAAAAAGAAAGAGATTTTGTCTTTAGACATTTCGGTTTTTAATTTTGTCTCTTAAACGCCCAAACACATAACTTATACTTATTATGGAGACCAAATACAGTTGACAATGTTAAAAATTATTTTAAGAAATGTTTTAATCGGCTATTGCCGTGACTCCAGGTATTGTTGTAATTACCTTAATCATGAAAATTATAATGTATAATTGCGAATACCTTATTCTTAATATGAATATGTAAGCTATTGTTAAAACCGCTCGCCTTTATAGCTCTTAAAATATTAGTGATGATATTTTAAAGTAAGAGTTCTCCTGCGAGATCTGTTAGTAAACATGTTCACTTTGATATTATAATAAATAGATACTTTATGGTACTTTATATGGTTACCTGTTGGAGTTTGACATAGGATATCTTAATCCGATTTTACCAGGGTTTCTTTCAAGGGTGGCCTGGTAGGATATCCTAGTTACCCCTCGGCAGAAAAAAATAAATGTAGCCCCCAAAGTGCAATAATTGACCATAGATTTAATACCAAGGATTTAATATTGGAACTTCTAAATTGTTGCACCCTCTATATAGTCATGAATAATACCCTATTTTATTATTGGTGTTACATATGTGTAGTTTTAATATTTTTAAAGAATACTTTGTATTTTGTTGATTCAATATTTCTTTTAAGTAAATAAATTCATACAAAAAAGTATTATTCCTTAGAAAGAGTATTAATTGACGTTAAAAAATTGTAGCACTCCTCGGTCAACCTTTTTACAACTTTGCCCCCACATAATTTTAAAATGCCCCCCCCCCTCCCCCCTTGAGCGAAGAACCTCTGAAATAAACCCTGTTTATAACTAGGAATATGTTAAATTAATCCCTATCTTTAATCCGGCGACTCAAGCCCGAATCACAAAGATTACGAATCCGACATCCGACTCCAACCTAAATCGTTTTTTACACTTTTCATGTGTAAAAAACTGTATTTTTCATGTGTAGGTAGGTATATTTTAATTTATTGGTAAAATTTATTGATTTGTTTAAACAAATATTTGAAATGTTCACCTTTGTCAGCGAAGCCCACAACAGCAAATGTAACAACAGATGTGTGATGGAATAAATGTAGGAATGACAGCTGCTTATCTTTCTTTTTTAACACGATAAATACCTGCAAAAATATTAAGTGAGTTTTATCAAAAGTTCCAATCACCTTAGCCAACCTAAAAAGAAATTCTAGCGCGGAGGTCTTCAAACCTGGCGAATTTCCTTTGAAATGCGAGCTCCATTGCGTTACAATTTATATCTTGTTTAAAAATTCTGTTCATGATTTATAACCTGGAGCAGTTGTATTACTAGTACTAGTTACTACTACTTACTAGCAGTAGTTACTAATAGTTACTAAAAGTTTTAAGTACATGCGCATTTTTTCCTACAGGTTATGCAAAAATACAGTCATCATTCCAAAATCGGAAATGCACAGACATTCTTACTAATATAAAGTTCAGGTTATCTAAATTTTTAGTGTTTAAAAAAACACCTCGGGAGCTAGATCATAGGCTTTCGCCTTATGATCTAAGTCTTCAAGGAAATAATAGTAATTGGTGCATAAATAACTATTATATAAAATACACCAAGGCAATAAAAACATAACTTACTGTGTCTAAGAGATCTAATACTTTTACCCACACGTAAACTATACCTATGTGGGCTACCTGAAAAAAAAAAGTGTACATGCGAATTAGTATAAGTAAAAAACATTTTGAGAGATATGCACATTCCACAGAATCGATTATTAAAAAAATAAATAAGAAAATACAAAGCCCTTGTTATTTTAAACCTTGTATAGACTATAGGTACGAAATAAAGATGAACTGATGGTGCATTTGAAGTTTTTATGTATTAGCTTTGCTGGGTAATTTTTACTAAACCTAGACAAATAAATATCAGAATATGCCCTGAACTAAGCTTTCTCTAGAGTAGCTGTTTGCATCTAGGGGTTCGTGAGTTTTTATACTGGTCTGCGGAATATCGCAGAAATATTTAAAAACATATTATGAAAAGTTTAGGCTCATTCCATGCCAAGTATTTGTGATTATACCTAATATTTACTAAAAGCAAGAATAAAATAAAAGTTTTGTTTAACTTATTGTTTTATTCAATGGTATCGAGATAGTATAGTCATGTCAAGAAAGAGGTAGGGGGTTATAATCCTAGTGGTCAATGGTGGGTTTCGAATCTTTAATATTATCCGCAAATTTTTATAGGTTGGAAACCCCTAATCTAGGGTCAGATTTTCCTTATTTCCCCTATTATTCCACTCTAATGTCGCCTTTTCCCAAGACCTTGGTACCCAAAATATAGTAGCTTAAACACCAAGGGTATTATCATCGACCTTGTCTATGGACCTGACCATGGTCAATATCAGCTTAATTATATTAAAGTACTTACAGAATCATAACAAGGCATTTCAAGTGTTATCACCTTACAATGGTTTTCATAGAAGCAACCAAATGTATTGTTTGTATAACCCTGGGAACAAAAATATTCATATTATTAAACTAACAGGAAATTCTTTAATAATAAATTGCTCTACACATGGTGTGTAAAAAAAATCACCTAACTAAATCGCTTTACTATGCAATCAAAATTCAATAACTACTTGTGATCTGCAATCAGCATTCAACGACTATGCAGATCACAATATAATCTGGATAAGTTAAGTGACACTTGGGAATTTTAAAATGAGTTGAAGAGATTCAAGATCTGATAAATAAAATCATTCTTTAAAGGTTTATTGCAGGTTGAACAATAAGATAAGTTTAGGACTAAATTCTTGAAGCTTTTCTCACCCAGCTATCATGGGATAGCTGTTAGACAGCTATTTAGACAGCCTTGTTGGTCCACGCTTAGTCTAAAACTGAACCAAGCCATGACAAAGACTATGCTAATGGCAGCATAGTCATCAGCATAGTCCTTAACAACAAGGCTGTCTAAACATAAAGCTCCTTATTGTTTCAATTATACTGTTAACCAACATATTAGAGTTGCATGTCCCTTACTATGAAACAGACGACAAGGAATGCTTGAACAAATAAGGCCGTGTTGCAGAGAATATAAAGCAAGGTAACCTAACAGGCGCTTCGTGTCTGGTGAAAATCCGGTATCCGGAAAAAAGGGCCGGTGCAGTGAAGGTCTGACAGTTAATAGTAAATATTATTTTCAGATCGTTTTCAAACGTTAGCTACTTGTTTAGGACTAAATCTAATAGGTTAATTCATAGAAAAAGTTCATCAAAAATATTTTTCGGATAGCTCAACTAGACCTAAAGATTGCTTTTTGTACTAATTTTTAAACTCTCTAGCTTACATACGGTGATACACGTGATACGGTGATACACCTACAGGTACACACACATACTGACAGAATACTGACACATACTGATAAAAACTTTGACAAAGTTTTGACACATAAACTTTGTCAAATATACATGAACTTCGTTAAATATAGGAGTTCTTGTATGTTAATGTAGGAGTTCTTAAAACACCTTGAAGGGATAATTCGTGTAAAATCCTGCTTTTTGCATTTTTGGTGCAAACGATTTCATGTTTCCACACTTCATCGATAATGTTGATAAGATCCCTGATAAGGATGACAAGAACTTAGTATATCGTTGTTACAGTTCTGCTAACCATTTAGCTAGTTCGGGAGCCGAACACGGCTCCCGTTTAGCTAGTTTGGGATTTGACGCCAATTTCAAATGCTGCTAGCTGCTAACTGAAATTCCCGAAAATGTTAAGTGTTTCTCTATTTTACTTTAAGTCCGCTATGATCAATAAAATGTTTACTTACTGTTATAACTATGTAAGAACAGATATATATTTGATAAAGATTATATATCTTTAGAATTGTTTTAAGTTGATAAGGTGGTCTATTTTTCATGTAATCAGGTAATATTTTCTTTACTAAAGTTAAATAAAATACTGCTATCGCAAATCCTATCCATGGTTGTTGATAAAGGATACATTCTTCTACAGCGTCTGTAAGCAAGAAACAAAATATTATTGCAAAGAAATAAATAACAATAATAAATATGTATTAGTAGTGATGAGTGGGCACAAATGAGACAAGTGAATATTGTTTTTTTGAACTATATTTCGCTCCACACTGAGAATATTCATGTTTACACGTCAATACCTAAAATAAAAACCTTAAATAGTGAATAATTCACAATAAACAGGGAAATCAAAAAAACTAGTCATGCTGTTAAAAATTAAGAAAAAAGATACTAATACGTTCTTAAGAAGTAACTAAGTAATTACATTTATAAAAGTACAATTTTAAGAACAACATTGTAAAGTATATTTTAACACATTAACAGAATCATAAAAAGAAAGTAGTGACATAATGAAGATAAACAAATCAGTTGCTAGGTGATAAATATTTAAACTGTCAGCTGCAGTTACTAATATTAATAAATATGCATCAGTTCTCCCCTCGTAATTTATTTCCTCTCAGCTGAATGATACGTTCTTAAGAAGTAACTAAGTAATTACATTTATAAAAGTACAATTTTAAGAACAACATTGTAAAGTATATTTTAACACAATAACAGAATCATAGAAATAAAGTAGAGACATAATGAAGATAAACAAATCGGTTGCTAGGTGAATAAATATTTAAACTGTCAGCTGCAGTTACTAATATTAATAAATATGTATCAGTTCTCCCCTCGTAATTTATTTCCTCTCAGCTGATCAATATGCCTTCGCCATATTGTTCCATCATCCATTTTTATGCGATAATGTAAGGATCCATCTCTTGATGAAATGTTGCCGAATTTCCATTTTTCTCCCTTGTTTGAAAAGCTACGAGCCTGTACTCGGTCTCCTGGGTTTAGTTTTCTTTTAGCACCCAGTCTTTCTTCGTTGTTAGTCTTAATCTGTATAGGTCCCATCATGACATCTAGATTAGTTCTAATTTTTCTGTTAAACATTAGTTCATAGGCAGAAACCCCTGTAGAGTTAGGTGTCTGTCGGAGTTGCATTAGTAAACGAGAAAGCTTTTCATGGATTGTCCCACGCTCTTCCCCCATAGCTAGAATACCTTTCTTCACCGTTTGTACAAAGCGTTCCGCCTGGCCATTAGTTGATGGATGATATGGGGCGGAAGTTTTATGCCATATTCCCATGTCTTTCAAAAACGTTTTAAACTCAGATGAGGTAAACTGGGGACCGTTATCTGATACAACAATATACGGTACCCCAAAAGTGGCCAATAAACCTTGCAATTGTTGTATACACCATGTAGCGGTGGTAGTTTTTGTAGGGATTACTTCAACCCATTTCGTAGTAGCATCAACGACAATAAAATAGTACAGACCTCTTTCAGGGCCAGCAAAGTCTATATGCAGCCTGGTCCATGGTATTTCTGGTCTTTCCCATATATGCTGAGTTTCTTTGTTCGGTGCATTCTGTCTGAGGCAACAACGTCGACATGATTTTACTAACTCTTCTATGTCATAGTCAATATTTTCCAATAGCAATAACTTCTTGCTAAAGATTTCATTTTTAGCATTCCCATGTGACCAGTATGCAGTTCTTTTAATATACTACCTTGTAGCTTTTCTGGAATACATAAGCGGGGACCTCTAAAAAGACATCCATCATGAACTGTCCATTCTTCGTCTTGTAGCCAAAGGCTTTTCAAGGATTCCCCCGATATTAATTTGTCATAAACAGGTCTTAGATTTTTATCAAGCTGTGTCTCCTTTTCTATTACTTGTCTGTTAATAAGTAAAGCATCCATTTGATTTATTTGAAATTTATGATGATCGTCTTGGTAGTTTGATTTAGACTGTTCTGTAGGGAATCTAGATAAGTAATCAGCGTTGGAATGGTTAGTGGATTTATTGTATTCAACAGAATAGTCAAAACCAGATAGAAAAAGAGCATAGTTTAATAATCTTGACGCAGATAGTGATGGTAATAAATGGTTGGGATTAAATATTTGATACTAGCGGCTTGTGATCCGTCAATAAAATAAATTTCCGACCGTAAAGGTAGGGAAAAAATTTCTTTAATCCCCAGTATATAGCCGTTGCCTCTTTGTCAATCTGGCTGTACCTTGATTCACATCTTGTCAAAGTTCTAGAGGCAAATGAGATCGGTCTCTCTGATCCATCCGGGTACCTATGGGATATAACAGCTCCTAGCCCTACAGGCGACGCGTCAGTTGCCAAAATGATCGGTAATCCGGGATTAAAATGAGCTAATGTTTGGTCGTTAGTTATTGCTTCCTTGATTACTTGAAAACTTCTTTCACATTCTTTAGTCCATTTAAATGATTTACCTTTCTGCAATAAATTATTGAGTGGATTTAGAGTAGTTGCTAAATTTGGTATAAATTTTCCGTAATAGTTAGTCAGGCCTAGTAGAGTTCGAAGTTCAGAAACATTTTCTGGAGTTTTCGCATTTAAAATAGCTTTAATTTTGTCATTGCTTTTATGTAAGCCTTTTTCATCGATAATATGACCAAGATACTTAATACTTTTCTGGCAAAACTTACATTTCTCTCTGTTTAAGCGTAGATTGTTCTCTCGAAGCTTGATAAATACTTTCCGTAGCCTTTTTAGAAGTTCTTCCATGGATGAACCCTGTATGATGATGTCATCAAAAAAACATTTTACACCAGTGATATCTTGTAATATCTTGTCCATAAATCTCTGCCATAAAGCTGGAGCAACTTTTACCCCAAACATTAAGCGGTTTACTCTGTATAGACCTTTGTGAGTGCTTAAGGTTTGTAACAGTGCACTATTGTCATCCATGGTCATGTGTAAGTACGCATTTGATAAGTCCAGAGTGCAGAAAAATTTACCATTGTTCATTGCCGCGTATATCTCTTCAATTCTTGGTATAGGATATTTCATATCCTGTATAACTTTGTTCACAGTGACCTTGTAGTCCGCGCATAACCGTATTTTGCCGTTAGGTTTAACTACAGGCACTACAGGCGTACCCCAATCTGAGTAATCTGTTTTAGTTATAATGCCTTCTTTGACAAGCCTATCAATTTCTTCTTCAACTTTATCTTTGATAGCGAAAGGCACTTGTCGAGGCTTACAATAAATTGGTTTCACATTCTCCTTTAAGTAAAGGTGTCCTTGTTCATGGGGTATTTTTCCAATGCCTGCTTCAAATAAATCATGAAATTCTGTCAATAAGGCGTCTAATTGTTGATTTTTTAATTCATTTACAGATTTTATATCAGCCCAGTCCAATTTAATCTCTCTTAGCCAGTCACGTCCAAAAATGGTATCTACTTTTCCATTTATAATGTATAATTTACCAATGAATTCACAGTCTTTAAAAGTTACATGTACAAAAGCCACACCTCTTGGTTTTATCGTCTCACCCGTGTAAGTTCGTAGTTCGACATTTGTTTTAAAAAGTCTCTTATTTAATCCCAATCGCTTAAAGTCGCTGTAAGCTATAGTGCTTAGGGCTGCTCCAGTGTCTAGCTCCATATTTACCTTTATCCCTTCCATAGTTACAGTTATTGTGAACTTGTCCGTTTTCGTGTTAGTATCGATCATATTAATTTCATGTAAGTTATCTAGTTCGTTATCATTGTCGCTGTCTTCCTCTACCTGGTGCTGTCGTACTGATGATGGCGAAAGTTTTCCTGCTTTTTTAGTCAAACAAACACTTGCCAAATGACCTATCTTCCGCAATAATCACAAGTGCTGTTTACAAATTCAATTAGTCGCTCTATGTTGTTTACTTCCGCATCGGAAACATTGCCCTTTTAGAACATCCCAAGCAGAGGACGGTTTTCTATGAATATTTGGACTTTTCCGGTTTATAGCATTTACGTCATGTACAGTTTGATTTAATGTATTTGTCTTTATTAATGTATTTTCTTTCTTAGATAAAGCTATTGTCTGTGCTTTTTTTACAATATCATTGAATGTAACTTCTTTTGTTTCTTGTAAAATATCAGTTCGAATGTCGGAATCAACAAGACCTCGAATAAATTGAAGAGCCAAAAATTGTCAGATATAGACTTACCACATTCTCCACACATAAACTCGCAATGCGTTGTCAGCTGTTTCAGGTTTGTAGCGAAGTCCATAATAGACTCACCGTTGTTCTGTACTCTAGAAATGAATGTATGTTGTGCCATCCATTTACTAGGCTTAGGATCTACGTAATTGTTCAATGTATCCAGTAAGTCATCGTACTTCATCTCTAAAGGCTTTTTAGGTGATGCTAATTCGTAAATTTTTTGATGTAATGTCGGTCCTAAAGCGTGTAAAAACATTCTTACTTTCATTTTGTCCGACTGAATTCCCTTAAGTTCCATGTACAATTCTAATCTATTTGTAAAATTAGAAAATGTTTCGTTATTATCGTATGGAGTAAAATTAATGTTTGAAGCCAGAGGCTCTTTGTTTACATGTACGCGGTTGACAGATTCTTCTTTATTAAGCTTTAATTTGTTGCCAATCAAAATATTTTTAATAACAAAATAACAATCATCAATATCATCTCGGTAATCAGTTTCTTTTACAAGATCTTCCTCTTCTACAATAGCATCAATTTCGTTCTGTACACATTTATAATTATCATAGAGGTTATCTAATACGTATAACCCAGTTTCAACTTCGCTTAGTTCTAATAAAACTTTTGATTTGATTTTATTATTAAATTTCGATAATTGAGTCTTTATTACTGACCTTTTCCTTTTTAGCGCTTCCATTTTGTATTCTTTTTATCCTCGTCGCCAATAATACGTTCTTAAGAAGTAACTAAGTAATTACATTTATAAAAGTACAATTTTAAGAACAACATTGTAAAGTATATTTTAACACATTAACAGAATCATAAAAAGAAAGTAGTGACATAATGAAGATAAACAAATCAGTTGCTAGGTGATAAATATTTAAACTGTCAGCTGCAGTTACTAATATTAATAAATATGCATCAGATACATACCGTTAGGATAGTCTAACTACGTTAAAATCAAGATCTGAATAATGTTACACGTACCTAAAAATAATAGCAATAAATTACCAATTGAAAATAACTCATAAAAAAGAAGGTGAGTAAAAACTGATAAGGCTAATCAAAACAAAAATATTATAAGTTGCTAACTTACTATTAAACATGCAAAAATCGAAGTGCATATCTACACTACAATCTACTATTACTACCAATACTACACAAAATAACCAAATCTGCTTAACCATTTCATTTTTAATTATTAGTTTTTATTAAATTTGGTTATTTTGTGTAGTATTGGTAGTAATAGTAGATTGTAGTGTAGATATGCACTTCGATTTTTTCATGTTTAATAGTAAGTTAGCTACTTATAATATTTTTGTTTTGATTAGCCTTATCAGTTTTTACTCACCTTCTTTTTTATGAGTTATTTTCAATTGGTAATTTATTGCTATTATTTTTAGGTACGTGTAACATTATTCAGATCTTGATTTTAACGTAGTTAGACTATCCTAACGGTATGTATCTTTTTTCTTAATTTTTAACAGCATGACTAGTTTTTTTGATTTCCCTGTTTATTGTGAATTATTCACTATTTAAGGTTTTTATTTTTAGGTATTGACGTGTAACATGAATATGCTCAGTGTGGAGCGAAATATAGTTCAATAAAAACAATATTCACTTGTCTCATTTGTGCCCACTCATCACTACTAAACTAATATGGAGACCAATCATGCAAATCAATAATAAATATTTTTTTATTACCCTCAGAAGGAATAAAAACATTTTGATGTCTAAACATGAATATAAGCATAACAACTAAAGGTTAGTGAATAATGTCCTTATTTTTTCTACAACCTGATAAAGCATGGCATACTTAATAGTTTAATGGAAATTAAATAGTTATTTATGCACCAAGGGAGTAAAGAATGTTATTATTTTCTTAGAAAGTTAGTTGATTCCTAAGGCGTAAGCCGATAAGCCGAAGGAACCAAAGTATTTAACTCCTGAGGCGAAGCCGTGGTATTTATGTGTTTAACTCCCGATACAAATCTGAGGAAGTTATGACTATTAACTCCCGAGGCGAAGCCGAGGAAGGTAATTGCGAGGGGAAAATAACATTTTACTCCCAAGGTGTATACAAGATTTTATCTCCAGACGTTGATTTTATTTAATTACGTTTCGTTGTATTTTATTCTAACTTTTTAGAATAATAAAGGAGTGAAAAGTGCTTCTTTACTCCCTTAAACTAGTAAATAAATTTTTCCCTAAACTTTTATCCGTCTGGAGATAAAAATTAAGGGCTGCCCTTAGCTCCATCACCATGGTGCTGCTATGTCAGTTTCAAAAAGTTTTTCACTCATGACGTAATAATCCTTACTCTCTCTCACTTTCCGTCTTCCGACAAACCTCATAAGCGTCATTTTCATGATAATAATTCGCTAATAAAAAAAAATATGTCAACAGCCCAGTAATGAAATTCCACCACTAATTGAAAATAGATCCATAGATTGAATATTTCTATATTCTTTTAATTCATAGATTCTAAATATTCATACATTGAAAATAATCTGGTCATGTTTATAAGTTAATGACGGTGTGTTAGTAAACACTTTTCCTCCTACTACCGTAGGTATAAGGAAAATTATTGTGTTCACCCTAAAAATCCGACACCCAAGCTTCATCATAATCATCTGTTTCAGGCGTAATGTTCTGTACTCGTGTGTATGTGTCTGTGTCACGCATAACTCTCGCTGTGTTTAAGCTAGAGAGTTGAAACTGAGCACAACAATTAGACCTTAGGCCTTTTTGTGCTACCCGGAAAATGATATTTTTAGACTTCGATAACCAATTTTGTTGAGTCATCGATTTTGTTAAAACTCGAAAATTCGTCGGATCAAGTTAAAATTTGACACAAAAATACATCTATATGTTGTCGATAGATCCACAAATTTTCATTTTGATATTGGTCGCTATTTTAAAAATATTGATTATTAATTTTAAAATTTTAACTGCCCATACATTTTTTACTGCTTTGCGACGTCCAACACGTACTCATTGAGTGAAATTGAGAATGAATTAGTTGTGATAATTTCTTAGTGATAATTAATTATTGACAAACAAAATAATTGGTGTTACACATAAATAATATGAAAAAAATTGTTTTCAGGTCCATGTCGCCAGACCCTCACCCCTCCCCATAGTGGATAATTCATTATAGAACCTCGATAAAAAATTATCGAGGCAGTATGCGGTCTATATAAACTAATAATACATCAAAAAGATTTAGAACAGCAACCATATGGCCGCAAGAAGCGGCGATAAGAAGCATCGACAACGCAGAGAGGCTAAGAGGCCTATTGTATTATAAGGTATTAGCAATCGTATTGTCAAAAAAATTATATCTGGTGCTGAAATATTTACATAAAACTTATTCGGTTAGTTCAGTTTTGTGTCTATTTCGACTAAACTGAGAACTACTAATCATTAAAAAAGTTTAAAATTAAATATAAATTGTTTTACAATATAAACAACTGTGATAATAGAGTCTATAGAGTATTCCATATTGTTAGTATTTATGTTAATACAAAATAATTGTGTGAGAGACACAATTTTGTTTTGTCTCAAATATTTATGTCTAGAAAAACTCGTTTATATAAAATGATAAATATTTATATTTAATACTTTCATTGTATTTATTGAATTTTATAAATTATAATATTATAAAATGGACCAAAATATAAATCATGGTAAAATATGGGTCAATCACAGATCAATTATGATTTATTTATTTTAAATGGATTAATGGCTATTGTCATCTTCAAATGTACATTAAAAGACGAACCATTTTAAATACGTAATTAACTTCGGAAACAAAACTTATTAATATTAGAAAATTTTGATGATGTACCTATTTTATCCGGCATATTTGGTTTCAAATTAACTTCATCCATTTTCTATTTTATTAATTATCACTTTTAAAACAATAATAAAACTAGTCTATGAAAAACACACGCCACAAAGGAAACTGAATAACATTTCTGAAATGTTTTAATTTATTCTTCATTGTCAACAAAGGTTACTGTTACTCACTAAAGGTCTTACTGACGTATGGACTGTTTGTATCATTATTTAATTAAACGCTGTGTAATATCTGGCGGCAAGTTTGTTCCTCAGCCAAGTCCTATTTTATTTTGTGGGAGTTTTACATCCAAGCAATTTATTTTGTTGAAGCAATTCTTAGCATTTTGACCCCCTTGTAACTTTTAACTGGATTAATCTAGAAATTTACATTTGCTTGTTACAAAGATTATTTCGAAACTATAAAACCTTTTTAAAGTTGCGACTCTTTTAAAAGTTATATTTTTCTTAAGAGAGAAACGTCTTTTTTGTAGAATTCAATAATTACTATTAGGGAAAAACGACTTGAATTCTATAATGTTTTTTTAAACTGGAACAATATATTTCAATCCATTTAGACTATCTTCAGGAAAGACTAAAAACAAAAGAACAAAAATTTTACTAAAAACATACATAATTAAAATTACTAAAAACATACAAAGCTAATATTAATAAAACATTCATAGTTAAAATTACTAAAAACATACATAGTTAAAATTATTAAAAACATACATAGTTAAAATTACTAAAAACATTTATAGTTAAAATTACCAAAACATACATAGTTAAAATTACTAATAACATAAATAAATAAATAAAAGTTAAATCCTTATTAACTGTTTTTTTTAAATTAGTCATAAAAACTATAACAATGTTTTGTAGTTTACGAGATGTTGAAATTTTAATTAACTAATCTCGACCCTGATTGACTTGTTGATTGTCTGACAGACTGGACTGACTCATCATTATTTTAAGGTACTCCTAATAACTCTAGAGCTTGAAATAAGGGATGAGAGAGGGTAGGTTTTTTGATAATGCAAGGAACAATTGTCAAAGTTGCCATATTTTAATCTGATCTCCTAAAAAGCTTGTGAACTCATTATTTGTAACATGAATTGTTATTTATAAATATGATTTATATCATTTGTATTTACGTAAAATTAATGTAATGTGTCAATTCATATCAAACCATCCCACTAATAAATAAATTCACGGCCATGGCCACGACCGAATTAAATGAAATTTTGTGGGAAAGTATGTTCCATTCATTGAAAAAAATACAAATTTTAGCTAATAATATCGCAATAGTGTGTTTAGTTCATCAAGTCTTACTTGCTCCTCTGATCACATTATTCTCACTTGGCCTGCCCTCGTTGAACCAGTCTCACCATTCTCATCAGCTCCTCTAGCATCACCAGAGTCTAGCTAGGCTCACCGCTCTGGCTAGTCTAGCGCCACCCAACAGAGAACTGTGGCAACCCCGACGCCAGTGCGAAACAAACTTATTCTATTGTCCTGACCTGAAAGTCAAAGTTCCGCAGTGCTACTAGGAGACGTCTGTCATCAAGAACCAAGTAAGTTTGAGTAACTTACGTTATTCGAGTTACCACCTTCACTTTCACTCACTAAGTCTTCGGACACATGAAGGCTCAGCTTTAAGGTTCTCCGGGCTGATGGAGAAACTTAGAAAGAAAGTTTCCTTCCATCCTGGTCCTCCCCCGGCTGTATTTGAACACTCGACCTCCAGATTAAAATACGAATAAGCTACCGGACTCGGTCGTTTCCTCTTAAAAATATTGAAAGTACAAAGATTTGTATCTTGTATATTAAGATACAATTATTTTATGGAGAAAGTTAGGTTTCTCCATCAGCCCGGAGAACCTTAATTTTTCGTGAGCTGGAGACAACGGAAACGTGGATTCATACTTGTCTCAGATGAAACAGAAACCAGCCCCACATTTGCGTATTAGCAGACAAGGAAACCACGTATAACTCTAGCTTGGTAATAATAATTCAATACCTCCCGACTGTACAGTTCAAGGGATACCCTCATATTAAGGTCCTCCCCCGGCTGGATTTGAACACTCGACCTCCAGGTTAAAAGGCAAATAAGCTACCGGACTCGGTCGTTTCCTCTTAAAAATATTGAAAATACAAAGATTTGTATCTTGTATATTACGATACAATTTTTTTCTAAGAATTGTAAATAATCCGGTTCACCCAAAAGCATCAAGACTTACTCAATCAAGACTTACGTTTACTCATCAAGACATGAGTAAACATAAAAAAATTCTGGCGCGGTGGTCCGCAAGTTGGGCAAATTTCCTTCGCAACGCGTGTTTCCGTGCTTAAGGTTTCGGTTTATGCTTTATTACTTAAGCATTAACTTAACTATCAAGCACTACCCGCATTTTCCACCTACGCGGAGATACGCACTATTATTCTTTTGGTTATATTAAACTATGCCTCTAAAATTGGAAGTGCACACCATTATTTCCACTAGTTTAATGCTCAGTTGGCTTTTTCTTTAACGGTTTTAGCGCATTTCCTTTGAAAAATACAGAAGAATGAGTTACGGGTAGGACTTGATAATTGAGTTACTATGCTCAAGTTATAAAGCATATACCGGAGCCTGTATGAAACACAGGACACTTTTTTTCTGTATACGTACAGGAGGAAAGTAAAAAAAAAAATAAGAAAAAGTACGTAATAAAACATATTAACATCAATATTTTATTAGTATATATATATATATATATATATATATATATATATATATATATATATATATATATTATAATATATAATATATATATATATATATATGTGTAAATAATACTATAAACTAAAACTAGTCTCTTATATGTGCCCTTATCACCTATTTATTTATTTTTAATATTTTGTATGTTCCATTTGAATAATCATTTACTGGTTCATTTTGTTGCAATTACATTCATAAACATTTCGTAACATTTGTAATTAATATTACTATAAACATAACATCAGTCTCATAGACATGTGCAGTTTGGCCGGTAGCACTGCTAACTCTTCGATCTAAGAGTGTTAGTTGCCCCTTTTTAATAATAAGGGTAGATAACATCTCTTAGATAATTAATATAGCTATTGGCCAAAAAACATAACTAACTACCCTTTATGTATGAAACGGGCCTTCGGCCCGTAGGTGCTCCACTGTGTCGGCCCACCGAGCCGCTTTGCGGCCTGGGGGCCTTCCTGTGGCCCCTATGAAAATTCGCTAAAAATTTTTGAAAAGTTTGAAAAAACGAAAAAAGGTTCAATTGAGTGTCATTCAATAAGCACGTAAAGCTATGAGAGATCATCAAATGTGTTAAACTTAATTAAATGAATTAATTAAATTATTAGCCATAGTTCCCATTTGGTCGAATGGCAAGTATTATTTTCTGTAGGAAATTGTTAAAATTGACTAAATGACCATTTAGCCATAAATTCGTGAACATACAAAAACGGTAAATTTCATTACATTATTAGCTGCGCAAGCAAACGTTTTTTTTAGTGTATACATATATTAATTAGTATGGAGTGATGTAAGAATTTTGATGGGCGGCACTATCGGATATAAGGAAGGGGAAAGGAAATGAATCGTCATTTGACAACTGAATGTAAAAAAAATTCTGGAAATGAATGAGTGGATTGGAAAGACAGATAGTAATTAATTACTCCAAAACTGATTTTGTTTTTGTGTCGAGTTAATCTCATCCAGTACCATGTGAAAATGATTTCACACATAAACAATTAGGTTTTGTTGTTTTATCTTCTTTAACAAATACTTCCCATATTAATTCTCGCGATGGACAATCCAGCTGGGCATGAATTGACTAAAGGTACTTGTACAAATAAAATAGCATGTAGTTTACTAAAACTATTACTTTAACAGGATTCAAAGTATGAGCGCTAGAGGAGTTCATCATGATCAGAATAATAAAATAAGTTTCTCCTCTGATGTATTAATTATTTAAAATAAAGCATAACCGGCTTTCAACCAACTAAAGGTCATCATCAGTGCCGGTGAGATGTTAGGAAGCTAGGTTTTGAGTCCTTTCTTGCTGTTGACAAATAAATAACACATCAGAGGAGAGACTTATTTTATTATTGTTACTTTATCAGTATTTACTTACCTGACATTGTACAAACATGATGATTTAAATAGGCAGATGTAGTAAGTTTTCAACATTGCTATGATAAGAATGAATGAATAAAAAGTAATTTTCAAATCAAAAGAACAATTTTCTTTGTATTAGCCTAATCCTATTTGATATTGAATGGTTCAAAATCGAAAACTGAACCTTATCGACACATTTTATCAGAAGAGGACAAAAAAGTGATGTATGTTCGATTAACCTGATATAAATATGGTAGTGAAATCTACCTTCGACATCAGAATAATATTAATCCATAGAATAGTTCTTTAATCCATAGTTAAAGTATAGGGTGTGATACACGCTATGTTAAAAATATAAAAATATGCTTCTAAATATTAAAAACAATGTTTAGGGATTTTAATTAACAAAATTCACGCGAGGTGGTCCGCATGCCGGGCGAATTTCATTTGGTATGCGTGTTTCCGTGCCTAACAACCCATTTCTTGTGTTAGGACTTCTCCTATAGTTTATTTATATTTTGTTAATAATTGTTAATTTAAGTTATTCTAGCTGAAATATATACCATAGTTCCTACTTAGATTTTATTCACTACATATTTAAGTTCCCCTGGAGTTATTACATTTATGCTACTCCCGCAACGCACCCACGCATTGCAGATTGCTGGTCACAATTTATTAGGCAACGTAGACTCAGCAACTTCTAGATCTATGTTTAGAGTTGCTGTGGTTGTTCAAGCTGATAAATTGTGATCCAGCAACCTGTGGTAATTTTTTATGCAGATAAATTGTGCTCCCACAGCTGATTAATTGTTCAATTCTCATTGTTTCTTAATCAACTAATTCAAGTTTCTAATAGTTTTATGGTTGTGTGAGAGTGTCAACAGCGCCATTTCTTAAACATTGCCACTTCTCACCAACTCATATTTATCACCATCACCAGTGGTATAATACCATCAACCTTCATGGTATTATACCACCAATTAAGAATTATAAGTCATCAACACCTTCCATTCTAATCGCAGGTTTATGATTTAAACAAATTCATGTTTATATTAACAAGAAGGAAGAGAAGAGGCCACTTCATCATCATAGGGTTTAAGGGATCTTACTGCTCGCTCATGCCAAATTATTTATTTACCCATATGTACAGGACTTATGGTACATAAGAATAACCAAATTGATTTCATAAGGCGTTCTTTGTTATCCATATCATCACTTCAACAAAATTACAGTCCGATCAATTATTCATTTTGTGCCAACCAGCGTATAGGTTGTGAGGTGAATCATGATTTAGTCAATTCACCCCAACATCTTGCTTAAAGGTCCGGTTTATGCTTTTATAAACTAAGCAGTTACTCAATTAGAAAGCACTACTCGTAACACATTTTGTCTTTATTTTTCACAGGAAATGCGAAGAATTTGGATATACAAAACCGCATAATGTAGTTTTATACAATACTATGCCCCTAAAATTGGCAGTGCGAATTATTATTTGCACTAGCTTACAGCCCATTGCCTTTGAAAAAACAGACATAATGAGTTATGAGTAGTCCTTCATAATTGAGGAACTGCTTAGTTTATAAAGCATAAACCGGAACTTTAAACAAGAAATGGGTTGTTAAGCAGGGGAACACGCATTCCAAAGAAAATTCGCCTGGCATGCGGACCACCGCACCATACTTATTTTATAGTTATAAACATATATAACGTTAATAAAACGATAAACAATTATCGTTCTTACCAGGATTAGAACCCAGGTACCATTGCTTTGAGTACTTTGAGTGCTCGTATTGACTCTACCCATTTTCATTTAACTCACATGTCCAAAAACATCGTTAACAACTCTCCACTTGAAACATGTGCGTAAAAAATAAAGCAAAGAAAAATAAGCATTAGATTTTTAATAATTTGCAGAGCAGTTCAATCTAACTTTTCTGATTTTCCGAGGGGGATCAAGTGACTCGTTTGACCCCCCCCCCTTGTGGACGCTCATAAGTGGGTGTTTAAAATAAAATCTTATGCAGACGGTTCTATAGAAAACTTTAGTCCTGTAGCAAGATCTAGTACTATCAGAATATTGTTAAGGGTTGCTGCTAATTAGTTATCTCAAATTGATGAACAACGTTTCCGTATGGGATGATACAATAACTATGCAACAACCTGGAGCTTTTGATGACGGGTCTAGGAGACTGTGTTTGTTAAAGAAAAGCGTATACGGGATGAAACAAGCTCCTAGGTGTTGAAACATTCGGTTTACTGATTATATTATTCAACTTGGATTTAAAAAAAGTGAAGCTGACCCCTGCTTGTATATTCGTAAGAAAAATAATAGTAAATTAGTCATGGGTTTTATATGTTGATGATGGTTTAATAGGAGGGACTAGCCAAGAAGATTTAGAGATATTTACTAAAGAGTTAAGAACAAAACATATAAGCATCCGGCACTTTATTGTCCGAGAGCTTGTTAGCGAAGGAGAGCTTAAAGTTCTAACTGTAAGCTCTGAGAGTCAACTAGCTGACATACCTTTTTTGACTATACTATACTTCTATACTATACTATACCTTGTTTGACTATACCTTCTCAAACCCTAAATTAAATTTTCTGTATAAGAAGATGAACTTGAGACTCATAGATTAGGTTTAGCAATGAGGGAGAGTGTTGAAGATTATCATTGCTCAACCTATTATGTAATATATCATACGTCATATTTTGTGTCATATGTCTGAATAGAAATTGACTTGTAAGATTATTTTTAAAATTTTTATTAGTTCTAGTTATCTATCAGTTGGGCTTATTAAATTAATTAATTTAAGAGAATATTTAATAGACTTGATGTACTCAGATAGATTCGTAGAGTGACCTTTGTACACATATTGTGGTAGATTTATGCACTACCATTTGTACACTCAATGTCCATTATGTACGATTCGAAGAGTCTAGTAGGCAGAGTTTCCATTGTGTGGTATTCGTACAAACTATTTGCATAAATGTAAATATTTATTGGAATCCGTAGTTAGTGCTGTGTGCTAACTACGGATTCCAATTATAGAGATTATTTTTATTATTATACTGTACAGATGGAAAAAAATATAAGTATTGAGAGATGCCAAAGTAGAATTTTTTATTAATACAATATTTTTACACATTACAATCAAATCATAGAATTTGACTTAATTTTAATTCAACTTCATCTTGGTCGACGATGTTATACGAAGATATTGGTCTACTATCATCAAGAATTTGAGAATTAAACGACATGACCTGAAGCTTGACTGGATATCCTTCAGCCTTCTCGACGATCTGCTTCACAGCTAGCACCGTATTGGTGGACTGAACATTGACTGTGAACTTGTTGGAAGTGCAGTAGAGTTTGGATTGCTTCCTAACGTCATAGCATGAGTACGGGTTGTCAGGTTGGTAGTATACTCTTAAAGCCATGGCGCCACGGCGAGTTCTAATAGAGATGACTTTGAATTCTTCATCATCTGTCTCTTTTTCGTATTGATACTGTAATTTATTAATATTTTAAATAAAATGTAAATAAACAGTTTTATTTACTGACAACTAAAGAACCAGTAATCTTTAGTTAAAATTTAGTTTAGCAACTTAAGCAACCAGCATAGGGGTGCAATATACATATTTATAATTTATTTATACATATAAAATAAATTATTATATAAATAAATACAATATTAATATACACAATACATTCATTCAGTAGAAGACTTTTTATTTTTAGAGACAAAAATAACAGCTAAGTCCTTTAAATACCATTATCTCCCGTAGGTACATAATATGCAGCATAATGACTACTTTTTTGGAAGTAAAATGTAATATTTACTGATTGTAATGGGTCATTTTTTTCTTAAAATCAGGGTTTCTTTAAGAGGTTTTTCACTGATGAGTACCTCAAAATTATGGGGGGGAAGGAGTATACATAGTTGTTAAAAAATTTTAAACGGGGTGGGGGAGGTGTGCAACCATTTTCCAGGTAATCTAAGGCCAAGAAATAATACAAATAAAAGAAATATAAAATTATTACAAAGTATTTTTGTAAATATTTAAAATTGCACATAAGTAACACAACAATAACTTCCAATTATGAAAATGGGAACCATTCATGGGTGAAACAATTTAGATATACCAATATTAAATCCTTAAAAATTAAAGAAGAAACATGGTCCTAGACTTTCGAAAATTGTCTCTACCCCAATCTCTAAATTGACTCTTGCAATTAAGTCGTATAGGATACCGTAATATTTCCTATTTTGGGAACCGCTTTGAATCTTAAAAACAATAATACTAATTAATATCACTATATTCCGGTCATTTTGTATTAAGCTTTTGCATGAGATATGCCATAGATTTTTAACAAAACTAGAAAAAACAAATATTTTTAATAAACATTTATGATATGTCTGTTTGCATGATGAAAAACCAAATAAAGTTTTTAAAATAATAATAGTAAATTACAAATTTGATCTCGACATTTTTTTAGCAAGAGACCCATTTTAACTACTTGGGAACAACTTTTTTCACCCCATAGAAGGGCTATGTTTATTTTTTCCTGCCGGAGGGGCACCCCTTGAATGAAATTTTCTTCTAATTAACTAAACCCTGACATTATTTTTCATAACATCATTAGCTTTGCCTGGATAATTACATGCTTTTGTTCCCTCGGCTTCGCCTTAGGAGCCAGCTTATTGCTGGGCGAAATAGCATTCTTTCCTTCCATGAAATAAAGAAATATATCAATAAGTATCTAGTAATATACTCTATTATAAATATGATACAACTGTCGTATTGTTAATAACTTTTAGTACTTTGCTAACTATTGAGCGATTTTTTAATCTTAGATTTAAATTTTGTCTAGATAGGACTTTGACTGATACTTAAATATGTGAGGCTAACTTAGGTTAAAGGCACTATGAAAAGTGCTGTTTATTTGCCAAATTTTAAACATTTTTTTAGGGAATAGTTTTCAGTAGTACTTACCGATGAAACCAGCATGCTTTTGTCAATTATCACCAGTAAAATTGCTATTGCACAAAATATCAGCTTCATTTTCGCAGTTTTCTATCTAGAATTTTATAACCATTAATTAGTCTTCAGATAACTCAAGAAATACAAAACGTTGTTAAACGTCAGTGAGTTGTTCATGTTGTATGAATCAACTTAAACCTAACAGTGAGTTGTTCATGTTGTATAAATCAGCTTAATCCTAACAGTGAGTGTTTCATGTTGTATGAATCAGCTTAAACCTAACAAACACTTTATAATTCATCATCTACTTTAGGCCCGTAAAAAATAATTAAAGGAAAAAGCCTTCGAATGCGGGCCTAAATTTATTTTCCCTAAGTCTGTAGCACTTGCTATACTATAACAACGATCTTATCCATACTTGTTTAAAAATACTTAAAAGAATTTCTTTAGATTGTAATGAGAAAGGTACGGGAGTATGTCTGAACTGTGCTTCAGAGGTCCCTTCTTACGAGAGGTCAGCTCGCACAGACACTATATATAATATATATATATATATATATATATATATATATATATATATATATATATATATAATATATATATATATATATATATATATATATATATATATTATATATATATATATATATATATATATATATATATATATATATATATATATATATATATATATATATATATATATATATATATATAATAAGCAGGCAACTTTGTCTCGTCTACTTGGAAATCTCTGCTTGCCGTGGCTCTTTAGGCTCTTGGTAAGTTAACAAAAGTATAAACACTGTAATAACCCAATTTCCAAATGTAAGTAATGACAAAGTACTAACTATTATCGACTTCAGATCAGGTTTATTCGATTCGCTGCAAAAAATAATCAGAAAACCGAAAATACAATAAATTTGAGGGATCGAATAAACAAATTATGTCTTTCCATTCAACTATCACCATGACGAACTTAATCAATTTATTTTTTCTTAACCATGGTTGTTAAGATGGTTGTGGCCACCACGTATGTTAAAAAAGTATGTAGTATCACATTTTTCAATGTTGTTTTGTTGGGACATATTTTTAGTAAACATGTAATGATACGGCTTACCTTTTAATTTAAAAAAGATTTTATTGAAGCTAAAAAAGTAGTTATTAAGTAATACAAATTAAAAAATATCGAAAAAACAAAATAAACTAAGCACTTATCCCCCTAGGAGCAAATTTTACAAGTTATAACTTATGTAACACCTTTTCACTGACTAAATATCAAAACTAACTTTTTTTAACCTTATTTATTTATTCTCAGTAACCTATTACTTCCTTGTCTATCAGATATATTATTAATCAATTTTTATTTGTTTGATAAATTTAAACAGTTATTACGAAACAGTATTAATGGTTTTGGCTTAAATAAGTAAGTATTGTCACTTTACTAAAATTATTAATTGCTGTTTGTAGAACTTAACTTCGCAAAATTATATATATGCCATAGAATAAAATTCACTGAGATAATATTTGTTGGATAAAAATCTTATAAAACTTAAAAGTAGATACTTTTTAATTTTTTTTGTTATGGTCAAACAATATGTAATTATATAAAGTTGATTTGCTATCATCTATATTTTCTATATACGTATACTAAACAAATATAATACGTAAGATTATCAAAATAGGAAAATTAGAGTGTAATTATCCATGTATACACATTTTATCATGAAGTAGTTCTCACATATTTCTGATTAATAGTTTTCGCTTTTTTTTTTTGGTGTTAAATCGAAAATATGATATTGATTGTTCTTTTTAAATGCAGTTAAATATTTTAGCAATGAAATTTGATTTATTATTTGGAAAATATTAATGAAAAAATCTATTTGACTGACTTAGTCAGAATAATTTCCTAGATTAAAATAAAGTAAGAACAAGAGTGGCAAATAGAAGAGGTAGTAGTAGTAATATGGGGGGAGTGGTAGTAACTACCAGGCAAGTAGGCCACGTTGTTGAGCCCTTTTTGCCCGCTCCCTAAGATAGTGTTCTGCTCCTTTTAATTTCAAGTGTAGGTATATTTAATCTAATCTAGACAGAAGAGCCGTGGATTTCTATGGTTCCTCTCATGCTTTTTCAAGCAGTCATACATATTTTCACTAACTCTCATTGTCTAGTGAAAACTAGGAACAACACGTGCCCTTGCTGTTACACCAAACCTCCATACACTTTAAACTACAAGGCAGATACACAATAGTATTATAATAAATCTACTATGAGGGTCCTAAATTTTGCCTATACCCAATTTCATTTAGGGTAAGGGATCTTTAACGAGTACCTAACAACGCACAGACTCGAGACCAACGGCTTTACGTCCCTTCTGAAGGACGTGATACGCAGAATTTGTATCCCTCTCATAAAAACCCTAGAGACCCGTGCTGGTATTGAACCCATGACTAAATAAACTCGGAAGTTTAAAGTCCATTCATTTTGTGTATTGGCCGCGTACCTTAATCACTACTCCATGAGAGACTCAAATAGAAGAGGTAAATGTTTTTAATAATTTTATTCGGCAACTAAAACCATTTTGTTCATACATGTATTCTTATTCTATTCCACTCTAATTCTAGTACATTTTAGTACGTAAAATACCTAGTCAAGTTTGCTTGCTTAATTTCTTTCTTAACATGTGTTTGAAACTTTAAATAATAAATAAAAAAAAACAACAATTTCGAGCTTCTAGTCAAGGAACTTTATTGCTACGGATGCAGGAATAGAAAATTTAAAAGGCAATTCACAATTTTACTGACCAGGCGAAGCCAGTACATAAAAATCTTAACGATTTTTTTGTAAAGTTATCTTTATTTTAAAGTAATTTTGCCCACATCAGAAGAGCGGAACTCTCGAGCTACTTGGGAGAATGTTTGGCTATAATTATAGCCTAATTATATTTTTCTTTTTAGTGCACTATTGCGAATTTTTAAATCTATAGCCTCGTTATTGACAAATGATTGAATAAAATGCAAGTCAGACATTGGGGCCTTACTCGCACTTGTAGCACCATACCACGCTCTTAAATACACTCTAATAAGAAAAATGTAAATTTTTCTTATCGAAGATTTTTCTATTGTAGACAACTTTTTAAACAATAAATCGCCTTCGACATTCATCTTGCATGGGAAATAGCACCTGGCTAGTCCACCTCTAGGAGCTATTAGTCTGGTCCACCTCTGGGAGCCATTAGTCTAGTCCACCTCTGGGAGCCATTAGTCTAGATCACCTCTGGGAGCCATTAGTCTAGATCCTCTCTGGGAGCCATTAGTCTAGATCCTCTCTGGGAGTAATTAGTCTAGTCCACCTCTAGAAGCTAATAGCCTGGTCCACCTCTAGGAGCCATTAGTCTAGATCCTATCTGGGAGTCATTAGTCTAGTCCACCTCTAGGAGATTTAGTCTAGACCACATCTGGAAGCCATTAGTTTAGTCCTCCTCTGGGAGCTTTAGTCTAGTCTACTTCTGGGAGCCATTAGTCTAGTCACCCTCTGGGAGCCATTAGTCTAATCCCCCTCTGGGAGCCATTAGTCTAGTCCCCCTCTGAGAGCTTTAGTCTAGACCACCTTTGGGAGCTATTAGTCTAGTCCTCCTCTGGGAGCTATTAGTCTAGTCCACCACTGGGAGGTTTAGTCTAATCTACCTCTGGGAGCTTTTAGTCTAGTCCACATCTGGGAGCCATTAGTCTAGTCTTCCTCCTGGATCCTTTTAAAGTCTAGTCTTCCTCCTGGATCCATTCTAGGTTACTGCTTTTTTATCTATATGACCTGCTTTAGATTGTTACTCCTCTTTGACAGATCGGACTAGTTACTCCGTTTTTTGGTTACTCTACTTAGATTTTTGATTTTATTACTAACCTTCATATATTTTTCCTCATTATACTTGCTTTCCTGGGGATGTAGAAAAACAATGGGGCCATTGTTGGGGTTAGAGTAAGGGGAAAGTCAATGATATATCTTCTTAACTAAGGGGAGTAACCAAAAAACATGTTCTGTTTCTATGTTATGTTGTCCTTTTGTATTCTATTCTGTATTTAAACCCTGATAAGAAATGTGCATAATTAAATAACCTCGTCGCAGATATTGCTGGTAGTGCTTTGTCCGGATTGAATATTGAAACTAGTGGGAGCTATTAGTCTAGTCCACCACTGGGAGGTTTAGTCTAGTCCACCTCTGGGTCTGTAACTAGAGTAAAATCCTGCCCATACAGGTAGGGGAAGAATTTATTTAGTCCCCAATATATTGCCGTAGCTTCTTTATCTATTTGGCTATACTTCTCTTCACTTTTAGATAATGATCTAGACGCAAATGCCACTGGCTTTTCTGTTCCATCTTTAAATCGGTGAGATAATACCGCCCCAAGTTCTAGTGGTGATGCATAATAATAATAATAATAATAACGATAATGATAATGCCCGTTTTAGGGCCTTTCGGCCCTTCAGGGTATTCGCCCTGCGGGAATCACCTCAGGTGGGTCACATCTACTATGCTCAAAGTAAAGCTAAAGTTGGCAAAATCTTTTTACATCAAATTCTATTCATAACAACTAAGAGCATAGCCCGGGATGTGAACCCCGGACCTCTGGTGCCGAAGTCCAGTACTATAAGACCACGGCTACGGAGGTAGATAGTGGTGATGCATCGGTTGCTAAAATAAGAGGTATTTTTGGGTCGTAATGACTTAAAATTCTGTCACTAACTATTTCTTGTTTTATATCTTGAAAACGTTTTTTGCATTCATCTGTCCAGTTAAATTTTTGTCCTTTTTTCAAAAGTTTATTTAAAGATTTTTGATAAACCGATTATAATATTTTGCTAACCCTAAAAAGCTTCTTAGTTCATTAACATTTTTAGGTCTTGATGCCTTTGTAATAGCTTCAATTTTGTCCTGTGTTTTGTGAATCCCATATTTATCTATTACGTGTCCCAAGTACTTAATTTGTGATTTTAAAAATTTACATTTTTTTAAATTTAGTTTAAGATTATAAATTTTTAATCTTTCAAAAAACTTCTTTAATCTGTCCAACGTCTCTTCAAGTGTTTTTCCCTGAATTAAAATATCATCAAAGAAACTCACAACGCCTTCCAGCCCATGCTGCATTTTGTCCATAAGTCTGTTCCATAGGCCCGGAGCTACCTTCACTCCGAACATTAGCCTGTTAACTTTAAAAGACCCTTGTGAGTACTTAATGGTTTGCATCAAGGCGCTTTCTTCTTCCATTCCTATAGATGTAAGTAGGCATTAGAGATATCTAAAGTGCAAAAGTACCGACCACCATTCATCTGGGCTAAAATGTATTCAATGTTTGGTATGGGGTGGTTTTCATCCTTAATGACTCTGTTCAGTGTCACTTTATAGTCGGCACAGACTCTCACACTACCACTTGGTTTTAATATTGGTACGATCGGTGTGCCCCAATCTGAGTTGTCTACCTTCGAAATGATCCCTTCTTTTTCTAAACGTTCCTTCGAAATTTGGTATTAACCCTATTTTACTTTCAAAAATATCTTTATATTCTTCTAATAATGTCTGTCGCGGACTTGACGCGCTAATCTTATCTTAGCTTGCTTACCAAATACAACAACTTTTAACAGAGCAAACATTTATTAGCTTAACAACTTATTTCTTCGCTTGATTGCTCGTTTAAAGAAGTTCCGCGAGAAACTTTGATAATTCTTGAATTATGTCAGTGAATGTCAAACTCAATATAGAAAATAAGAAAAACAATAATTAATTGACATTGACTGTCACATGGCTCCCTCGAAATCCGCAGGCGATTTCGCATCTTCTTGGCTCCTCGAGGGAATCGAACCATGCCTTTAAGTCGAAATAATTTTTATCAACTTATGGATAGGTCTTTCTAGAATCTGCTTTCCTGATATCTGTTGTACCTTAACTCTTCTTACTAACCCGTCTTTACTTGGTATAGTGTCAATGACCTTCATTAATGGCCACAGATTTCTAGGTACTTGTTCATCTTGGCAAAGAACAATATCTCCAACCACAACATTTTTCTTCTTGTCTATCCATTTGTTTCTTTTTTGTAAATCTAAAAGAACTTCCTTCCTCCATCTACTCCAAAACTCATTTGACAAATGTTGTACCCTTCTCCAGCGCTTTTTTAGGTACAGGCTTGAATCATTGAAGCACCCAGGAGGTGGTACTAAAGGCCTTGGGTTCATTAATAACAGATGGTTCGGAGTAAGTGGTTCGGGAGCGTCAGGATCATAGAGATTAGTGATGGTGAGGGGCCTACCATTTAAAATGCATTCGCATTCGCAAAGGAAGGTGCGAAGACAATCTTCTGTCAGCATACCTGGATGGTCCCTAAGCATAATCTCCAGAATTCTTCTTGCAGAACCAATTTGTCTTTCAACAACCCCATTCATGTGGCTCGCTTTTGGAGTGTTGAAGATCCACTTGAATGTGCACAGTTCTTCGGCTAAGTACCTCTCCACATCAGACATATTTATCTCCTCCTTGGCTTTACTTAGTTCTTGGTTAGCCCCAACAAAGTTTGTGCCCATATCGGATCTTAGGTGAGAAATTGGTCCTCGTCTTGAAAGAAACCGCCGCAGAGCATTGATGAACGAATCTGTTGATAGATCGTCTGTAATATCAAGAGAAACGGCTCGTGAATTTAAACAGGTGAAGATAACACCGTACCTCTTTTTTTGCTTTCTACCATCCTTCACATAAAAGGGTCCAAAGCAGTCCACGGCACTGTATGTGAAGGGTGGAGCTGGTTCCAGATCAACTCGGTCTTCTGGTAAATCAGCCATCTTCTGTGTTTCGAACTTGCCTCTGCTTAGTTTACATTTAATGCAGCTTGATATGACTTTTTTCACTACCGAGCAGGCGCTGATAACCCAATAACCTCTTGAGCGGATGTAATTAACAGTAATTCCTCTTCCTTGATGATTTACCTTTTCATGGAGATGTCTGACTAATAGCAAAGAAGCCCTCTCATTCTTTGGAATAATTAAAGGATGTTTTTCGGCTTCAGAAATATCTGAATATCGAAGCCTTCCTCCAACTCTGAGTAAGCCTTCAGCGTCGAGGAAAGGACTAAGATTCTTTATAGAGCTTTTCTTCTTTAAGAATAACTTACTATCTTGATTTTTATCTTCTTGTGCCATTAAAAATTGTACTTCTTCCTGGTAGTGTTGTCTTTGAGCAGCTTTAATTATTAAATTTTCAGCTTGAATTAGCTCATTTGCCGATATAGGTTGGTCTCTGATTCCCGGGACATGGCTCCCTGAATTCGCCTTAGCCTGGAGAATTCTCATATACCTCAAACACATAGCTACAGATCTTCTTGCCTTTGACCACGTAGTTAGTCTACTTAGTCTTTCTGATAGACTAAATTTTTCTTGTGAGGTACAGCTCCTTGATACAGTTTACTTCAATTCAGGATCCTCTGGTAGGAGAGAGCTTTCTTTCTCTAACGCCCAGGTCGATTCTTCTTGCCAGAGAAACTCTGGTCCCAGAAACCAACGACTACCTCTAAAAACGTCTTCCGTAACACCTCTTGAGGCTATGTCGGCTATATTTTCTTTAGTGTTAACATAATGCCACTGCTCTGGATCTGTTAAATCTCTTATTTCTTCGACTCTATTAGCAACAAAAATGTGAAATCTTCTTGCTTCATTGCTAATGTAGCCTAGGACTGCCTTACTGTCTATCCAATAGTAGTGAGTCACTTTTTCGTATGTAAGCTCTTCTTCCAGGACTTTACTAATTCTGGTGGACGTAACAGCAGCCGTGAGTTCAAGACGGGGTATAGTGATTTCTTTAATAGGTCGAACCTAGCTTTACCTAATACAAATGAACAATGGATCAACCCTTTGTATTCACTAATCTTAAATAGGTAACTTGACCATACCCATAGCTAGAAGCATCTGAAAAATGATGAAGTTGAATGGACTCGATTTCACCAAAATCAGGAGGTTTGTAACATCTTCTTATTTGTAAACCATCTAATTTAGTCAAACCAGTTTTCCATTTAACCCATCTTTCTTTTACAGAGTCCTCTAACTCTTCATCCCACTTATCTAACTTGGATTTACTTTTTAAATCCCTACAAATATCTTGTAAAATTATCTTACCCACTAGAATATAAGGAGCTAGGAACCCAAGAGGATCATAAATGGAACAAATAGAACTTAAAATACCCCTTCTTGTCAAAGGATGATTCCCAAGATCTACCTTAATTAGGAAATAATCAGAACTAGTATCCCACACTAAACCTAACAACCTTTCTGTAGGTAGGGAAGCTTTCTGATTGAAATTTTTAAGTTCGTTAGACATATCTTCTGGTGATATTAAATCAATGACTTTAATACTGTTTGAAAATAGTTTATGAAACCGAAACCCCCCTTTGGTACACATTAGCTGAACTTTCTTAATTAAATTAATAGCTTCTTCTTCTGTTTCGACTGAAATACATCCATCATCGACGTAGAAATTCTTATCTACAAAATCAGCTGCTTTATCGCCAATTGCTTTCCGATTGTCTTTAGCACTTTGCTTTAGTGCAAAATTACTACATCCGGGGGACGATGTTGCCCCAAAAAGATGGACAGTCATTCTATATTCAACAGGTTCTTTAGAAATATCACCATCAACCCACCAGAGAAAGCGTAGAAAATCTCGATACTCATCATTAACAATGACTTGATGAAACATGCCTTCAATCACCAGCAAAAGCGATATAATTTTCTCTAAATCTTAAAAGGACGCCTATGAGTGAATTAGTAAGGTCAGGACCAGATAAAAGATGATCATTGAGAGATTCTCCCTTATAAACACAAGAACAATCGAACACTACCCTTATTTTGCCAGGTTTCTTAGGGTGGTATACCCCATGATGAGGAATATACCACACCTTGCCTTCTTGAACCTCCTTGTTAGGCACCAACTCAGCTTGTCCTTTATCAATTAGATTGACCATAAACCTTTGATAATCTTCCATGTATTTAGGGTCTCTCTTAAACTTTTCTTTCAGGTGGCATAACCTCTTGTAGGCTATGTACCTGTTGTTAGGGAGTAAGATGTTATCTTCTTTGAAAGGCAATGGCAGCTCATAGTGATGATCTGACCTGTGGTTTACTTGAGTTTCTAAGATGTAAAGAAATCTTTTGTCTTCCACGGATAAACCCAGCTTATTTCTATTTTTATTTTCAACTTCTGGAAATTCGTACTTAATGTATGGATTTAGAATTTCCTTAGTGTAAATGTCATAGCTATCTCCCTCACTAGCCTTCACTTCAAACGATTTTATTAAGTTACCTTCTGTAACTTGTCCTCTGGGACCAATAACTCCCCATCCTAGAGCAGTTTTTATACCGTAGGCTTGATTTCCTACTCCTCTGACAACTTCAAGCGGGCAGAGAGCCTCAGGGCAGTTATTGCCTATAAGCAATCCTATATCAAGGTCTTTATTTAACGGATGTAATTTGCCAGCTATATGAGAAAGATGAGGGCATAATTTTGCAGTATCTGGAGTGGGGATATCTTCATAACATGCAGGTATTTCATCTCTGGTAAAAGTCTTATGAGGTAGCTCTACTATTTCGGTAGAGTCTACTCCTTGTACCGCTACATCGCCTACCTTGCTGCATTCAACAAGACATTTACTAGACAATGTCCTCAACTCAAGATGAGTAGTAATATTAGGAACATTTAATTGATCTTTTAATGATTCCTTTAAAAAACAGGAGTCACTTCCATCGTCTAAAATAGCGTATGTCAATATTTTATGCTCTGGAAAGTTCTTTATTAAATACTTTTACTGGCAGAATAAATGATGTCGTAGAGCTAGTCTGATTTAATCCAGCTGTATGTTTGACGTTTGCTGTCACTTTATTATCATCTGAAGCATCACTAGATTTTTTACTACCTGAGTTTGACCCTTTCCTTTCTACGTGTAAACAAGTTGGGTGTTTACGATTACAGCCTTGTGCGGTGCAGGAAAGCCTAGACTTACAGTCCTTTGACTGGTGGCCTTCTGCCTTTAGACACCCAAAACAGATAAAATTTTCTTTAAGAAATTTTAACTTTTCTTCTATTTTCACGCCCAGAAACTTGTCACATTTATTTATATCATGACCTTTGTTTTCCTTACAGAATAAACACACCTTTGTATCTGATAACTTCTTTGAGTCGGTGGCAATAACAAAACTCTTTACTTGAGACGGAGATCTATCACTTGACTTACTTCCTTGAGCAACTTGAGACTTACTATGAACTTTATTAATATTACTGTAGACTGGGTGACCATATACATTAGCTAAATTACCAATAAAATCAGCCAAATCCATAATAGTTTCTGATCCCTTCTTACTTACAAATACTTTGAATCCATGCCGGGTGAAATTTGTTAGGAAGTCTAGAAACTATTTTTTTCATACATAATTTTGAATTTATTTCTTGCCAAGCGATACCCGTTAATACTTTACCAGCTGTTCTTATAGTATCCGACAGATTTCTAAGACCTATAGAGTCATTAGGTAGTATAGACGGACCTTCAGTCAGTTTTCTAACCCAAGCTTCAGTAACTGCTATTGGGTTACCATATCTCTCTTCTAATAGATTAATCAGTGAATCGTATTCTAAAGACATGTTGTCTTCGACTACTTTAAGAGTTTCGCCAACAAGAAATTTCTAAGAATTGTTTTTTCAGAAAGCAACCCCATGTGCCTAACTTCCCGAAAAGTAGGAAATTTATAACAATCCCCATTAAATTTAAAAGGTTCTAATGAATTTAAAAGTTGCAACTTAGCTAATAGAGTCATAGGATCAGATAGAACCGGCTTATCTATGGTTAATTTAGAAGAACAAGGATTTTCTTTATTAAACTTTTAGGTCAGAAGCGGCAGGTACATCAGGTTTAACCTTGTCCTGTTTACACTTAATAGATTGATCTTTAATCAAAGAAGCAATACTCTGCTTCTCCAGAGAGAAGTACTTACCTCTAGTAGAAGTACTAGTATGAGAGATTGGAAAATCAAATTCAGAACGAGGTTCTGATATTAAGTCTAACATAGGATCAGAACATTCTGTAGCGTCCTCAGGATTACCAGATACGCTATTCAACTCATGCTCTGAGGCACCGTCCTTGATCATTTGTAGCATTAACTTATTCTTTTCTACCTTCTGATCAAGTTCGAGTTGCCTCCTTTCAAGCCTTAACCTTTCGGCCTCGTAAGTGAGTTTGCCTTCTTTGATTTTAGAAATAGCCTTACTAATCCTCTCTTTAGAGGAACTGATTAATAATAATAATAATAATAATAATAATATTCTTTATTTATTATGTAAGCCTTACATGGATATAACATGTCATATATACAAAACAAATAATACAAAGAGAGTATAAAAACTAAAGAATTTAAAAAAAATAAATAAATAAATATATACATTAGTGAATATTTTTTTCTAGTTTTGTAAATATTCTTTTACATTATAATATGCTTTTGAGATTAGCAAAGCTTTAATTGTTTAGCAAACGACATTATATTTTTTAGCTTGTTTTATTTCTTGTGGCAATTTATTGTAGCAAGCTATTGAAATGTTGTGTGGGGCTTTCTTAAACAAAGCAGTCCTGCAGGGAGCTTGACACAGGTTGGACTTATTTCTAGTGTTAAACGAATGAACACCACTATGAGTGATGAACTTATCAGGATGCTTAGCTACAAACTTACACGCTTCAAAAATAAACATGGAATAAACTGTTAGAATATGTTGCTTAATAAAAGTTGGTTTAGTAGATGTTCGAGGAGGGATATTAAAAATCATCCTAACTATCCTTTTTTGCAAAATAAAAAGTCTGTTTACATCTGGACTTGTTCCCCATACAAGAATATGTTGTGCTAAATAAGGATATACCCAGCCATATATACCATTAATAGGGCATCAGTTGAGTTGAAGGACTTAAGTTTCCTCAACAAGTAATAGGCACAATTTATCTTTTTTACGACAGAATCGATGTGTCCAGAAAATTTTAGTGAATTATCAATTATTAAACCAAGTAACTTGGTGGTGGATACTGTTGTAAGAGGGCTTGAATTTATAAATATAGATAATGGTCTTTTTATAGTGCGAGTAGTAAACATTATGCAGACACTTTTTGACGTGTTTAAGACTAACTTGTTAATCACACACCATTTAAGAAAAGCTTCACAAACTAAATTAATTTTATATTCCAGCTGGTCTAAATCTTTAGCAGAAACAATGACCGAACTGTCATCTGCATACATAATAACAAAAATGTCAGGACAATAAACCCGAAGCCATTGAGGTAGGTCGTTAATAAACAGTAAAAATAACAAAGGACCCAGTATACTACCCTGAGGCACTCCGTATTTTGTGTAAAATTTTTTGGACCTCTGCTGCCCCACAGTCACTTCAAAAGACCGATCAATAAGAAAGGATCTCAACCAATCAAATATTGACCCTCTTATACCCATCCTATACACTTTCCATAGAAGAAGAGGAATGTCCATGAGATCAAACGCTTTTGAAAAGTCAAATAAGAGTCCGCCAACGTACTGTTTTTGATCTACACAATGTAATATTTGTTGGAATGCGTTAATTGTGGCTGATTGAGTGGAAAATCCGGCTCTGAAACCGTTCTGCTCTGGTACTAAAATGTTATTTTTATCAAGGAACCTAGTGATTTTACGTAAAATTAGTTTTTCAAAGACTTTTGAGAATGGGCTTAATAGCGATACAGGTCTGTAATTGGTAGCTGAGGTAATCTCCCCAGATTTAAAAATTGGAATGACTAGAGAATGTTTTAGATGAGCAGGAAAGATGCCATTGGAGAAAGAACAGAATAAAATGTGAGCAAAAGCCTCTTCACACGATGACAGTGACTTTTTCAATATCATTGAAGATACATCGTCTGGACTCCTACTTTTTTTATTTTTTATTTATT
This sequence comes from Microvelia longipes, assembly GCA_018340805.1. Classification (NCBI taxonomy): domain Eukaryota; kingdom Metazoa; phylum Arthropoda; class Insecta; order Hemiptera; family Veliidae; genus Microvelia; species Microvelia longipes. Next base: position 48,767,462 of record JACMZG010001911.1, on the reverse strand, counting down.
TAAAACTAATTTAATCTCCTCGTAACTAAAATAACCATTAAAGAAAAAGGAAAAAGGGTTATAATTTACTAAAGGATTCTTATTTGGTCCAATATTATTTTTTAAGGTATCTCTTAATTTGTTTGGGACGTTAGAAATAAATTCACCATAAAAGTTGGCTACATCCGAGGGATCTTTTAACAATACAGTTGTGTTGTCATCACTAGTCTTAGTCAGAGTCATGTTAGTTGTGGTTTTTTGTTTATTTACTAAACCATCTTTTATTAAATTCCAAGCAGTCTTGGTTTTATTATCAGAATCCTTTAATTTTATGTCAACGAATTCTCGCTTGGCGTTAGACACTGTACTTTTATGTTGTTTTTTCACAATCCTATACTTTTCCTGATCGAAAGTTTTGTTTATAAAAGCATTTTTTAGATCTTGGCTAGACTGGTAAACCTCAGGTGTTACCCAAGAATCAGCTTTGGGAGCTTTAACATTAACTTTAATTAATGGGAATGCTGCATTAAAACACCAATAATATTTATTGAAGAAAATGTCAAACTTCATCTGACAAGAATCAGTCTCAAAAAGTTCGTTCCAATTTCTCGTCTTTAGCAATAGTAAAATAACTGACATTATTTCAGAAACCTTCTAGTCATGACGTGCCTCACCGAACTCGAGTTAGCAGATTTGATAAAAACAGAACTATCATTTAAATTAAGGTTAACAATTTGTGCTGAATGATCGGAGAAACCATTATGATCTATTGTTAACTTATAAAATGAAGCTAGGTCTTGCGATAAAATCACATAGTCTATTCCAGTGCCTCCCCTACCATTAAGTCTCGTTATTTCATTAACAATTGGAACAGCTTGATAAGATTCAAATAAATCAAATAGTATTACTTTATCACTACTGCAAGAAAGGGCATCGATATTAAGGTCGCCAACTATAACGTACTGAACATTAAACTTAAGACTAGATAGGTAAGTAAACAAAAGTGTCATCTTCTCTATAAAAATATCAATACATCCAGAGGAGATCTATAAATAACTACAAAACCATGTACAAAGAATCATTAAATTTACAATAGATACCGCAGCATTCAAACTCAATTTCAGTACTTAATTCTAGAATTTTATTGTCTACAGTATACGCAAAATTGGAGTTATTTTTAGTAACAATAGCTACCCCGCCATGAATATGTTTTTGCCTCGAAAAGGAGGTAGCAGTCGTGTAACCATCTATAAGTAAAGGAGACGATGTTAACCAGTGTTCTGTTATAAAAAATAATTCAGCACTTTGTTGCTGAATATATGCTTCGAAAATATTTGATTTAGCTCCAGAACCCTGAACATTCTGGTGTATCAAAACAAATTATTGGCTACATTTAAATTTTCCACTAAACTAACACTTAATAGTTTATTGTCAGGTTTATTAAGTCTTAATAAATCAAAATTAATTTTGACTTCGTCAACTTTTTGGCAAAGTTTGTTAAAATTTTTATTTCTGGGAGACTGATTAGCTACATTACTATCTTCATGACTTGACAATAACACAAGATTCCCTTTAGATTTTAGTCTAAAAAAGGATACATTGTTTTACGATATCTACTACTATTTCTATTGCTAATAATTACAGGGATGACACCAGCTGTATCCTTACTTGTTAGAGATGAGTTTGGCAAGATGTTACTGAAGTTAGTTAACGATCTAGGAGGCTGTGATGGCGTAGAATGGCAAGTTATAGAAGTGAATTGAGAGGTTTCCAAGGGTTGAGGAAGTTCTTTATTTGTCAATAACAAGTCTTCGTTTTCCTGTTCACATATTAAGTCAGAAATCCTTTTTGCTAAAAGTTTTTTACCTGACATATTAAGGTGCAGACCATGAGACGTCCTATGCCTGGCTTTAAAAAAAGTTGGAAGCCATAGTAAAGAAGAAGAACCGTATTCTTTTATTTTAAGTTCCATGCATTGGTTAAGGAGATCGATTTTGTGATTGTAAGATGGAATGTCGAACCGATGTGGTATAGATGTTACAATAACGTTTGTTTTTCTACTAGCGTTGCTTATTAGATGATCGAAAATAATGTCTACGTTTTGTTTGAGATTCGCGTTAGCATTAAAATTTGTGCCACCTACTACAATGACATAATCCTTATCACTAAAATTGTTAGACAGTTTATCTAAGTCCTCAAGAGCTGATATAATTGGAGCATTTGGCTTAAAAAGAGAGAAGACTTGACTCTTAGAGTGTCGACTTTTGATCAACTTAGCCATGCCACGTCCATGACTATCCCAATTATAAGAATTTTCCTACTTTCTTGGTCCTGGTATGGCCTAACATCATTCTTATTTAGTAGAGGGTAGTGATAGGCTGCCGGCAAACTATATTTATCGTTTTGAAATACTGACTCTGTTTGAGTAGCTGAGCTTTTAGATTTTTGCTGTCTTGAGTCATAATCAAGACTTATAAAGGATCTATTTGTTTGTTTTAATTGGTTGTGATAAGTTGGGGGGTGATAGGCTTCGGAGTATAGGATTTCATTAGCCAAGTTTGCAGGTTGAAAATCTGAAGATGTACACATTTTACAAGTAGAAGGAATGTTTGCCATAGATTCTTTCAACTTAGTGCTAAGAAAATTATTTTCAGCTAAAAGTTTTTCAATATCATGTTGTTGCTGTTCTATTTTAGTTTTCATCTTACTCACTAAAATGGTCGATTGTTTTAAGCCAATTACCTCGTCTTCTAATTCGAATTGTCTAGAGCAAGATAAATCAAGTTCCTGTTTTTTTTCCGTTAACTTATTATTTAATTTCAATATTTCGCCCTGAAGACTATTTATTTGATGTTTTTTTTCTTCGATTTGGTGTGACATACTGTTAATTAAGGGGAGTAATTGAGCAAATTTTTCTATAAGCTTATTTATATCAGCGTTGGTGTCGAAATAAGACAAAAGAGACAACTGGTAATGTATATCAGAAACAAAGTCTTCAATATTATCGTCAATAAATTTTATTTGTCCCATCTCTTCAAGCAGTTGAGTTATTTGAGCACCAGGTGTTTGATTGGTTGTTATAACTTTTCCAGAACGGAGTTGCCTGGACCCCATGCTTACTTATTTTTGATACGGTTAAACAAAATGAACAAATTATAATGTTAAAATTTTAATGAGTAAAATTTACTGTCTTGTTTCACGGATTGAATCCAAAATCTAGCAGTGTAGTAAAAAGGTTAAATCAATCAGTTAAAAACGTTTAAAGCGAGGTAGAGAAAAAAAAAAATAAAATAAATAAATTACATAAATATATCAGGCTAAAATATAAGGCACAGTTAATAGAAATCAGCGTAGTCACGTGAGAATAAGCTTAAAAAGGCTTTAACTAGTAGTGCCACCTAGTAGCGAGAGCATGAAACTCAGTTTTATATATAGTGGATTAGTCAATGACGTAATGATCTCACGTGATCTGTAACTGTAATAGCTAGTTTTTTAGTCCTTGGAGAAATATCAAAATAAACAGATCATAATACATTAATACACTTTATCTTCTTGATTAGAGTTCATTTTTTGCGACAAATAATTATAACAAGATGCTTACTTTATAATAGCATTTAAGCAGAGGGGCTTCAAAATATCTCAAAAGTAGTTGCACAACGAAAAGCGTCACAAAACAGAGAATTGTATGCACTAAAGTTGTAACAAATTAGAGACATTAAAACGCACGAAAAGCATAAAAATCACGGAGCAAATTTAAAACGTGTTAACTCATTTACGAGATGTTGATTACTGTGTCCTTAATTTTGGTGTCTTTATATATACATTTAACATAAGCTACTCCAACTGGTTTGATTATTTCTCCCGTGTATGTACGCATTCCTACCTTGGTCTTAAAAATTTTGCCTCCTAAATTTAAATTTTTTAAATTTGTCAGCGATTTTGAGCTCAATGCTGCACCTGTGTCAAGTGCCATGTCTACAGTCTTGCCATTAATTTGAACTTTAATCATAAATTTATCTAATGTTTCAGATTATAATAAACTAATTTCATCGTCTGATGTCCGATCAACCTTATTAGTTCTCCTTGTTGGTGATTTTTGTTTCTTTTGTTCTTCTCTTGATAAACAGACCTTCGCGATATGTCCCCATTTGTTACAGGCAGTACAGACAGACCTGTAAAACTTACAATCGTAGGCTCTATGTTCCGAATCTCCACACCGACAGCATTTACCTATTAGATTTTGAAATGTAGGCTTTTCCAACCTATTCGATTTTCTTGGCGATCTATTAGTAAATCTACTGTTGACATATCTTTTTGAGTTTATTGTATCCTGAACTTGATTAGTACTGTACTTAGCTTCAGATTTTATGCTAGAGTCCATCATTAAATTTTCTTCTTAGCTAATGAACATTTACGGCGTGGTCTACATATCCTGAAATGATAGGTTTTCTTTTTCCTGCAATGTTCTCTTTTAACTTGATCCATCTACTAACTAAATAAAAGATTTATTCTCATAATTTGGACTTTTGCAATTGCACATTATCATTTTTCTTTTCTTTGATGAAAATTTTATCTACAACCTGAAACTCACACACACACACACACATATATATGTATATATATAATATATATATATAATATATATATATATATTATATATATATATATATATATATAATATATATATATATATATATATGTGTGTGTGTGTGTGTGTGAGTTTCAGGTTGTAGATAAAATTTCATCAAAGAAAAGAAAAATGAATAATGTGCAATTGCAAAGTCAAATTATGAGAATAGTTCTTTTATTTAGTTAGTAGATAGATCAAGTTAAAAGAGACTGAATCGTTTGATAAGTGACGTAACGCATATGACTATCATTAATTACTATACAATCTAATACATCAATATTATGCGTTTTCCATTGAAAAAACACAAATAAATAAACCCTGTGGCAATTAATTATTCAAAAATAAATTAAATTACATCATTCATACAATAAATTAATGAAACGATAAAATTGAGCTTTTAAAGAATGAATTAGGTTATCAGGCGCCAGATTTCGAAGACACACCATGACGGTGTTATCTAGCGTTCTAATGAAATGATACCTTATCAGTAAATATTGCCTACGTAATAACTATTATATAAATATAAACACGGGATGCGACATTGCATTTTGTTGATAATAGTAATAAACTGAATAGTTCAGATATATCTTGTTTTATTAAGAAGTGGCAACATTTTAATAATTTTAAATAAAAAACTATCTTTACTCTTTAAAAGTTCTATTAAATCGGTTATCGGTTGCTTTTTTTAGATATACTGCGAAAACATTTTAACTACATTAGGAGATGAATTTAATTGTTAATCTTGGAATAGTTTTGAGTTGCATTTATTTTGTTCGTGGAAACACCGTCTACTTGTCATTGGTCCAACAGCCTTCCACCAGAACTATTGATCCAATAAATATTGAAGGTAATTTTTGTTTTATTTTAGAGAAAATTGTACGTACTTTTTTAAACTTTTCAAAGGATTTACAATTAGTAATAAATAAATGTATAAACCCGGAATTACTGAAATAATATTAGTAAACTAATTGTAAGACTGGTATAATGCATCATGATGTAATGCAGTATAAACCTTTTTTTATTTATTTATTAGCATCTCCTACTTCCGCAGGTATATAGAGAGAGTATTGTTTTCACTCTAAAAATCTAAGTTGTCTGTTATGTTGAGTCATTAATCATTTAAAAAAAAATTAAATATCGTAAATTTAACCAAGCAATTTTAAATTTGACTCAAATGTTCATCTATAATTGATACATCAATCCACTAAATTTCGGTGCTCACTTCAGTTCAGGAAAATAATTATAAATCACAACACAAATAATTAATCTAGGATTTTTAATTATGTCAATTTAAAAGTAAATTAAAAAACTAACAATTGTTTATAGTTAACCAAAACAAAAAAAGTGAATTAATCAAAAATGATTTTAATCAACTTGGGCAATTAAAATGCAAGGTATGTTACACGCAAGAGTTGCCTCTGAAATTGTTTTTTTTCTAAACTAAGATCAGCTTAATTTTTTTTTAAATTAAAAAAGTGTTTTAATTAATCCCTATGTAGGTAATACTTTGCCAGACAGATTTTTAAAATTTTCCCTGCCTATTAGATTGACCAAATTGCATTTGTATGCCTAAAAATAGTTAAATAAAATTTAATTTTGCTACCCGTGAGTAGATAAATGATATTTGTTTTTCGTGAGAGATGGCTTGCTATTAAATTTGATTAATATTAATAAAGTTTTATAATTATCATTGTCATTAAATTAATAAATATATCACAGCTAAATAAATAAATATAATTAAATAAAAATATCGATAGTAAAAATTAAACTAATTTGACAGTCGAATAACAAACTATTTAATGACTAAATAATTCTCGAAATAAATTTCAGTTAGAAAAGTTAGCACTTACTTATGGTTTTTGTATAAGTGGATTCCAATATTAACAGATAATATTAATATTAGAAAGAATAATAGGGATTATTTCTTTTTCAGGGAGACACCGGCGTCAAACAAGTTTGTGCCCCTGGTCTCAAGAACTGACCAAAAATGCTGGCAGTAATGCATGCCTTGTTCACTGCAAGCATTACATAGGAGCCGACGCAGGATCCTGTATGAGATCAGTTTGCGTATGCAGTTGGAAACAGAGAATACCTGATCCAACTAGTTTGCCATAAAATGTGCCGTATAATACGTTTGGCATCCTACTTATCTACTGACGTAACGAGGGCATGGTAGGATGTATCTACTCTTACAGTAAGGTTTAATCCTTTTAAGATAGTTGAGAAAAAATAATGATTGAGGGAGCGTTAACTAAGAGACACTATATAAGACTTGCATTAAAATATCGGGTAACAAAAGTAAGAAATGAGAATGTTGTTTTACAGTACTTGACTGACTAAGGCGAGTGTTACACTTTGGTCTCTTTATACGATGCTTAAATAATTGCTTTTGTTGAGGAAAAACAAACACTTTATACAATATATACCCACGAAAATGAAAAATATTGGGTGGATAGAATATTTATGTCAAATTGTAATTTATTGTTTACTATAGTGTATTAAATTTTAAGAAAAATTATAAGTTGCTTTAAAAATCTGTTGTGTTATTTTTCTGCCGTTAGTAGGTAAAAGTTTGTATGTATACTAGGCCGCAAAGGAAATATTCTTAACTCATTTTAAGATTACCAGCTTTAGTTACCTACCCCTCAGCAAGAAATGAACATTAACTCGGCTTTAACTCACCAGTCAAATTATATGTTCTGTTTTTTTATTCGTTCAAGGCTGGAACTAGGTTCGAATGCAAAATTGCAAGCCAAAAGCAAGGCTTCTTGGCATTTATTTTTAAACCTAATTCAAGCGTTATCTATGCTAATATTTTGTCAAACAATATTATACTTATAATATTCTTATGGCATCAAATATTATAAGCTATATTCTCTACAATATAAATATTACATAAAGTCATATTTTATTAAACTCCTTTTTTTAATAATTCTTTATTTTTCAAAAATACAATAAAAAACATTTACGAGAAACAATTGTCTCTTAAACGTAACTCAGAAAAAAAATTATAGCAGGCCAAAATGAGGAGTCCATTTAGTTCTGAACCTATGAATCATATTGTGTTCACAGGTTCACCTCCTTGGTTACGGTTTAACTTTATAAACCTTATGACTTAGGTCTATTGAAAAACTGTGAAACGCAAAAATATTTTTTTTCTGAGGTAGGGAGCTTAGGTTCACTTTGTTCTGCAATTCTAATGATTATTCCTAAATGCAAAATTTGTATCCACTGTAAAAAGAAATTTTATTACGGGGTAAAAATAGTGTTGTGTTAAAAGACTACGAAGAAGGTATTTTTATTTACCGTGCCGACTACATTTTTACTGCCGTGTGAAGCGAGACATTAAAAAGAAGCCGAGGTAAAATAATCAATTCCCAATCGTGTAGCATACCCTATATACTCTTTCGGACATAATAGAAAACAACTATTTAGAAGAAAAAGAGTATAATAAATAAAAATTTGCCAGTACACTTCTTTCGATCGTCTCGTTGGCCAAACGTTTCAAATACATAACTATCCATGATAACTATACACTTGATAATAAATAAGTAATAACTCACTTTACGAAAAGAATGTACCAGGACCGGTTACGGCATAACGCCACCATTAGCAGGCCGGTCCAGGGATATTCATATCCAACAGCAAGTATCGACGGTAGCTGATTCTTCGATTACTTCTTCAACTTGCGGTAAATACTATACTTAATCCTTTAATAATTATTCAAAGGGGTACACTTGTATCGAATTGCTCTTATGCAGTTTGCATAACAGAGTGTTAGCACATATTCTTCATATCAGAAGCAACAGTTAGTTCCGCTATAGCAGTTCTTGTCAACAAAAATGAGGTGAATTTTTTTTCAATAAGAATGAGATGCGAAGTCAAATATGTTATCTTGTGACATCGATTGTATTAATTACATTTCATCTTTTATTATTTTCAAAACAAATAAACAGCATTTTATATTTATACTTCACTTGAAAAAATTCTTGAGGGCTATGGAGATAAATAAAAATATGTTGCAAAGAGGCTGCTATACAATTTCGAATAATTCAAGCCATTGAATTATTGATCATATTTTATTTTTGCTTCATTTCACTGTTTCTTCTTTTTCTATTGATGTATTCAGTGTAGTAAAATTTAACAAAGAGGTAAAAGATAGTTAGTACAGCGATGTACCAGAGTATGACTGTTCTTGTTCCCCATGGACATCTGTTATATTGAGCATACATAAAATATAATAAGTCTAAAGTAAACTGAACCTGAAATTAAAAAAGCAAATTTTAGACTTGGTCGCATAAATTATGGAGCTACTATTAATAGTTCAACTTAGAGTTTACTTGAACTTGGACTTTAGTTCAACCCAACTAATAGGGTACTTATATCAGCCAGGCAAAGAATGTCCACCATTGATTGTTTATAGTGGAAAAGGCTGCAGGTGCCTTGCCGCTTCGTGGCAGTATTGTTGTTGTTACGTATTATTTTGTTAGGTATTATTTTTTGTATTATTATTGCTTTTACATGGCACTCTGTCGTGTATTTACCGATAACTTCATGACAGGACCGCTTTATGGCCATCTCGGGTTCACTTAAAAGAAAAATAAACTATCAGATAGATTTTGTCAAACCGATGAACGCGAAGTTAGTAGGTAAAACTGCAAAATGATTCCACCATAACTGCTATAATGGAACACTGCTAAGTTTAACAGAAATGGCTCTATAACATTAAGCCATAAGAATTTTACAATATGTTTGAGTTCAAAAAGAAATGTGTACAAAAACTTTTTTTGTGCGAGTTTAAAAATGTCTACAATACAGCCTCAAAATTGTCCGTAAAATAGTTATTTATGCATCAAGGGAATCAAGAATGCTATTATTTCCCTGAGCAGTTAGTTGGTTCCTAAGGCATAAGCCGCGGGAACCAAAGTATTTAACTCCCGAGGAGAAGACCAGGGATTTATGTGTTTAATTCCCGAGGCAAAGTCGAGGAAATTATGACTATTAATGCGAGGGGGAAAATAGCATTTTACTCCCAAGGTGCTTATAAGATTTTACCTCCAGACGATGATTTTATTTTAACATGTTTTGTTGTATTTTATTCTTATTTTTTTTGGGTCGGACCCCCTTATAAATTCTCGGGGTGCTGCCCCCATAAAATATTTTTTTATTGCTCCAAACAACTTCTATTGTCTTGAAACGGATTTTGAACCAATAAAATTGTTTTTTGGTTGGCTCCCCGTTATAAAATTTTGGATGTGCTGCCCCCAAAAAAATATAAAAAAAATTATGAAGAGGAACTTTTTCTCCCTTGGGAGTGAAAAGTGCTTCTTTACTCCCTAAAAACTAGTTAATAAACTTTACATTATACACCGTTTGGAGATAAATTAATTTCATTGCTAAAGCGAAAAAAACGTTTAGTTTACGTTGGCCGGCTTAAATGTTACTTTAAATTCAAGTGAAATCTCGGTTTCTTATTCTTAGTGCAAACACAATACTTTTCTTTATAGAAACAGCATAAATGAGGAAAAGTAAAAAGAGTAATGATAAAGATGATAACTCACTAGCTGCAATTGTGTGACGAATCTCTTATATTTTCCTATCCATTTTAATGAATCGAAACTAGCTAGTAGATAATAAGAATACATTATTACATGGACGAAGGAGTTTAATATGAGAACAGGATAACCCAGTTGCTCTGTAAAAGTAAGTAAAAGATAACATGTTATTAAAAGGCATGTCAAATTGCACCTCAAAATTGTAATTGTTTTGTAATGGAAAATTTCTATGCAGGGTATAATATAAGTTCTTATAAAGTCAGCTAATGTTGTAATACCCTTAATAATTATAAGTATACAGAGGGTAGATGGAAGGCCCTCCCTTGAATTTGAACCAATAGGCATAAATTAATGAAACCTAGGATTCTTTTTTGTGTAAAGGGGACTTATTGTTGTGGTCCGGTTTTGCATTGATGATGGCCTCTTTGTAGGTTGAAAGCGATTTGCCAATTAAGTTTTGTTTTGTGGAGAGACTTCGTAGTTTTCATTACTTCTTCTTTAAGCATTTTGGGTTCTAGAGATGAATACAAAACATTTTGTTTATGCAATTTTTTGTTTATAGTGGCGTAAATTGGTGCCCAAGGTGTTAAAATTGGACATTTTAAAACCTTGATGCTGAAGTATTCACGTAAGAAAGAATTGACCTACAACAAAATTTTCCTTATTTTTGGATTAAGAATACAAATCATTCAAAACTTTACCATTATTTTAGAGCATTTACAGTCACTGATATAATTAGGCTAACACAGAATTTTTAAAATACGACCCAGATCAAATGGTGAACAGATCAATGATACAACATATATTTAGGATATTTATTTTATTACATTGGCTTGATCACAAGTAACCCGTACCTCTTCGAATGAGGTACGGGTTACTTTAAATTTAGTTTTATATTTTATTAGTTCATTTTAAATAAGTATTTGAGTTGTTTACCTTTTTCAGCGAAGCCCACAAAACAAATGGCAACAACAATTGAGTGATGGAATAAGTGTAGAAATGACAGCTGCTTATCTTTCTTTTTTAACACTATAAATACCTGCAAAATATTTAGTGATTTTTATCAAATATTTTACAAAATACTGTAACATATAATTCTACATAATAATTCCAAGATATCCCTTGTAATGGGGAAATCCATCCCCATTAAGCCTAATAGTCCAAGAGCCCAGGGGTGTTTTGTTAATAAAAAGTGTAATGGCTGGAACCGGTCTCAATTTTTCGTAAATACCTTCCTGAACAAGGATCTGTAATTCTGCCGACTCGTATCGGATGGGTGTCCCTGGCAGAACGGACTTTAGGGGTCAAAGGTTCTGCCAGGGACACCCATTGGATACGAGTCGGCAGAATTGCAGATCCTTGTTCAGGAAGATATTTACGAAAAATGTAGACCAGTTCCAGCCATTACACTTTTTATTAACAAAACACCCCTGGGCTCTTGGTCTATAACACTTCACTTCACAGCATATCTTTATAGTTTCAGCAAAATGCATTTGCTTATATTAACTGAGCTTCAATAAGTGCAAATAATGCTCTGCCGTACAGCATAGTATTATGTTCTTTTAAATATTTGATGGCTCAGAAAATTAGGTTATCGAGGTCCTAAAATGTTTATCTTTCGAGCAGCTCAACTAAACCCTGTATATAATTAGCGTTATAAGTTTAAAGTCTTCTATATAGTATTGCACACGGTTAAAATCAGTCGACAGAGTGGAAAAAAGTAATGAGGAATCATTCAAGTTGGCCTGATATGAAATTGTTTACATTAAATAACATTAATGTAAACATTTAGGACTAACCTCATTTGCCCCTTTTGAAATATCTTTCCTCGCTGCCTACTGTTTGAACCGTGTTATACCATCGTAAAAACACAGCGGGAGTATATTCAATACAATAGCCGATTCAATATCGAGTAATGCTCATCGATGCCAAAATAAAATCGCAGCATCGAGAACTCACCCAACCTAGTTGAACCCATTTTTGGGGTCAACTAGTTCCAACAATTAAAATAGTTTACTTAATATGTGACAATTTTATAATGAAAACATAAAAACACTCAAGCAGTAAAACATTACTTACAGTATCTAAGAGATCTAATACTTTCACCCATGTGTAAACATGGCTACTGTAAGCCATCTGAAAAGAAATATACATTTAGAGAGATTTTCATGATCCATATAATCCATTAAAATAAATAGGTAAGGAAAAGACTACGTAGTAAACCTTCTCATTTTAAACCTAGTAGTTGGAACGAAATTCAGATGCACTAAGGGTACTTCCAAATTTTCCACTTATATGCATTATTTGGCAATTAATAAAATACATTTCAAGACATTGAAAATTATAGCACAAGTGTCCGCAAGTCGGGTGAATTTGGAGTCCCTGCTTCATTGCTCAACAATTCATTTCTTCCTAAAGTTTCTGTTCTGGTTTATGTTCTTTAACCTACGCATTTACTTTAGTACTTTACATTTCATAATATTTTTTTAAAAAGTTTTAGCCTATTTCCTTTGAAAATTCCGGAAACGTATACCATTTTGTTTTAATACAACAAGCATAGACACGATATTTGTTAGATCATAAATGTTAAGCAGCAGCGAGCGTAGTCAATACCTGAATAATGGATTACCGCTAGGAAACAAATGGATGAATTTACAATCTGAGGACGTGTGAATCGAGTAGAGAGGATAAGCGCAGTGGATCCACTGCGCAGTAAAGTAAAAAAGTATAAAGTATTCTACTGGGAATACTTTATAGATATAGATGTTCTTTAACAATTATGGATCAATTTAAAAATAAAGTAAAGAAAAATGATGGACAGATTACTGCAATTAGATTATTAGTTTATTTCAAATCGAAGCCCCTAAGCAAATCCTAATATATATATATATATATATATATATATATATATATATATATATATATATATATATATATATTCGGCACACTTCCGGTCCAACTTCCGCCTCGACACTTATCCCATTAACGATTTTTTTTATATCTTTGGCGATCTTTAAAGGATTTGAAACCCCAGCTCTAGGGGCAGATTCTTTCTAACTCTCTAAGTTTTCAAAATTTTTGTCGCCTTTCCCCCAAAAGGCTGTATTCGGTAGTCAAATACAGCACGGTTATCATCGGTCATGATTTTGATTTGAATGGTTCCAGGGTAAGATCTTGAAGTTTCGTGAAAAAAAGTTGGTATTAGGCAGACCCCGAGCTTATCACTGTAACAACTGCTGTTTTTGTGTACAATGGACTTCTCCCTGTTCTTAGAGAAGTTTTTACCATTAGACAAACATCACCAATGAGAAAATCATCGTTCATGTCTTTCTGACTATGGTCACTTTTATCTTATTTATATTAATGTAACTTACGTCATTAAAGCATGCTGATGAAGTTGGTATCACCTGACAATGGTTTTTGATAAAGCAACTATATGAATTACTCGTATAACCCTATAAACAAAGTTAATATATTAATGTTATTAAACCTTCAAGACATTATTTAATGATAGATTGCTCAAAGCATAGTGGGTAAATTACCTTACTAAATCTGTGCAATCTAAATTCAACAACTTTTCTTGTGACCCTCAATCTAAATTACACGACTTTGCCGAATCACAATATAATCTAGATAAGTTAAGTGATAGACACTTGGAAATGTGAAAAGAAATAGAGGAGATTCAACATCTGATAAATCGAATCATTGTATAAATATTTTTTGATGGTTGAACATTGAAGTTCTTGAAGCTATTTCCATCCCTTCTTCAGCGCATTCTTTGGCATAGTCCTGCGTTCAGTTTTAGACTATATGCGTGGACCAACAGCTGCTTCAGCTTAAACGCCCTTAATATAGCATTTATCTTACCAAAAAGCACTTGCGTGGTAAAAAAACTCCTTGTCAAGTATTTGGTCAAAAAAGTAGGGAAATATCTTGCTATTTCCCTAGTTGTCATTATTGCAGCAATAATGACAAATCAAATTCTCGAATTTGAGAATTCATCAGGTAGGACTGCACACGAGCATAAGGCAATTCCAAAAAGCTCCCATACATCAAAATGTGTTCAGAAGTTTAGGCTACAGGTGCGTAAACATATAAAACTATCGTTCACCAGCTTAGTTTTTCGCTCCGAGTTTAGCGTAGGAATGTCGAATTTGAGATTTTATTAATTAGAAATGCACTCGAGCATAAGAAAAAACCAAAAAGTTTCCTTAAGTGTCTGGTTCATGCTTTTTAACTTGAACAATAGCATTAATAATTGTTACTCAATTTGTTTTTATTTTATAATAAATTACCTAAAACCTATCTTAATGCCTTTTTTTGACCTATAAACCTTAAGGTTTAAGCATATCCTTAGGTTTAAATAAGTGCAAATAACGTTTTGCACTGCTAAGTTTGGATAATGAACATAACTTTGTATAAGCAATGAGATAAATATGCGCATTTCCTTTGAAAATGCAGAAAGAAATAAGTAACGATAAGTAATGCCACTGCTTAGATTATGAAGCATAAATCAGAAAATTAAGCAAAATACTCCAGAAGTGTGGTCGAAATATAGTTGGTAGATGAAGTAGAGGGTATTATTTTCCTTAATAATTGTCAAAACATATTATAATACAATTATTTGGCGCGAAAGCAGGCATCCAAAGGGAATTCGCCCAACTTGCAAACCTCGGCCATAAATTTTATTTTAATAAAATGTCATAGCAGTTTTTCTATTATTGGCTTTCGTTATATGGAAAGTTAAAACACATCCATCTTTTTAACGACCTAATAAACGTCATATTGTAATGAAAATTTGCCAAAATGTGCAGTGTCACTCTATTTTGAATTGATTATTACCAATAAATTGTATACTTACTGTTATAACTATGTAAGAACAGATGTATATTTGATAAAGATTATATATCTTTAGAATTGTTTTAAGTTGATAAGGTGGCCTATTTTTCATATAATAAGGTAATATTTTTTTTACTAATATTAAATAAAATATTGTTATGACTAATCCTAACCATGGGAATTGATAAATGATACTCCCTTCTACATAATCTGTAACAAAAAACAAATATAAATAAATTTTAAAACCTACCACACCTTCACATGTCAATTTTAGGTTTATATATTAAAATGTAAATATTTTGCCTCCCTATCCCAAAAAAGGTGGGAGTAGCATTGCATGAACCAAAAATTTAACACTTTTTTTGATCGAATGTAAACATTTACAGTGCCTACAGATCCAAAAAAATATGTATACATGTAAATACATGGATGTACACAATTTTTTGTGCACACACGACAGCTGATCCAATTTTAATTTAAATTGGCACAAAAATTAAGTTCTATATGGTGTATATAACTATAGGTGCTGCAATAAACAAACACACGCATATATATATATATATATATATAATATTATATATATATATATATATATATATATATATATATATATCTATATATAAAGGATCTAGACCAAGCTTTAAACTTAGATTAACTATATATCAGAAGGAATCATAACCTACTTCTCCCTATGTTAATAATAATAACATAGGGGATTAGCGTAAAATTCTTTTTTTGAGTGCTTATAGCTCCGAATTTAATTGATAGAACTTGAATCAACTAAACTTTAAACTTCGAATGCTCATGGGTCGAGTGGTCACCTTTTAAGTCTCTTCAAGGTCCCTTCAAAAATTATATGGGTTTAGTCCAACACAAAATTCTAAGTTCATACAGATTAAAGAGAGAAATATAATATATTTATAAAAAAGTACAATATGAGGTTGCTAATTTACAATAAGTTGCTACATACGCAGCATACTGATCAATTATATACAAGACAATAAACTAAATAATAAAATGAGAAATTTACAAGAAAAGCGTATAAATCTAATCTAGCGTATAATCGATTCTTGACTAAATTCTACACTTAGACGACTCATAGATCATAAATGAAATATTTATGATCTTGATCTTGATCTTGATATTGTTGTCTTATCGAAATTTGTTCACAAATAACAAAAGAATATTAGTTTAAAAAATAAGTTTTAAATGCTTACAGCGCAGAATCTAATCGATGGCTTCCGATTTAACTTTACTTTTAGACGACTCATGGGTCAGAATGACCATACTTAATGATTCATCGAGGTACATTCTCAAATATCAATCGGTAGTTAGTGAAAGGAAATAAAATTTAATTACTTACAGCTCGGAATCTAATTGATAGATCTTGACTAAACTTTAAACTTAAAATACTCATGGCTCAGGATACATTTTACATTAAGATCTTTTTTGAAATAATTATAGGGGTAAGTGTAAAAATGTTCAAAGCTGAAACATCTGAAAGATAAAACTTGATTTAACTTTCAACTATACTATTGACTGATCACAATGAACACCATTTTTGTCTAAAATAATGTAAATAATAATATTTATGTACCGAACATCATACTATTGTGTGTTCTAAAATTATAGGCGTAGTGTAAACAAAATTTTGAGTTGTTACAGCTTAGAATCTAATTGACGGATCGTGACTTAACTTTAAACAACTACTCATATGTCAGAATAGACACATTCTACGCTTATAAAGATCTGTTCCTTAATAATATAGGGTATAGATTACAGCTAGGAATTAACTTGATAAATCATGACTATATAGATATTATTTTACTTAAAGCACTTTTAGGATAAAATAATTATTTTCTGAGTCTCATCTAAAAACCAATTTTAATGATCATGCTACCAAGCTTCATAAATAATTGATATAATTTGTATAATAAAGAAACAACTAACTTTGTTTTAAATATATTCAATTTACATAAGAACCAGTTTTTTTGCATGACGTATAATTATATTATTAAAAAATGATTTTGGAAGCTATGCAAATATATCTGCATGTTATTAATTAATTAATATTTGTTATATAATGAGATATAGGAAAGAATATTTCTATAATTAACTCAGCGAAGAATCGCTGGAATGACAAAAACATCTTAAACGATGAATTTTCTTGCTCTTAATAACTTCTTTTTTTGTAGTCCTCAAGGGAATAATTAAAAATTGGTTGTTTCATAAGTAAACTATTTGCCGAGCGAAGCTCGGGTAGCACTGCTCGTAAACTATAAAATAGATGAGCAAAATAAAAATATAAAATAAAAGCACCCTACTGATGTAAGATTAAGTACACGGAATACAAGTTTTTAGAGTGATATTTTGAGTACGTTAAGTATTGTTAGACGTTGATAATACTTCACATTGAATTCCTCTGAATTTCAATTAAAGTTCAGAGTGAGTTTAGACTCTGTCAGTACCCTAATGAGTTAGACGTAACGAAACAGAGTGGAACATGACGTTATGTCGAGCCATCAATGATGACGAATGTCGAATCATTGACCAGTTCCCCGATGTATCATTGCATTTAGCTTGATACATGTCCTAGATGTCTTCACACAATTGTATTTTATATGATTAAGTTAGTGTACATCTATTAATCCAATAGCCAGACCTAAAAAATGTGATTAATTTTGTACTACTTTAAACCAAAATTTTTGGAAAATATACCTTGAATTATGAAGGAAAAGCATAGCCTGCCTACCCATAGTGGAGCCCTTCATAAGAATGCGCTCGATCAAAATATTAGAAAATCGCCCAAATTCCAGTTTTCTAGCAATAAGTGGTTTCCTGTAGGCTGTGAGTAAAGCATGAAAGCTCCTTTTTTAGGTTGATAAAATTTCCTATAAAACAAGTATTTTTTCCATAAAAATCGTATAGCAAAACTTGAGTTATGACAGTTGGTAAATGGCCAAAAAACGTACAATAAGACACTATTTTTTTTCAAAGGGATTGACTTAGCATAAATTACCAATTTGTTGTGTGTTTTTATAAGAGCCATAACATTGGTTGTAGCCATGATTTTGATTTTGATGATTAAACACTCGTTTTATAGAAGATTTTATCACCTTTCAAAAATGGTCTCTTCATATTTTGCACAAGACCTACGGAAAACCATTTATTTCAAGAATATTGAAATTAGTGCAATTTTATAAAATTTTGACCATGCGCAATTATATGAAGGGTACATCATATATAATATATATCGCAATATCACTCTGGATAGGCAGACTAAATTTTTTCTTTATAATTAAAGGTATATTTTCAGAAACATTTGATTTAAAGTAGTACAAAATGAGTCACATTTTTTCAGGTGCGGCTCCTAGACTATATAAAAATAATGACGTTAAGTACGTTTACGTTGTTAAGATTTAAAACCCAACCTCATACTTGGCTTCCTAGTTTTTTTTATTCCTATATTTCTTTATAGGAATATAAGCTTTTTATTTTATTTATGTACCATATATTTGTTAATTAAATATTTATGCGGCATTTTACCACATATATGAACATTTGTGTTTAATTTCAACTCTACCGGTCAAATTTTCGATTTTAAAAGACTTTTTTTTTAAATTTCTAATAACTTCTAAGCACTCATACCTCATTTTGTGTGCCAAGTTACAACACTCTAGCATAAACACAGTGGAAGTTATGCGTGACTCACAAACAGCATAATAAAACCTCTTAAAACTTCATGGAAATTCTATAATTACAATGAATCATCCGTTTTGAATTTTTATAGGGAGAACATAATACTTTTCTTTATACTTTCTTTAGGATATTGGTGAAGAAAAGTAAAAAAAAATATAGATTCTTAATAAATTGGTCAAATATAATGTCCAGCGAATGCTGAGTCTAAGTAAGTTAATGAAGATGTGGTAGATAACACTGAAGAGTTTGTATACCTAGTACAGTATATATTCACAAAAAATCTCGGTGAAAAAAAGAGATCATCAACATTCGTTGTTGACCATTGTCATCTTAAAATGTACTTAAAATTTGAATCAATATAAGAATTTATTAAACTTCACAAAAAAATTATTAATATTTGAAAATTACTGATGTAGTACCTCTAATTTCTTGCATTCTTGGTTCTAGATTTGCTTCATCCATTATGTATTATACTAATTAACACATTTAAAACAAAAAGAAACTGGTCTCTGAAAAGCACATGGTTCAACTAAAAACTGAATAATATTTCACAGATGGTTTAATATATTCTTTATTGTAAATAAAGGTTTCTGTTTTTCCCTGAAGGTCTCACTGACGTAATAAACTGCATCCATAAATTAATATCCATACATAAAATTGCTAATTAGGTGACTCGAGTGGCGAGAATTGAAACCAGGCAGTGTGATCGAAACCGTTTCAGACGTCACTGACCACGATACAATAGGTTTAGAAAAACTATTTTTGAAGTATTAGCGTACAAATAGGTCGGAATGTTGTAGCGTCTGATTGGATCGGAATATTCGATTTTTCATTATATGAACCGTTCCACTTTAAATAATTTTCGACTAAAATAAACTTCTTCGAGAGAATTGAGAGAAATGCTTCATATCATTATAACTAAATTTTTGAACTTATGAAAAAAAAATGTTTGGTCCAAATGCAGGATCGTTGAGACATATATTTGGGACCCTTTAGTTCTGGTACTAACGGGATATAGTCATGTCTTGCAAGGTGCTAAACTGTATACCAGTTCCTGCTTTTTATGCTGAAACCTCGAAACAACTGCCCAAGGTAAAAAAGCCAATTCCTTTTTAAGTTCATTTTTTCGTGGAAAAATGCAAATATATAATTTTAATGCAAAAAGGTTAAAGTAATAAAAAAATTAACCGATTATTGTGGGCAGCCGAAAGTGTTATATTATATATATATATATATATATATATATATATTATATATATATATATATATATATATATATATATATGGGTGTGTGTATGTTTTTTTTCGAGCAATTGCAACTGCATGCTCCATTTATTAAATACACATTTTTATTACATGCATTTTAAGAAGAATGTAGAAATTTCAAAGTACATCATGTTCAACTTAAATGACGCCTAATCTACTTAAATACTAAGAAATTAAAGTGAAACATAAAAATAAAATAAAAATCCTTTAGTTTGCAGTTGCCTAAGATGCTACTAAAGCTAGGTTAGGAACAATCTGCAAATTAATGACAAATGGAAAAAGGCAAATGTATATATATATATATATATATATATATATTATATATATATATATATATATATATATATATATATATACAGGTGGAACATTTCAGATGCACACCCCCTGCTAAATGGTTAAAAATGGAGATAGAGAGTCGGAAAAAGTCTCCACCCCTAGTAATCGACCTCAGTGACCTCAAATATGTCATTATTTTTTTCGGTACTATTTGGCAAATATGGTAATTTTATTACCCGAAATGGTAATTCCTCGTTAACTTTAAAAAGTTAAATTGGAGCATACCATGATATGAACATTTTTAAAAACTACATTATGTTCTAAGAAATTTGATACCAATATCATAAAATTCCGGTAATTTTTCTACAACCTATTGTGTAACATACATACACACTTTTATGCTTAAAATTGCCATATTTTTTGGAACACAAAATGCACACCCCGCTAAAATGGTTAGAAATGGAGATAGAGAGTCGAAAAAGTCTCCACCCCTAGGTAATCGACCTCAGTGACCTCAAATATGTCATTATTTTTTCGGTAACTATTTGGCAAATATGGTAATTTTATTACCCGAAATGGTAATTCCTCGTTAACTTTAAAAAGTTAAATTGGAGCATACCATGATATGACATGTTTAAAACTACATTATGTTCTAAGAAATTTGATACCAATATCATAAATTCCGGTAATGTTTCTACAACCTATTGTGTAACATACATACACACTTTTATGCTTGAAAATTGCCTTATTTTTGGAACAACAAAATGCACACCCCCTGCTAAAATGGTTAAAAATGGAGATAGAGAGTCGAAAAAAGTCTCCACCCCTAGGTAATCGACCTCAGTGACCTCAAATATGTCATTTTTTTTCGGTAACTATTTGGCAAATATGGTAATTTTATTACCCGAAATGGTAATTCCTCGTTAACATTAAAAAGTTAAATTGGAGCATACCATGATATAAACATTTTTGAAAACTACATTATGTTCTAAGAAATTTGATACCAATATCAAAATTCCGGTAATTTTTCTACAACC
Source organism: Microvelia longipes (assembly GCA_018340805.1). Lineage (NCBI taxonomy): Eukaryota > Metazoa > Arthropoda > Insecta > Hemiptera > Veliidae > Microvelia > Microvelia longipes. Next base: position 48,746,181 of record JACMZG010001911.1, on the reverse strand, counting down.
TATTGTGTAACATACATACACTCTTTTATTCTTGAAAATTGCCATATTTTTGGAACAACAAAATGCACACCCCCTGCTAAAATGGTTAAAAATGGAGATAGAGAGTCGGAAAAGTCTCTACCCCTAGATAATCGACCTCAGTGACCACAAATATGTAATTTTTTTTGGTAACTATTTGGCAAATATGGTTTTTATTACCCGAAATGGTAATTCTCGGTAACTTTAAAAAGTTAAATTGGAGCATACATGATATGAACATTTTTGAAAACTACATTATGTTTTGAGAAATTTGATTTCAATATCATAAAATTCCGGTAATTTTTCTACGACCTATTTTGTAACATACATACACACTGTTATGTTTGAAAAATTGCAAGAAGGGGTAATAAATTTATTCTTACTAGTAACTTACATATTATTAACTCTTGAAGAATAAATTTATTATGTTCGAATAAATTTGTTGTGTTTTTATTTTTATAAAATGGTTTAGAATCAGACGATGTCAGCAAGAAAATGGGCAACACTTTGAACACTTCCCTGGAATAACCTAAATTTCTTAATCCTTTCCTATATTTTTGTATCTAGTAATCCTGGACCTCTCCTCAAATCCTATCTAAGTCCTAAATTATTAATTATTCTAAAGTTATTAACCTATCTATAAAGTTTACCTTATCCATCTACTCCCCCCCCCAAATCTCTTCAAAACTAATTTATAACTATCTAATCTATCTCAAATATCACATCTATCTACACCCCCCCCCAAAATCTTCAAAACTATTTATAACTATCTAATCTATCTCAAATTCACATCTATCTACTCCCCCCAAATCTATTCAAAAACTAATTTATAACTATCTAATCTATCTCAAATATGACATCTATCTACTCCCCCCCCAAATCTATACAAAAAATTTTAAAATATCTAATCTATGTCAAATATGACATCTATCTACTCCCCCCCCCCAAATCTACTCAAAAAGTTATTTATAACTATCTAATCTATCTCAAATATCACATCTATCTATAACTCCCCCTCCCTCCCCCATCCCCAAATAATCTATTCAAAAACTTATTTCTAACTCTCTAATCTATTACTCTATCTGCTATGCATGTATGTTACACAATAGGTCGTAGAAAATTTCCCGGAATTTTATGATATTGATATCAAATTTCTCAAAACATAATGTTGTTTTCAAAAATGTTCATATCATGGTATGCTCCAATTTAACTTTTTAAAGTTAACGAGGAATTACCATTTCGGGTAATAAAATTACCATATTTGCCAAATAGTTACCGAAAAAATAATGACATATTTGAGGTCACTGAGGTCGATTACCTAGGGGTGGAGACTTTTTCCGACTCTCTATCTCCATTTTTAACCATTTTAGCAGGGGGTGTGCATTTTGTTGTTCCAAAAATATGGCAATTTTCAAGAATAAAAGTGTGTATGTATGTTACACAATAGGTTGTAGAAAAATTACCGGAATTTTATGATATTGGTATCAAATTTCTCAAACCATAATGTTGTTTTCAAAAATGTTCATATCATGGTATGCTCCAATTTAACTTTTTAAAGTTAACGAGGAATTACCATTTCGGGTAATAAAATTACCATATTTGCCAAATAGTTACCGAAAAAATAATGACATATTTGAGGTCACTGAGGTCGATTACCTAGGGGTGGAGACTTTTTCCGACTCTCTATCTCCATTTTTAACCATTTTAGCAGGGGGTGTGCATTTTGTTGTTCCAAAAATATGGCAATTTTCAAGAATAAAAGAGTGTATGTATGTTACACAATAGGTTGTAGAAAAATTACCGGAATTTTATGATATTGGTATCAAATTTCTTAGAACATAATGTAGTTTTCAAAAATGTTTATATCATGGTATGCTCCAATTTAACTTTTTAATGTTACGAGGAATTACCATTTCGGGTAATAAATTACCATATTTGCCAAATAGTTACCGAAAAAATAATGACATATTTGAGGTCACTGAGGTCGATTACCTAGGGGTGGAGACTTTTTTCGACTCTCTATCTCCATTTTTAACCATTTTAGCAGGGGGTGTGCATTTTGTTGTTCCAAAAATAAGGCAATTTTCAAGCATAAAAGTGTGTATGTATGTTACACAATAGGTTGTAGAAACATTACCGGAATTTTATGATATTGGTATCAAATTTCTTAGAACATAATGTAGTTTTTAAAATGTTCATATCATGGTATGCTCCAATTTAACTTTTTAAAGTTAACGAGGAATTACCATTTCGGGTAATAAAATTACCATATTTGCCAAATAGTTACCGAAAAAATAATGACATATTTGAGGTCACTGAGGTCGATTACCTAGGGGTGGAGACTTTTTTCGACTCTCTATCTCCATTTCTAACCATTTTAGCGGGGGGTGTGCATTTTGTTGTTCCAAAAATATGGCAATTTTTAAGCATAAAAGTGTGTATGTATGTTACACAATAGGTTGTAGAAAAATTACCGGAATTTTATGATATTGGTATCAAATTTCTTAGAACATAATGTAGTTTTAAAATGTTCATATCATGGTATGCTCCAATTTAACTTTTTTAAAGTTAACGAGGAATTACCATTTCGGGTAAAAATTACCATATTTGCCAAATAGTTACCGAAAAAATAATGACATATTTGAGGTCACTGAGGTCGATTACCTAGGGGTGGAGACTTTTTCCGACTCTCTATCTTCATTTCTAACCATTTTAGCAGGGGGTGTGCATTTTGTTGTTCCAAAAATATGGCAATTTTCAAGAATAAAAGTGTGTATGTATGTTACACAATAGGTCGTAGAAAATTTCCCGGAATTTTATGATATTGATACAAAATTTCTCAAAACATAATGTTGTTTTCAAAAATGTTCATACCATGGTATGCTCCAATTTAACTTTTTAAAGTTAACGAGGAATTACCATTTCGGGTAATAAAATTACCATATTTGCCAAATAGTTACCGAAAAAATAATGACATTTGAGGTCACTGAGGTCGATTACCTAGGGGTGGAGACTTTTTCCGACTCTCTATCTCCATTTTTTTAACCATTTTAGCAGGGGGTGTGCATCTGAAATGTTCCACCCTGTATATATATATATATAATATATATATATATATATATATATATATATATATATATATATATATATATATATATGTGTGTGTGTGTGTGGGTGTGTGTGTCTGTGTATGCATGTGTGTGTGAGTGTATTTCAAGGGGATGTTTGTAAGCAATCTACATCTCGAGCGGAATAATATGTATTTGAAAACCAGGTTGTTGTTAACCCGGTTTGCTTATTATTTTTTGCCGCGAATCGAATAAACCTGATCTGAAGTTTATTGTAGTTAGTACTTTGTTATTACTTACTTTTGGAAATTGGCCAATTACAGTGTTTATACTTTTGTTAACTTAACAATAATTTTTTTCATGTATCTACTAACGGCAGCAAAATTAAGCAATGTTAAACTGATTTCAATCTGTGGAATGACGTTTTTCCTTTTTTTATTTTAAAACAGCGCAGAAAAACTTAACAGTGTCAGGGGCGGATTGGCCATTGAGGGGGAGGGCGGCAGTCCTCCTTGGGCCTCTCAGCCAAAAATAAACTTAAAGAAAAAAAACTACGAAAATAAAAAAAAAAATATTAACTATATATTCATACCACAAGGGTCACAGGGGCCCAATACTCTAAGGTAGGGCCTAAAGAGCTCCTAATGACAATTTTTTTTAAAGTACACTAATGTTTTTAAAAATATTTTCAATTTGTTTCCTAAATTTCGGTTCATTAGGGCCTTACTCTTTATACTTGGGCCTTTAAAGGTCACAAAGGGAAGACTAAGGCCTCGGGCCGTTAACATACCTTAGGGCCCTAGAGCAGTACGCAAGATCACAAAGGTACGCCTTTAAAGGTCACAAAGGGAAGACTAAGGCCTCGGGCCGTTAACATACCTTAGGGCCCTAGAGCAGTACGCAAGAGCTCTTAAGAGAAACATAAAATAGTTTATTTAATTTAATTTAAATAAATAAAATTAAGTTTTACTTAAGTTTATTAAGTAAACTCCCCTGTGATGTTAAAGTCCGCCTATGATGAGTGCTGAACCTAAGAATCATACTCGAAGCTTTCTATTCATTTGTTCACAAATTTTTAACTTTTTGGTAATAGTATAAACCATAACCAGCGTAAATAAATAGGAAAATAAATAGGATAGGCAGCGTGTCACAAGATACTTTCAGTGTAAAAAAGACTGTATTTGGAAACAAAATGAACATTAATTAAATTCAATACAAATGGCAAATTTCATCTAAACAAATTCATTATAAATGAATACTTATAACAAATAATTAGTTTAACCCTTGAATGCTCATCTCTAACACATCCTTTCTTGTATATCATACGTCAACTTGACCTCTAAAAAAGTTAGAGGTCTAAAAAATACACTTATTTACTAAAATTACTGAAGGGGTTTTCAAATAAGAAAATAAACAATTCTTAATTAAACAATCGCACATAACATAAACTTCAATTGCCTGAAAGCATATTTTTAAACAAGTTAGTTCTATACATCGTAGTCATATAGTAATTAATAGTCTTATATCGATGACTGGTTTTTATTTTTTTGTTATAATTACTTTTAAATCACTAATATCAGTATATACAGTATTACATAAAAATAATAATATAATAATCAGTTTGGTATCAGAGTTTGCTTTGCTCTTTTTTATATTAGGACTCCTCACTGAATCTAAATCTTGTAAAGTTTTAACTTTTTAAATGATTTAAATTTAAAACGTGAATTAAGATGTGTTACGTGATTCTAACCTAGCTATAGGTCATTAGATGTATTATTTGTAGACCCCCCCTACTGTTTATCATATTTCATAATGACTTTACAAATATTTTATTTATTACTTATTACATTATTTATTACAGGTCAAATTTAGGTAGCGACTTCTGGAAAAAAATATAAAAAAATACGGGTTTAAGTACTCAGGTCGGCTTAGAATCATTTTCAATCTACATAGAGCCTCATAAACATTAACTACGACACTTGACTCGAAAATTGTTTTTTACTTACTTACTTTTAACATTTTCCGGTTATTTGACTTTTTCAAAATGCATAATTTCTTACTGTACAATCAATTCCTTGCTTATGTTTCTGGTACATGCCCTATAACCTGATCAGTAGCGTAACAACTTTTTATTTAATTTTTCCTGATGTTTTCAATATAAATAGGTAAAACTTTAGCATAAACAGCCCTTTAAATAAGTGCAGACAATATTTTGCAGTGTTGACTTCGCAATGATGACTAGATTTGTATTTTATTTAAAAAATACGGAATAAAATAACATTCTTCTGGGCGCCTATAAGAATGGATAAAAATACGTCACAAGAAAGCTGCTATATTTTTTTTAATAATTCATGTTGTCGAAGTGTTGATTTTCTTTTATTTTTGCTTCATTTCACCGTTTTTCCTTTTTCTATTGATGTACTCAGTGTAGTAAAATTCAGCAAAGAGGTAGAATATAGTTAGTAGAAGGATGTACCAGAGTATGACTGTTCTTGTACCCCATGGACATCTATTATATTGAGCATATATAAAATATAATAAGTCTAAAGTAAACTGAGTCTGAAATTAAAAAAAAAGATGATAGTTGATCGTATGAATAATAGGGCCACTTAGGTACTTATATAAGCAGGGAAAAGAAAATACATTAACTGTAACTACTATATGCTGCTGCTTCGCGGCCACATTGTTGATGTTCCGTGTTATGTTTTGTTTTAGGAAACGAAGAAAAGAGTCTCTCCACAAAAATAATATAAATAACATTATTTTTGTGGAGATAATCTTTTCTTCGTTTCCTAGTATGAATAACTCCACTTGTGCTCATTCACACTGTATTGTTTTGTCATTGTTGGTTTTAAATGGAAATTTCATATGTATTTAGCGATAATTTCATATTAGCTATAATTATTTAAAATTTATTTTAAAAGTTTTATGAAATTATTTTATTTATTTTTTAATAAACACTAATATTGTTAAATTAATTGATGATGTCTTAACCAATTTACGCAAAGTGTAGTCTGCGGACCACTTGTCCGTGGAATAAGTTTATAGGGTCCGTGAACATTGGGAAAAATTGTTTAGCAAATATGATCATTAATAAATTTACTTTGATGCTACTTTAATTAATGTTTAAAACAGTTATTTGTTATAACCTTTTTCTGCATTTCCAAAGGAAAAACGAGCATATGACATTGTTTGGAAATGCTTGAATGTTTTGTTTGTAAATACATGAATGTTTTGTTTGCAAATACATGAATGTTTTGTTTGTAAATACATGAATGTTTTGTTTGTAAATACATGAATGTTTTGTTTGTAAATACATGAATGTTTTGTTTGTAAACATGAATGTTTTGTTTGTAAATACATGAATGTTTCGGGTAAGCCTAAAAGTGAAGAAATTATCAACTAATGTTTTAATAGTAAACACAAACATCTAATTTCTGTTTTTAGTAAGATGGTAAAAAATGGGCGTCCAAAAATAAGTTATAGAGATTGAAGAACTAAGGTGAGCTTTAATGGATTTCATCTTTATAAAAGATGAAGAAGTCTCTCCACAAAAATATATTTCTTTTTAGCAAAGCGCTTTCAACCTAACAAGTGGCCATCACCAGTGCTAGCTGTTGAATAAAAAAGAGAGTGATAGATGAGTCTTACAAATCAGATATCAAGGATTGACTATCATTGATATCTGATCTGTAAGACTCATCTATCACCCTCTTATTTATTTAACGGCTAGCACAGATGATGGCCTCTTGTTAGGTTGAGAGCGCTTTGCTATAAAGAAATATATTTTTGTGGAGAGACTTCTTCTACTTTTATTATGGAGATTCTATTTGTTGGTAATACGATTCAGGATATTTTCCATTCATATTTTATGAAATCAACAAAATGGAATTTATATTAAAAGAAATTGGTTTTTGTGCAAGTGACAGCGATATATTAGGTAACAATAAAAATTATAGGAGTGTACTGTACATTTTTCAGTTTATAACAGCGATTTGGTTTTATAAACTGTTAAATCTGACTAAGGTTGAACTTATACTGTCTAAACTCATGACAAAATATACCTTTTTCAAGCTCTTTCGTGTTGCATATTATATAGCTGCTTCGCGAGTCTAATTTTATTACGTTAAAATATAAAGTAAAGCGATTAATACAAGTTATAGAATTTATTAGTAAGAGGAGGGGAGTATCAAAGGGGACAGGGGTTTCCCAAGTACTATTTATCTAAATTTGTGCATGAATTTTTAACATTTTTCCAAATAGCCCAACTAAACCTAACGATTGATTTTTGTACGAAGTTTCAACTCTCTTGCATAAATCCATGGATGTTACGATAACAGATTCTCACGCGCTGACACACAGTCACACATACACAATCACACCCATTCGACATATAGGGTTCTTTGAAAAAAAAAAAAGAAAAAAAAAAAAAAAAAAAAAAAAAATAAAAAAAAAAAAAAAAAAAAAAAAAAAAAAAAAAAAAACAAAAAAAAAAAAAAAAAAAGAAAAAAAAAAAAAAAAAAAAAAAAAAAAAAAAAAAATCAAAAAAAAAAAAAAAAAAAAAAAAAAAAAAAAAAAAAAAAAAAAAAAAAAAAAAAAAAAAAAAAAAAAAAAAAAAAAAAAAAAAAAAAAAAAAAAAAAAAAAAAAAAAAAAAAAAAAAAAAAAAAAAAAAAAAAACACTGGAGATCTTGAAATAGATAATCCATGTTAAATCTAAGTTTCGGATTCTTAGCGCAAACGGGGAACATTAAAATGAATAAAAGTAAAAATGATAACTCACTAGCTGCAATTGTGTGACGAATCTCTTATGCTTTCCTATCCATTTTAATGAATCAAAACTAGCTAGTAGATAATAAGAATACATTATTATATGGACGAAGGAGTTTAGTATGAGGACAGGATAACCTAGTTGCTCTGTAAAAACAAGTAAAACATAACATGGTATCACAAGGTCTGTCACATTTTACCTTCTTCGAAAAAATTTAATTGGGTTTTGATGGGAAAATCCCTCTTGAGGATAAAAGTCTTTATGTAGGAAGTCGGCTAATGTTATCTCAATAATTATTATTTTATAATGTATAATTATGAATCCTATATTAATGTTAGTAATAGCTTCCATTATTATTAGTAATATTTGATAAAGACAATGGATGGGACGTTTATAAATACAATTTAAACTCGTGTAGATGACTATATTTCACTAGAGTACAAATTGCATAATCATTTCTATAAAACAGTTTCTGGGAAAAATAATAAGATCAAAATAATCAAGCCTAAGGTATAGATAAAAAATTTGAGCTTAGAGATGGTACTAAAATTCTTTATGGCAAGTACAAATTGAGAAATTTGGGGAAGTCAAAATGGTACAGGTTACTTTAAATTTGGTTTTAAATGTTATTAATTTAATTGAAATTGATATTGTTCACCTTTTTCAGCGAAGCCTACAAAACCAAGAGTAACGACACTTGAGTGATGGAATAAATGTAGAAATGACAGCTGCTTATCTTTCTTTTTTAACACGATAAATACCTGCAAAAGAATTAAGTGAGTTGTATCAAAGAATCTACAAAACCCCTCACCTTGTAATAAGGCATAACTCTGCCAACTTATCTTCTCCGCGTATCTCTATCATTGTTTGCAAAAGGCATTTACTTTCCCTTCTGCAGAATATTTCTCTTCTTCTGAAGTCGCCTGAGGCATCAGAAGAAAAGTACGGTATTTCTTTAAATTATTTAATAGGCTATAGTTACAATATTTATAGGCTATCTCCAGAACATTTACTTCACAGAATACTTAAAACAAAAAAGTACATAAGAAAGGTTTAAATTATCCAAAAAACTTTAAGAAACTACATCATAGTTAAATATTAACTATGAGATCTCCTGAGAGAACTCACTAAAATAATTAACTTAAATAAATATTAAATAAAATAGTCTCGATTTAAAATCACCGCATCCAGAGCAGTTATTGTTGACTCCTTCACCAATGTACCCATTTATTGTGTCACCTATTTCCGACCTTGGAATTGGTTTTCACAATATGTACCTTTTTTAATAAAAACAATAAGGTAATAAAACATTACTTACAGTATCTAAGAGATCTAATACTTTCACCCACATGTAAACATGACTAATATAGGCAATCTGAAAAGATAATGTAAAGCGAATTAGTATAAGAAATATACATATATTTGTATGTTCTACAGAAACGACTCAAATAAAGAAAGAAATTGCCTTTATTTTTTAGTAAAAACAACAAACATAGATAAGACTACTTCGAAGTTCTTCCGCTTCACAGGCCTGCTTAGCTCGGCGTGGTTCAGTGGAAGTCATTTTTGTCCTGTCTCTCTGGGACAGTAGGCTTACCAGGATGGAGCAAGAGGTAGAGGCCCCTCTTTTATACTATATCCCCACCCTTTAACACTACTGAACCCAACAGATATCGTACAAGTCTTTGACCTAGACGTATATAAATGTATATGTTGTACATATATTACATAATATATACACACACATTATATATATATATATATATTATATATATATATATATATATATATATAATATATATATATATATTATATATATATATCTATACATGTATACAGTTTGTGCCATTTGTGATGGTTCGATTCAGCTGAAATTGGTTTTAATCGATTCAGCTAGCCGTCTGCCTACATACGAAATACCTTGTTTTAAAGCCATTTCAAGTTACTTTTTTTCATGACGTCATAACTTTGATTGATGACGTCATAATGTTTTGATAAACATTAGGCCTCGTAACTTCCTCAACATCTCGCGATTTGCAAAGTTTCCTTTCAATTTGAGAACGCCTTCAAAAGTTATCGCTCGCCATACGAAAGGGTAGAAACTGTTACATATATATATATATATATATATATATATATATATATATATATATTATATATATATATATATATATATATATATATATAAATAAACTTTTTTCGGACAATTTTTTTTCTTATCAGGAAGCCAATAGGAACCGATTCCCCTCACTCTCACCCTCAACTTCCGAACAACCTCATAAGCGTCATTTTGATAATTAAAATTCGCTAAAAATCCCATGACCCTCCAGGACCCCAACCTTATAAATTATTTTTTTATCCTGTTAGTATTTTGAGCCAGTTAGTAATTTTTATGATAATTATCTGCTACAACGCATTACTGGATAATTATTATTATTTATTATTATTTCAATTTTTTTTAAATAAATAAGTTACTTTTATAAAAAAAGTGCAGGTCATTCTTACTTTTCTACTTTTCCAGGAGGGGTCAAGTGATCCTTTTGACCTCCCCCTCCCTGTAGACGCCCGTGCTAAATTATAAATATAAAAATAAAAAAAAATGATTTGACAATAAGTATACATAGCAATACAATACCAAAAATATACAATAACTTGAGGTCAAATACATTTCAATAAGATACATTACATAATAAGAATACACCTAACAATGCATGGTGTTATTTAATTCATTATAAATTGTAATTTATTATCATTTTTGATGGGCAATCCTTTGGATTTTGATTTAAATTATTTTATTTCAGCAATACTAATGTCAATGTTTTGTGGATAAGTGTTGTACAATACCCCCCTCCCCCTGGATAATCTGATTTAAATTTGTATTTTGCAGTTTTATGTTCATTCTAATGTTACTTACGCCATTATAACATGCTGTTAAAGGTGGTATCACCTGACAATGGTTTTCTATAAAACATCCATATGTATTACTTGTATAACCCTGTAAACAAATTTAATATATCATGTTATAAAACTAACAGGAAGTTCATAGAGATATATACTAGAGGGGGCATAGCCTATCTAATCACATTGAGAGAACTGAAACATCATTGGGGCTCTCAGGGGCTCTGTGTAACCTTAATTATTACACATTAAGTAACATTAAACAATTAAACAACATTAAATAATTGATTAAATTTAATTATTTAAATATTTGATTCTTACATCAACTTTAGGACTAAATCTGGAAGCTTATTTCATCCAGGATATCCAACAGCATTGACTATCTTTGTCATGGCTTGGATCAGTTTTAGACTAAGCGTGGACCAACAATGCTGCTAAATCATTGCTTCTTGCTGCTTTTATCATTAATGCGAACAAAAAGATAAAAGTATCTAGCTAAGATAATTTGCTTTTATTCAAAAAGGGTCATCCTACAAAGTTATTGAAACTTTTGTTTATCAAATCTTATTTATATAATAAATAAAAACAATAAACGGCAACAACTACGTCTCTTTACATAACATACTTTATTGACAGAAAGCCGCCGGCTTTTGGCAAAATACCATCAGAAGTGCCTCAGCAGCAAGCAAATACAAAGAAATATTTCAAAAAGAAATAAAATAAAAAGTACACAAGACACAATTAAAATTTATTTACATAATTTTTTTATATTTTTATCTTATATATTTCTTGTTTTATTTTATTAAAATTATTATTATCCCAGAAAGGATAATAATATTGCCGCTGATTGGCCTTATTGTTGTTATTTTGTATTATTTATATTATTACATTGCATTTCGTATTACTTGTAATAGGTTTTTAATTTATCGCCTTACTGAATTTTTAACCTTAAAAAAATTAAAAAACGGTTATCAAAAGGGTTATAATTTTTTGCCGGGAAAAAGGATTTTAATTAGGTTCTTTGAGGTATTAAATAAAAATAAATCAGTCCAGACTTGATAAGACCACCCTAAGTGATCAAAAAGTCGAAAAACTGTGGTAAGTAACCAGAAAGCCTAAAAATATTGTCTATATACAACAAATTTCAAATTGGGTGGCGTTTTCGATGTTTTCGGGACGCTGAATTAAATAAAACCGGTTCGGAATATATAAAACGTTTTAAGTGCTCAAAAAATCGAAAACTTCTTGGCTAATAACCGGCAACCTAAATTACGGTCAGCAACAACAAATTTCGAGAGAGTGTAGTGATCCACGTTTGTTGGGGACTTAAATTAAATAAACCTGTCTCTGTCTAATGAACGTGGTCACTAAATAATGACCGCTAAAACTACTTAAAGGAAGGTTTACCAGGTTTGAACCTTATTAATACAAATGTAAGTTTGAATTAGTACACTATATAAGTTTATAACTACAAATTAATTCTGGCGTGGAGTTCCGCAAGGCAAGCGAATTTCTTTATCTTTGAAATGCATGCTTCTGTACTTAACAATCCACTTTTCTAAAGGATTCTGTTTCCTCTTTATAACTTGAGCAGTAGCGTTACTTGTTACACAATTTTGTTTAGATTTTTTAAGAGAAATTACTTTTTAAATATAAGCATTAACTTAGATTTAAATGAGTGCATATAATGGGGTGCACTGCTAATTTTGCACATGCCTAGTTCTGTATAACTAACGGCATAAATATACGTGTGTTTCTATTAAGTGGCCGATTTTTTTTAATATAAGGCCAACACCATAGGGGAATTTTTATAATGTATTTTTTTTTTAATATGCACTGTCCATGCATGGCAGATGAAAACACACTAACGTGATTTCTAAGGATAATTCACTAAAATGTGAAATGTTTAACTATTTTTTAACTATTTTGCTTTGATTCCGCTATCACCAATAAAATGTATACTTACTGTGATAACTATGTAAGAACAGATGTATATTTGATAAAGATTATATATCTTTAGAATTGTTTTAAGTTTATAAGGTGGTCTATTTTTCATATAATCAGGTAAAACTTTTTTTGCTAAAGCTAAATACAACATTGCTATGACAAATCCTGACCAGGGGAGTTGATAAAGGATACTCTCTTCAATATAATCTATAACAAAATATAAAAATAAAGGTAATTTTTTGTACCTTCATCTGGAATAAGAACATGTCATACATTCAAAAAACAAAAGCATTAGCAAAACAAGTAAAGGTTTGCAGACGATGTCCCTCTTTCTCTAGAAGTAAAACCGTATAGAAAGGTATGACAAATATTTTAATAGATATGCTACAAATATAGACTGACAATACACTTGTCCAAAGAATACATTGGGTATAGAAAGTCGAAAGGTATACGAGAGTGCTAGACAAAAAGTGGGAATGAATACGGTGCTGGTCTCTAGCGGTATCCGTATATAATGGCTCTATATGCGGACGATGTAACTCTTTTATTTAATATTTCAAGGAAAAACTTTATGAAATATATAATTGATGATTTGAAACGCTTATCAAATTGGGTAAAATTTAATAAACTAAAAATAAAATAAATAAATTAAAATATGTACTTCTAAGTTTTTAGGTGTATATGTTGAAAATAAATTAAATCGGCGTTTCCATATTAACAAGCCGGTAAAGCAATAAAATAAATCTTATTTTGTTATAAAGTGCTTAAAGCCATATCTTTGTACCAATGAACTTATAAATTTATTGTTGGAGAGTGAGACGCATGACAATTTGTAAATGATCAGGTTGACAGCTGTTCATTCACATATTTTCATACGTCCTCGTCCTGGTACTTGGTAGTGTCTATAGTGCAAGCAGTTCAGTTAAGCGACGGCAACTAGAACTGCAGATTTTATAGCACCAAGAGCTACTGCAGATTGAGCAACAAGAAGCTGAGATCGCCAGACAAATGCACCAATTGCAGCGCGCAAAAAAACAAATAATTAAGATGCGAACGGAAGACGAACAACTCCGCCTTGCCGAGGGAGGAACAGGGAGGAAGTAGACATTCAGTCACCCCACCAAGGTTTGAAACATTAGTGCCAAAGGTAATACTACAATTCCTAATTCCAAAAGACGCTTCCAAAGAACCTCCTCCTACGATCCCTCTTGCAACGAAAAGTAATGATGATGCTAATGACGATTTAATCAAATCCATCTTGGCTAGAAAAGGGATTAAAATAGATTTACAACCTTTCTCAAGTGATCCTCTCGATTGGCTATTCTTTATATCCCAATTTAAAGAGACAACAAAATTTTGTAAATTCTCAGACATTGATAATATTGCTCGCTTACAGCAATGTTTAAAGGGCAAAGCTAAAGAAGCAGTCAGTGTTTTGTTAATAACTCCAGGTAGCATCCCTGAAATCCTTGGAATTTTAGAACCACGATTCGGTCGTTCTGAACTCGTTATTAGAAACTTAAACAGTAAATTACAATTTACAAATTTTATAAATGAAGGAGACACTGAAGCATTTCTAGAATTTGCTTCTAATGTATCTAATCTTGTTGTACCTATTCAAAATCTAAACGCTAAGCATTATTTATCGAATCCTATTTTATTAGAATCATTAATGACAAAATTACCGAATAGTTTCAAAATTAACTGGGGTGAGTACCTTGTAAATTGTTGCAACGGTATAGCAACACTTTTGGATTTTAAAAATTTGATTATGAACCGGGCATTTGATTATGATATAGTTAGTTATATTAACGTAACGTAGTTTTGTAAAATCAAAACAAAAAATAAGTAGCGTTTCGCTTACTTATTTTTTAGCTCTATGTTTAGCACAGGAATTTTGAATTTGGGATTTTATCAGGTAGGACTACACACAGGAATAAGACAAATTTAAAAAGTCACCACATATCAAAATGTGTTCAGTAGTTTAGACTGCAAGTTAGTTTTTCACTCTGCGTATTACGTAGGAAAGTCGAATTTGAGATTTTATGAGGTAGGAATGCACACGGGCATAAGAGGAATCTAAAAAGTCCTCACACATCAAAATCTGTTCAGTAGTTTAGGCTGTAGGTGCGTAAACAAAAAAATATCCTTCGCTAGCTTAGTTTTTCGCTCTGTGTTTAGCGTAAGAATTTGAGATGTTATGAGGTGGGAATGCACACGAGTATAAGACTGGCTGTAGGCTGTAGGTGCGTCAACAAAAAATGCAGGAAGAATAAGAATAAGAATAATTCTGGCGCGGTGGTCCGCATGTCGAGCGAATTTCCTTTGGATGCGTGTTTCCGTGCTTAATAACAATCTTGGTTGGAATGATAATTTTTATAGTTTTTAATTTACATAAGTTTGCAACTACTAAATAAATAATTCCGGCGCGGTGGTCCGCTGTCGGGCGAATGTAATTTAGAATGCGTGTTTTCGTGCTTAACAACCCATTTCTTACTTAAGGTTCCGGTTCATGCTTTAGAACCAAAGCAGTTACTCAACTGTCAAGCACTGCTCGTAACTCATTTTGTCTGTATTTTCCAAAGGAAATGCGCATTATTATCAAGTTGGTTGTGCAAAACTATGCCTCTAAAATTAGGAGTACGCACTGTTATTTGCACTTTTTAAAGCTTAGTCACTTATCTTTAATCTTAGTCAGTTATTTTTAAAGGTTTTAGCGCTTTTCCTTTTCAAAAATGCAGACAAAATGAGTTACGAGCAGTGCTTGACAATTGATTAACTGCTTAGGTTCTAAAGCATGAACCGGAACCTTAAGCATGAAATGGGTTGTTAAGCACGGAAACACGCACTCTTAATGAAATTTGCCCGACAGCGGACCACCTCGCCGGAATTATTTAATTTTAATGTGTTATAAATATCATTTGTATTACATTAATAATAAAGAACTTTGTTTAAAACAGAAACAACTTAAATAATATAAAAGTAAACCATATGATTAGTAAGTATTAATGGAAAAAAATATTACTATTGATCAAAAATATGATACCAGCATAAATTACACATCAATATTTATCTTACAACATATTACTTATCTTCATATTATTTAACTTGCAGGTAAGTAGATTATGTTGAGTAATAATCTTTGGTTGAATTTTTTTGGGATTCAAAAATAAAAAATATATATTCCAAAAATATAATATATAAATATAATATATATTCCAAAAATATTTGGAAATGATTGGTAAAGTACCTTTAGTTTCTTGCATTTTGGGTTCCAAATTTACTCCATCCATTATCAATTATCACTTTGAAAACAATCAAAAAACTAGTCTATGAAATACACATGATACAAGGGAATCTGAATAAAATGTCTGCGATGATTTAATATATTCTTCATTGTTAATGAAGGTTACAATTATTCCCCCGTATGGTCTTATTCATGCAATTATTTACATCATGTATTGCAGGAATTACCTTTGAACAAATTTGCAATTATGATTGCATACTTATGTTACATACAAGTAGAAATTTAAATACACCCTACTCGAAATTTGATTTTCATCGAACCTAATTTTGGTTTTCGATAATTTTTTGTGGTTTTTCGATTTTTTGGTAACTTGAAGTGGTCGTATTGACTTCGGGCCGGTTTTATTCGATTTAGCGCCGCCCAAAAATACATTAAAAACGACACCGTACTCGATTTTTTTTACCTAAATTTTGGTTTTCGGTAATTTACAATGTTTTTTTTTTACTTTTTGGTCACTTAGAGTGATTGAATCGACTTCGGACCGGTTTCATTTGATTCAGCGTCTCAAAAACATAAATATTGACCTTTTTGCGGCAAAAAATATTAACTCTGAATTTTGCTGATTTTTTTATAATTTCGCTGACTCAGCAAACCGGGAATTAATGAACCGGGGGTTAATGACTTCATAAAAATCTGGTTTTCAATAGGGTTCGTGTCCTCCCGAAGATTGATTTTTGTACTAACTTTGATTAAAAAAAATTAATCCGTTCGAAAGATAGGTTTTTTACAAGAAAGTGTCTGAAAATACATTTATATATACACACACACACACACACACACACACGTGTGAGATACACGGAACGGTAGGAGCGCAAGGCACATCGGACCTCCCTACATCATTGTTTCTGATACTGAATAAACACTAGGATTTCAACGTACGTATTTTTATTATTGAATACTATCATTTAAATTTTATCAAAAATATGTCAATTCCGGAAGATTCTACTTTTAACACTGCTGTTAAAAGCTTAAATAAAGTCATGAAACAAGCATCAAATCTTCGAAGTGATTTAAAGGAACTACTCAGATCGACTATCATTGAGTTGACTGAAAACTTTAACTCTTTAAAATCTCAAATTTTAAGCAATAAAAAAAATGAACTCAGACATGAACAATCTACTTCTAGTCTGAATACTGATCAGATCAAAAAACCTCTTTATAGCGACATAGTTCGTGCTATTGATCCACCTCCGCCTAGCGTACATAAAGTTTTTATCAGCCCTTGTGTTGATAATCAGGATATTGAAGAAACTAAACAGATTTTAAAAGAAAATATAAACCCAACGGAATTGAAAGTTGGTGTTAAAAAAATGGTAGGTCTTCCAGGAGGACGTCTGTTAATTCATACTACATCCAAAGAGGAAGGCGACTTACTTAAGGAAACTGTTAATACTGTGTGTGCTGGTAGAATTAAAGCTGAAGTTGGAAAAAAGTATCGTCCAAGGTTAATAATGCTTGATATTCCACCGGAATTAACATTAGACAACGCGAAATCTGTAATTTTGAAGCAAAATTCCGACCTATGTGATCTAAGTACATTCTTAGAGCCCAAACTAATTTTGGATGGTAAAAGCAAAACATCGGTAGGAACTTCGTCCAGTTCAAGTCATATTCGTAGACATCTTATCATCGAAGTCGATCCTGTAACCAGAAAAAAGTTACTGTTAGGTGGTGCAAAGTTCTCCTGGTCTGTTTGTCGCCTGGAAGATTATATATATGTCCGAAGATGCTTTCATTGCTCAAGATTTCATAATGGTACTTGTACCAACGAAGTGACGTGTCCTTTATGCTCAGAAAATCATGAACTTAAAGAATGCCAAAGAAGTCCGAGGAACAAATGCATTAATTGTGTAGCCCACAATGCCCAAAGTAAATCTAAAAATAAATTTAATCCAAACCATGCGGCCCTTGATAAAAATTGTCCTTGTTACCAAATGATTGTTAAAAATATAAAAATGTCGATTGACTATGGGCATCATGAATAATAGTGCGATGATTAATTACACTTACGATGATAATAGTAGAATTAAGTGTCTCCAATTAAACGTTGGGCGGGGACGTTCAGCATCTAGTAACTTGGTGCAACTATTATTCAGTTTGAAAGTCGATATAGCTTTAATCCAAGAACCGTATCTTAAAAATGATGCCCCCGCAGGTTTCCCACGTACTTGGAAGGTGTTTTCAGCTGGAGTTGGTAGATGTAGAGCAGCCGTAGTTGTAACTAATCCTCGTTTAGACGCTCTACTCCTGGTCTCTAGCGGTATCCGTATATAATGGCTCTATATGCGGACGATGTAACTCTTTTATTTAATATTTCAAGGAAAAACTTTATGAAATATATAATTGATGATTTGAAACGCTTATCAAATTGGGTAAAATTTAATAAACTAAAAATAAAATAAATAAATTAAAATATGTACTTCTAAGTTTTTAGGTGTATATGTTGAAAATAAATTAAATCGGCGTTTCCATATTAACAAGCCGGTAAAGCAATAAAATAAATCTTATTTTGTTATAAAGTGCTTAAAGCCATATCTTTGTACCAATGAACTTATAAATTTATTGTTGGAGAGTGAGACGCATGACAATTTGTAAATGATCAGGTTGACAGCTGTTCATTCACATATTTTCATACGTCCTCGTCCTGGTACTTGGTAGTGTCTATAGTGCAAGCAGTTCAGTTAAGCGACGGCAACTAGAACTGCAGATTTTATAGCACCAAGAGCTACTGCAGATTGAGCAACAAGAAGCTGAGATCGCCAGACAAATGCACCAAATCATGAACTTAAAGAATGCCAAAAGAAGTCCGAGGAACATAAATGCATTAATTGTGTAGCCCACAATGCCCAAAGTAAATCTAAAAATAAATTTAATCCAAACCATGCGGCCCTTGATAAAAATTGTCCTTGTTACCAAATGATTGTTAAAAATATAAAAATGTCGATTGACTATGGGCATCATGAATAATAGTGCGATGATTAATTACACTTACGATGATAATAGTAGAATTAAGTGTCTCCAATTAAACGTTGGGCGGGGACGTTCAGCATCTAGTAACTTGGTGCAACTATTATTCAGTTTGAAAGTCGATATAGCTTTAATCCAGAACCGTATCTTAAAAATGATGCCCCCGCAGGTTTCCCACGTACTTGGAAGGTGTTTTCAGCTGGAGTTGGTAGATGTAGAGCAGCCGTAGTTGTAACTAATCCTCGTTTAGACGCTCTACTCCTAAGTTCACTTTCAGACGAAGACTTCGCAGTGGTAGAAATAAGTTTTAATTCGGGCTTCAAGTTCCTTGTTGCTAGTGGATATTTTCATGATGGAAGAAGTATAGATGAAGATCTTAAGAAAATAGATGCCCTAAACAGCTTACGAACTACAAATGTTTTAATATGTGTTGATGCTAATGCAAGATCAAATAGTTGGTTTGACACTGTAACCGAACCAAGAGGAGATAGGCTCGATGATTATATTGCCGCAAATAATTTGTCTATCTTAAATCAAAACGATGGTAATCCAACATACCAGACATCTCATGGATCTAGTAATATTGACTTAACGATAGCGACAGCATCATTGGTAACTTTTATTTCGGCATGAGAAAATTGCGATGATGAATCATTTTCCGATCATCGAATAATACGCTTTAATATTCATTCGTCTTTAAAGGGAATTAGTAGAGACCAATTTGACGTAGGATTACGTTACCGTACTAATGCTGCCGACTGGAAGAAGTTTGAGGAATCTTTATTTTCTAAAACTTGCTAATATCTAACTAGAATTTTGTCTCAACAGCTAGAACTGAATCACAACGACTGGGAATCGGTGGATGAAAGATTATCTTTTTATGTGAATAATTCTTGGGATATTGAAGCATGTGTAGAACAAGTTATGAAAATAGTTACTGAATCCTGTGATTTTTCAATGCCAAAGAAAACAAACAATAGTTTTGGGAGTTCTAAGAAAGAAGTTCCTTGGTGGAATAAAGAGATCGAAAATGAAAGGAGAAACGTAAGAAGACTTCGGAGAAGGTTTCAACGCACTAAAAGAGATCAATCTTTGAGGGCTACTAGAAAAACAGAATATTATGAAGCAAAAGCTAAATTATCAGCCAACATATTAAAATCAAAGCAGGGATGTTGGCGAGCCTTCTGTAATGCAACTGATCGTAGATCTCCGTGGAATACCGTCTACAAAGCAGCAGCGGGTAAATTAAAATCTCCTGTGAAGCTAACAACTCTCAAAAAGAAGGACGGTTCCTATACCAATAGCTTAGAAGACACAATAAATTTAATTATGGATAAATGCATTCCAAAAGACTCAGCTGAAGAAACTTCCGTTCATCAATCAATAAGGAACAACATATCTAAAGATATTACAACAGCAGACGATTTTCCATTTACTAAACTGGAGATATCAAATGCAATCGAGAGCTTTGAAGAGGGGAAGGCTCCAGGTCATGATGGACTCACAAAATCTATTCTATTAAAAGTAAATTCTCTCCTCCCTAATAGCATATGTTCTCTATACAATCAATGCTTGAAAACAGGATGTTTTCCCAAACTATGGAAGGAATCTGTCATCATTTTAATTGTTAAAGGAGGTAAAGAGAAGAGCGAAGATGTTTCAAAATACCGGCCCATAAGTCTTCTTCCTCTGGCGGGGAAGTTGTTGGAGAAACTTCATATATCTAGGATAATGCATTTCCTCCAAATTAACAACTCGCTTTCCAGTAATCAATATGGATTTTAGCCGCAAAAAAGTACAGTTGATGCTTTAATGGACGTTAAAGACATTATTGAAAGGGCTTTGTCAACTCGTCAAAGAGTACTCCTTATTCCTTAGACGTGCAAGGCGCTTTTGACTCTGCGTGGTGGCCTTCTATATTATATCAGCTGAAACTTAAGAACTGTCCGAGAAACCTTTATAAACTTGCAAGTAGCTATTTCTCTAATAGAACAGCCAATCTAAAGACACCATCTATTCATCTCATAAGGAAAGCTGAAAAAGGTTGCCCACAAGGGAGCTGCAGTGCACCAGGTTACTGGATAATAATGTACGATCCCCTTCTTAAATTAGATTACCCAGAAGGAGTGTTTGCCAAAGCCTTTGCTGACAATTTCTTTTTAATCATTGTGGCAGATGATGAGCTTGAACTACAGATCCTTGCCAATAGTGCTTTATACTGCATAGAAGATTGGTCTTTAGCCAATAAAATAGAGTTTAACCCCCAGAAGTCGGCTATGATGTACGTCACAACAAGGCGTCGTAGCGATACGCCGTTTAAAGTTTATTTCAAAGGACATTTAGTTCAGCAGGTTGAGACCATGAAATACTTAGGCGTTTGGATTGACCAGTACTTATCCTGGAATCATCACATTAAATACATTTGTGAGAAAGCATCTCAGCTTATACAAACCTTATCTAGGTCCGCTAAAGTTTACTGGGGATTAGGCAGTGATGCTTTGAATATAATATACAACGGTGCAATTCTACCAGTTCTTACCTACGCAGCTCCTGTTTGGCAGAAAACAATGTCCAAAGATTACAATAAATGGAAAATGAGATCTGTTCAAAGAAAAATCCTTCTGCGGATTATAAAAGGCTTTAAGACTATCTCTTTTGATGCCTGCTGTGTTCTTTCAGAGAATGAGCCAATTGACTTGGTTGTCTATAGCTGCTCGGAAAAGTACAACACAATGAAAAAACCAAGTGCCAACTTGCCTGTATATCCAGTAGACAAACCTGTCCCACCAAATAAGTGGATTCACCCTGCATCGGTTTTATTCTGCAAAGAAGGGGATAGTATTGATTTTGATAGGGAGATCTACACAGATGGAAGTAAGCTTGAATCTGGAGAGACAGGTTGTGGCATTGCGGTGTATCAGAAAAACGATCCGGTTCCAGTCTCCACACTAAGATTTCGTTTAGCATTATGGTGCAGTAACAATCAAGCTGAATTATTAGCTGTTCTAAAAGCTCTCCAGTGGTTACTTGATCGAGATAGTTTAGAGATACGAAAGTCTGCGAAAATATCAACAGATAGTCAAGTGGCATTAGACATCATACATAACGTTTCCTGTCATCTAGATACAGCAGAGCAGATAAGAAAATGTCTTCAAACTCTACTAACAAAAGGCTGGATCGTAGAACTCCACTGGGTGAAAGCGCATGTTGGTATTGTTGGGAATGAGATGGCTGATACCCTTGCAAAAGAAGCGGCATCAGATGGAAGCCTTGCCATCGACTTTTACAGAATTCCTGTATCTTACGTCAACAATCAAGTCCGTCAACAAGTACTACACTCTTGGCAAGAAATGTGGGATCTAACACCTAACGGATCTCATACTAAAAAGTTTTTCCCGACCATATCAGCCAAATTAAAGGTTTCAAATGACAGAATCACCTTTAAAACAACACAAGTCTTGAGTGGCCACGGAAAAAACAAAACTTACTTGTACCGCTTTCATCTGGCTGATAACGAAGCTTGTTCGTGTAGTTTAGGAAGTCCTCAGACATGGGAGCATCTCATTTACGACTGTGAACTATTTGAGCCTCAAAGATCTAGGTTAATAAGAAGTGCAACCATCCAACACAGTTACGTCTGGCCAGTGTCCTTGCGTGACCTCACCGAGCACCTTTGGAATGATTTTATAACTTTTGTAAATTCTCTAGATTTTGATAAGCTATTTTAACTTTGTAAATAAATCTATTTACTGTCATTATTGTCCTTCTGCATGACATGGCCAGTCTGTATCTCTTTTAATTTTGGATTTTTTCTCAGCATCTGTTTTCCTTAAGCTTGCTTTAATAGTAGAAGCTGAATGTTAGAATGATAAATATTAGATTTTGATATACTATGTCAGTTGATAGACTTGCAAAAATTGCAACTACCAAGCACCCAAGGCCAATATCATGTATTAGGACTTCTTAATAACATTATTAAAGCTATCAAAATCGAGAAAACAATAAAATACATAGATTATGCTATTTGATAGCATCTATTTAAAGATGGATATTTCCAAACTATGTTTATTATTACTTTAGTTTCTTTTATTTTTATTATTATTAATTCAGAGTATTACCTGTAATCATTAAGGGAACAGGTAGTAGTTGCTATTTAAAAAAAATAAAATATATATATAAATATATATATATATATATATATATATATATATATATATATATATATATATTATATATAATATATATATATAATATATATAATATATATATATATATATATATATATATATATATATATATATATATATATATATATATTATATTTTGGCGCTGTGAAGAGCCATTGTGTTCTCTTTAGCGTAAGCTGAAACCCGGTTCTGTCCTTATAAAGCGAATTTTGTGGAAAATATGGAAGTGATGGTTTCTTCATAAAATAAATAAAAGCGGCTATGTTTCTGTTTATTGAGATTAAAAATTTAGAGAAACTAGTTAACAAAACAGAGAAACAAAATAACCATATAATGAAGGTATTTCTTATTGAGGTCAAGATTCGAATCTTGATTATTTAACATCAAAATTATTCTTCGTTTAATTGATTTAATTAAAAAACAAGAGGCCTTCGGCCAGTTGAGCGCCACGCGGCGTCGACTCTCAACGCCTCCCAGTTGCCGCCTCGTGGCCACGTGGTTGTTGTCATTTATTAGTTCGTCTTAATAGTTTATATAAGTGGCATAATGCCACGATATAAGCAAATAAATGTATTAGTGAAATAACGTGATAACATTATTTTACATATGTCAATAAATAAAAGAAGAGCTAATATTGATAATAAAATGTTAATTTTACATTATAGTACATGGGTAGGAAATTTCAGCCTGATCTACACACGTATTGAGGATTTGTATTTTTTTTTAATTTTTGTAGTGTAGGGTCATTATTGTGTGTTAATGACGACACACATATTTTAAAAACAATTTACCAAGTTAGATTTACATGAGGAACGCAGGCGCGGATACAAGGGGGGGCAAAGATGAGATGCTCCCCCCCCCCCCAAGATCCAAAAAATGAAGGGCAAATTAAAGAAAAAGATAATAGCTTAGGCGGTGCTGGTTAATTTTTTTAAATTAAAAAAAAAAAACAATTAAAAAGAGCTAATTTTTTAAGCTTGCTACGCTCGCATGATTTGTTATTCATTAATTTAAAAAAAATCAGCTATTTTGTATAATTAGGACTAAAAATATTTAATGAATTTGCTCCTACCACAATGGGGCACCTTAGAAAAAAATGTTGCAAACTCACTCCAGTTACAAGGTACGCCAAAATTTAGCTCGATGGTAGATTTCAAAGCTGGAATTTTGAAAACCCCTGACGTAAATTATTTTGACATGATGCCATTTAAGTTATTAAACTTTAGAGATTAGTAGGGCTGAACTCTTCGCAGAGTCGATCAACCGATCGACTCTGCAAGGAGTTTCACATCTTGCTATCCATGACGGAAATAAATCGACCCGTAGCCGCTACGCGGCCTCGCCCCCTCAGAGATGCTTCAGGCTGAAGGCCTCCTTGTGGCCGCCTCGTGGCCACGTTGTTTTGTATTATTTGTTGTTTTATCATTTTTTAATAGTTTTTTGCCATGTATTTAGCGAAGTCGCGCCCCCTTGCTGTGGTCTTTTCAAGTCCATACAGTCGTTGTTTTAGTATTACTTTTTACAAGGCATTTTGCCATGTATCTGGCGAATTTCTATCGGTTATGGCCCCAAAGGGGCCATACAGACGTTTTTATACATACAATGAGATATATGTAACGTTAAACAATTATCTTTCGACCACTGTATACAAAATGAAAACTTTAATTTTAATAGCTGAAGACGTCATAATTACGTTATTTGCCAATAACACTACTTAGAAGAGCGCCAAGAAACCGGTTCCAATCCTTCTCTAGATCTAGCTATACTGAACCTAACAGATATCGCAGAAGTCATTGACCTAGACGTATATACAACAATATATAGTATATATTATCCAATGTTTGTGTCACTAGGGATGGTCTAATATGGCTGAAACTGGTCTCAATCTATTTAGCTTGCCGCAAATTTGAATATGTTGAATATAAATATGTAATACCTTGTTTTAAAGCCAAAATTTTTTTAATGACGTCATATAGGGTTGATAACGTCATCGTTTTTTCCAAACAAGGCCTCGTAACCTTCTTTACATCTCACCATATGCCAATTTTCATTTCTATACAGGTAGATCTTTTACACACACACACACAATTTGTAGAAGGCTGCTGCCTTCTATGTTCGCTAAAGTGTTTTATCATTATGTTAATCTTTCTTTTGGTTTATTTTTTTACGATTGCTCTAGTTGTGTTTTTTGTGTAAGTATCATGATGATTAAGCTCATGATGAGCTTGCATCTTAATCTTAATTATCTTATGCCTCCATAAATTCATTTTGTGATTACTCTTTTAGTCTTTTATACTCTTCGTTCAATTATAATTTGTTATTTATAGGAGGAAGCAGTTGCTCCAGATTACAGTTTTTGTTTTATATTTTAATTCTTTGCATTAACATTAATCCTGTTCTTTGATACTCAATATAATTTGGCCAGTATTTTGTTTTATTTCAGGTTATTTTTAACATAGAGATTAAATGCTTTATTTTCCATTTGTAACTAATTTGCAGATTGTTCCTAACCTAGCTTTAGTAGCATCTGAGGTAACTGCAAACTAAGAGGATTTTTCATTTTATTTTATTTTTTATGTTAAGTTCTCACTTTAATTTCTTAGTATTTAAGTAGATTAGGCGTCATTTAAGTTGAACATGATGTACTTTGAAATTTCTACATTCTTGTTGAAATGCATGTAGTATTTAATAAATGGAGCATGCAGTTTGCAATTGCTCGAAAAAAAAACATACACACACACACACACACACACCACACACACACACACACACATATATATATATATATATAATATATATATATATATATATATATATATAATATATATATATATATATATAATCACCTGCCTGCTTCTACAGATCTCAAATTTTTCCAAGCGTCCATTATTAAATCTCTGCCTTTATTAACAAAATGAATAAAACCTGCTCGGTGATCAGCATTATCATGGCCATCTTTAATAAGATGTTGATAAAACCTACTAGTATCATTACGCAGGTGCTCCTGAGCTCTGGTACGCAGGTTCCTACCTGTCTGTCCTACATACTGCGCTTTACAGTAACCACACTGGATCAGGTAGACGCCACTATTAAGTTCCGCGTCGACGGGATCTTTAAAACAACAAATGTGAGACCTTAAGGTGTTTTGAATGATCTACTGTTTTGAATGATTTTGGATAAACCTAAAATTTAAGAAAATTAATGTACTTTAATTATTTCAGCCTGTTTAGTGAAAACATTGGCCGGCATTTCGCCTGTCCCAATATAATATGTTAATTTAATTAGATTCCTTTTAACCAAGTCCCTTTTATGATGATACTACCGAGTTTTGCAAAACATCACCAGTCGATACAAAATAAAATAATTGTTTCTCTCGCACAATTATTTTGTTTCTTAAAGTTGTCTGTATGTGTGTGTGTGTGTGTTATCTTCGTAGCTCCTAGTGTATTTATGTTAGAGAATTGAAACTTTGTAGAAAAATCAATCTACCACTGTAGTTGTGCTATTTAGAAAATATTTTTTTAAACATCATTAACCCGCAATAATAAATCAGAACAATTTTGAAAAATCATAAAACACGGAAAAAACATGAAATCCAATTGAAATTTGTCATGCATGTAGCCATATATATCTGACCAACATACGTGCTACATTTTATCTCATCAACAGCATTAGTTCAATTTTTATGGAATGACTTGAGTACGTTTTTTTTTCAAATAAAAAATCAGAAAATTGTTTAATTGAATTGAATTTCAGTATGAGTGTATAACTTTACTTAATAAATGAGTACACAAAGCATCGTTTCAATGCGACAAGTATATCCACATTCCAATTCTTGTTGGATCATAAAAGTAAAGTAGCTTTGACCGTGGTCAGTGCTATACGGGTGACTGATGATAATGAAACGGATGTATTTACTATCTGAGCACGAGCGAAGCGAGTCCAAAAACATGTTGAAGTTTAAATTTGGCGTATTGTATATTCTGAGGACGAGCGAAGCGAATCCGATGTGAAGAGGAAAATTTCACAAATTTACCCATTTTTTTAATATATATATAAACTAATAACAAGTCTCTTCACACTAACTGTTTTTATTACAAACAAGAGCCGACTTTCGACCACTTCTGGCCATCCTCAGTCTAGACAAACAGTAAAATTACACAAATTTAAAAACTAGAAAACAATAAAATAACTAATAAATAAAATCGTAAGAAGGCAGAGTAAAATGAAGAATTAACTGAAATAATTAAATACATAAACCAATAAATAAATTAAATAAATAAAATAAATAAATGCAACAAATAAATTAAATAAATAAATTAAATAAATAAATTAAATAAATAAAATAAATAAACTGAATAAATAAATTAAATAAATAAATAAAATAAATAAATTAATAAATTAAATAAAATAAATTAATTAATAAATAAATACATAAATGGAAGGTTAAAAAATGATGAAATCAATAAAATAAAACAAATAACCTAGAACATTTCTAAAATCAAAAGCTAAAACGTAGAGTAGAGCATAAATCCAAAGAACCTACCATGCAAAATTGAGTGCCGCGTTATATATAGTCCTTCAGAGGCATAGGACGCACTGATTTTAATGCAATATTTTTGCAGTTAGGCCGTCTTTCCCTCTCTTCGAGCCAATGTCGCAGCGCTATGACTTTACTTCCTTCCACACGTTCGTTGAGGGAAGTACCCGCATCTACATCTTTTAAAATTTCGTATGCCTCTAACGCATCTAATTTTCTGCCTTTGTTCTCATACCATAACAACGACACCTGATGCTCTTCGTTTTCGTGATCTTCGTCTCTAATATGTTTGCGAAAACGCGTTTCTCTAAACATATGCTCGGCCAACCTTACTCCGTACTTGCGTCCTGTTTGGCCTGTGTAAGTGCTATCACAGCCTCCACACTTAATACGATACACGCCGTTACGATCCTTATTAGGAATAGCATCTTTACCTCTGGAGAGAACGTCTTTCATGTTGTTGGTAGTCCTGAAAGCAATTCTAGCACTCTGTTTCATTGCTTTAGCTACCTTTAGGCTCACATTTCCTATGTAAGGAATCACACACCATTTCTCGGGCTGGTTAATCCTAGGTGCTATATCGCCGTTATGTATTCTTGACATAGCAGCTTTACGTTTCTTTTTGGAAATAAGTTTTTCTATTAAACTACAACTATAACCATTTTTCTCTGCTATTAATTTAATGACCTTAACTTCTTTATTATAGGCCACGTCATCTAAAGGAAAAGATTCAAGTCTATGTATAAGTGCATGAAAAGCTGCTAACTTATGTTGCCATGGATGAGCAGAATCAGCCGGAATAACTGTATCAGTCGCGGTAGGTTTTCTGTAAATGTCAAATTTCAGACATGGACCCGTCCTAGTTAAAGTTATATCTAAATAATTTATTGACTTAAAAACTTCTAATTCTCTCGTAAATTTAATGTTGCGGCGTCTTGTATTAAGGTAGTCTGTAAATTGATCAAGTTCTTCCAATGATCCCTCCCATACGACTATGACGTCATCGACGTACCTTTTCCATACGCGAATATATTTTTTTTCCATTTATTACGAAAATTATGAACATAATTTTTATAAAAAGCATGCATGTACATCTCCGCCCCCAAAGGAGAGACAGGTGATCCCATAGCAAGGCCTTTCCCTTCATAGATCTTGTCTTGAAATTTAAAATAATTTTGATTAAAACACAAGTCTAACAAAGTAGCAACGTCATCCTGCAACATGGGGTCAACTTGTTTTTCTAACATGATTTGTTTACTTAGATTAGTGCATACATCAGGTGGAATATTCGTAAACATATCTTTGACATCAAAAGAGGCTAAAATAGATTTTTCTGTAAGATTTAAGTTCTTAAGTTCCTCAATAAGCTCATATGAATTTTTAATTGCGTCCTCTGCTTTAAAGTTAGTAAGCTCGTGGAAAGTTTTGTTTAAATCATGGGCTAATTTATGTGTAACAGATAAAGATCCATCAGCCACCGTCCTCATAGGAACGTTATCTTTGTGGATTTTAGGAGCGCCGTACAACCGAGGAGCACTAGGGTTCATATTGAGTTTACTTTCTCCTTTTTTATTCGGATATAACAGCGAGGATAGAACCTTCTCTCTGACCGTTTTTTGCAGGTTATCAGTTGGATCAGCTGACAGTAAAGTAAAATCATTATCCGATAAATATTGCTCAACCTTTTGCACATAGTTATGACTATCCATAATAACTGCAGTATTTCCTTTGTCTGCTTTGACAACAACTAAATTGTTAATTTTTATTTTATTATTCATCTTATTCAGTTGGGAAGAAATCTTAGGATTTATGCTATTATTAACAGATTTAACTAGAACAGCAGCAGCTTCGTGCTTAACATTTACCGAAACAGGGGCGCAGTCAATCGCGGCGGCAATATTTACTACATCGGTTTCCGATATAATTATGCCATTTTTTTAAGTTTTTTTAACTATGAGTTCATATTTTTCTTTGTTTTTTTTTTAAATCTTCGCAGCACCAGTTTTAAGATTAACGTCTGGAGATTTTTTATAGTCGTTGTCCAGTAGTTTTAGCAGCGTCCCAGTGTTGTTTTCTTTGTTAAATTGGCTGAGTTTTATGACAGCGTATGTTAAATCAGGTTTTGTGGCTGTTGATAAGTATAAGAATGATTCTGTGGTGATAATGATAGTAATTAGAGAGAGGTGATAGACGATCACCAAGCAAGTAGGCCGCGTTGTTGGACCCTTTTTGTTAAATCCCTCAGATAGAAGATATTGTTCCACCTTATGCTAATCCACAAAAGGTGTAATTATACCCTAAGTTTCTATAGCATCAACTAGAAACAACACATGTCCCACAACCAGACCAGGCTTTTCAGCTTTCGAAACCAGAAGTCAGAATAATATATATATATATATATATATATATATATATATATATATATATAAATATTATATATATACACACTACATACATATACATATATATATGGTTTATTTTAAAGTTTAATATAAACCACTATTGAGGGTCCCAATGTTTCCTAAGCCCAGGTTCAATTAGGGTTAGGGATCTTTTACGAGTACCTGACATCGCATCAGCCCACAGAACCGTAACTTTTCGTGGGCTGGAGACAACAGAAACGTAGATCCAGACATGTCTCAAATGACACAGAAACCATCCATTTGCGAATTAGCAGCCAGAAAATCACATAAAACCCTGGCTGGGTTGGCTGGCCTTGAATTTTAGACATATCGAGGTTAAGATCCACTCCCGGATGGAATCAAACTCTCGATCTCCAGGTCTAAAGGCGAGGGCTCTAACACTAAGCTACCGGACTCGGTAGAGATGTGTTAATGAGCAAGAAAAGGCGCAAAGAAAATTTTCCGGCTTGCGGATCTCCACGCTAGAGTTTTTTAATATATTAATTTATTTCAGAGTTAAGATTCATTAATAGTTAAGTTAAATATTCTTTTTAGAATTTTATCAATTGAAAATCAGTTTAGGGCACAGAAGAGCCTAAATTTCATCAGATTAAATAAACTATACCTTACTACCTGTCTAGTCTTTTGAGAGACACGCAAGTAATAATAATATGTGTATTGATATACATGTATCAAGCTAAAATTTATTAAATATGTTAAGCCTGATAAGAAATTTATGAGAATAAAGCAGCGAGGCGGCTCCAAATTATTTTGGCTGGATCTGTTTAGCTATAAAAGTTCTATGGTCCCTGAGGTTTTCTTATAATAAGGAAGATAAATGTTCAGGAGTGCTATATTTACAAAAATAAGAATAATCAAAAACGCTTATATTTTATTATATTTACAACTTTTTTCTTTCATAAGAATTTAAGCGTATTTCCAAAGAGAGAGTAAGCTAATAAGGTTGAGGTTATGGAGGGAGAGGGGATGGGGAGAGGATAGTGGATTTCATGATATAAAGCAACCATTACAAATAATTTAAGCACTCCTCCGCTATTCAGGTTACTGGTAACAATTACCTGATTAGTTTTATAAATTTTAAGTTAATGGCGAGTTCGGTTTTTCATTTTAGTTCAAATATTGATTTGCCACATTTAAAATTAGGCATTATTGAGTACCTGATGACAGAAGATACACATATATCGAAGGTCCGTACACAGCTATTGCGAAATTCAATCACAGACATATTTCAGATTGTATGAGCTGCTCTCCATTCGGAACAAATTCTACTTATTATTTGTACATATTTTTTAAGTATTCAGTCTTATCTCCAATTGTTGTTATCCAATTAGTTTCACTTCTTGGTATTCTTTACATTGTTCTTCGTTGTCAAATAATTTTCTACGTAAAATTTACTAAAAAGATAAACGAAACTAAGAACCATGACTGTTACGATGTAGAAAGTTCTTTTTCCCATTGGACATTCGTTGTACCAAATGCTACCTAAAATTACTAGCATTATTCCAAATTGTACCTGAAAACAAATTAACAGATTTAATGAAAGGAACGAAGAAAAGAGTCTCTCCACAAAACTAATAATTTATTCAAAGCGCTTTCAGCCTAACATAAGGCCATCATCAGTGCCTGTACAATAAGTAACTTATTTGTACAGGGACTGATGATTGCCTCATGTTAGGTTGAAAGCGCTTTGAATAAATTATTAGTTTTGTGGAGAGACATTTTTCTTCGTTCCTTTAATTATGAACAACTCTACTGGTGCTCATTCTAAATCATAGATACAGATTTAGTTTCTTTAGTTCTTAAATAAAAGTGAAATTAGGTCATAATAGAACAGAAAAAGCTAAATCATCTGCTAAAAGTTGATGATAAAATGATTCCCCTTGAAATAATTTGCAATCAATGCAAACAAATTTTAATTTCTACCACGGCTACGCTTCACAAGGTAAATTGTTATATCTCATCCTGGCCTGTCAGCTTAGAGGTATAAATCCTATCTGACTCTTGGCCATTGACAGTCAAGACTTGCTTATTCCTTGGACATTTTTAACTGATGGTGTGTGTTTGAATATGGTCCACAGATTTATAAAATTATTTCAAAATTATTTTTGCTAGCATAAAATTAATTGTATATTCTTACATGCTTAACTTCCATTCCATATAAAAATAAAAAACTCGACAACTAATACAGTGGTGTTTAAATAATGCAAAAAGCTGATAGTAAGTAGCAAATAATCAAAAATAAAGAACTCCACTACTTTTCCAATGGTAATTAAATATTGCACAATGCTGATTGTAAGTAGCAAATAATCAAAAATAAAGAACTCCACTACTATTCCAATTGTATTTAAATAATGCATAATGCTGATAGTAAGTAGCAAATAATCAAAAATAAAGCACTCCACTACTATTCCAATGGTAATTAAATATTGCATAATGCTGATTGTAAGTAGCAAATACTTAAAAATAAAGCACTCCACTACTATTCCAATGGTAATTAAATAATGCATAATGATGATTGTAACTAGCAAATAATCAAAAAATAAAGCACTCTACTACTAGTCCAGTGGTAATTAAATAATGCATAATGCTGATTGTAAGTAGCAAATAATTAAAAATAAAGAACTCCACTACTATTCCAATGGTAATTAAATATTGCATAATGCTGATTGTAAGTAGCAAATAATCAAAAATAAAGCACTCCACTACTATTCCAATGGTAATTAAATATTGCATAATGCTGATTGTAAGTAGCAAATAATGATACTAATAATAATGAATGTAATATACTGACCAGCTGCAGTTTAGTGATGAATGGTTTCCATTTGGCTACAGGTTTCTTTGTGCTTTCAAAACTCGACAGCAAATAGTATGAATACATTATAACATGGATAAATGTATTTAGAAATACTAACATCATGGCGGATCCCTCTGCAAAAACACAATAAAGGGTTTAACTGCGTCATATAAACAAGTAATTCTTGAAATATAATTTCTTAAAGGACTTATTGTCTAATGAAAAAATCAACTTAAATCCAGTTAACTCTGAGAATATTACATTATGTAAACAGGTTCTAAATCGATTTGATATTAAAGATATAAAATCAATATTAGTTCTTGTTATTGAGGCACACACTACCTAGACACTGAATGATCAATATATTTTTTAAATCGACCACATAAATCCTGCACCACCACATTCAGGGAAAAATGACCAGAATTTAGTGATATTGGCATAAAATTATCCAGGATTTGACACAGTATTTGAGATAATTAATAAAGAAAAACGAATCGTAGAAAAGTCATCGTAGATAATCATGTGTAATCAAAATGTGATTTTCTACAATGACTTTTCAAATTACTATACATGCCAGACGATTACTTAAAAAAATATTCAGGTATTTAAACTCCCAGTGGTCGACTTAGCAGGGGTAGAAATTATTTTTTTTTTGAGGTAGTACGTAATTGAGCGCTTTATTGGACCGTTTTTAGGATGAGAAGCCAATCATTATTGTTATAGGAGGTTATTTAGTACTTTTCACCTCCGAGCACAATAATGAATGTAAAAAAAAACTCCTAGGACGTAAAAGTAATTCATATATTGCCGCCATTACTGTAATGTAGCGTGTTTAAAAAACAATCTGTGTTTATTAAAAGCTTTATGAGCTATCTTTAAAAACGTTCATTTTGTTTCTGTTTTTGTTCGTAGACTAATTTGTTTTCGTTTTTAAAAGTTGTTCTAATTGTCAATTTTTGTGTGTTTATTTGAAAAGCTTTTACATTTTTGAGTAAAAGTGTGAAGCTATGGATGAATTCAATAACGACGATAATATGGAGTTAATTGGACGTTTTTTTTTCAATTAAGTATATAGCGCAGTTAAATAAACTGCGCTATATACTTAATTGAAAAAAAAACGTCCAATTAACTCCATATTATCGTCGTCATTGAATTCATCCATAGCTTCACACTTTTACTCAAAAATGTAAAAGCTTTTCAAATGCACTCATTAAATAAATGAGTGCTACCTCAAAAAAAAAAGTGTATGCCATCCGGCTGAGAATGTCTTTATGTCTTGGCAATTTTCCCGACTCGCTTCGCTCGTCGGTAAATCTAATTGCCGTGACATAAAGACACACTTCTCAGCCTTAAGGCATAAATAACTATTATCGCTGTAGCTTGGTACGGAGCTGAGTAATCAGGTTGATATATTTGAAATTAACCACCATGTACACACCGGCAGCTTTTGTGATTTTTTAATTTTTCACTTGATGGGGTGGAATGCTACTGCATTTTTAAAATAAGCAAATATGTATAAATATGAACGAATATGAATATGAATGAATATATGAAAATATGTATAAGTATAAATACCTCTGTCGGACATTCCAAAAGCTATGATAACAACGACCATAGAATGATGATAAACATGTAAAAAGCTAACTTGGGAATGTTTCTTTCGTAAAACCATAAACACCTGAAAATTGAAAAATAATATTTACTCATAATAATAAATTGATGCTTAAGAGTTTACCACCATGTCAATTATTCGATCCACAAAACTTAGTTATCAAACTATAATTTTATTCTCAAAGGCAGAAAAGAAGAAACCACAAAGAAGCCAGGCCAATTTGGGAGCGTTAATTGAGCTGTCTTATAAACTAGAGTTTTAATTTTTTTTATGTTCTTACCGTATCGAGTAGATCAATGAGCTTTATGTATACTACCAAATTTACCACATCCACCATCTGAAAAAAGATAAACACTTGTTAAGTTATTTTACTGTAAGATAAGGCTAATTTTGTTTCATTTGAACTCATGTACAAAAAATCGGGTAAGGGGTACCTCGTAACTTTCCCTCGCCACTTCCGATTCTCAAATCAATCCAATTTTTTTCGAGTTAAATCATTTTCAAACTTTTTGATAAGTTAATTATTTTTCGGTTAATGGGGGACATAAAAATTATTTTTGAAAAGCACAAATTGATCTAAAGGTTAATTTGTGTACCAAGTTTTAATTCTCTAGAATGAATACACTGAGATAATACGATGATAACATATACACGCCTATATAGACAGACAACTTTGTAAAAACCACTTAGAAGGTCTTGAAATCACCTGAAACAGATAATTCAGTTGAAATCTTGATTTCGGATTCTTAGTGCAAGTAAAATACTTTTCCTATATGCCTAAAGAAATAAATAAGGTTCCTACCGTATAAATAATCTATTCGCCAAACAAATTCAGTGGACTTCAGATGGATATTTTGCGGATATTTTTTAGATTTTGAAATCTAAAATCTCCACTTAGCTTAGGTGTTTTAATTCTTTTTCAAACTCTGTGTTAACTTTTTCTTTACATTATAATTAAAATCTTGTTATTATTATTTTATCTCCAGACGGTGTAGTAAAGTTTATTAACTAGTTTTTAGGGAGTGAAAAGTGTTTCCTTTTATTGGGTTATTAGAGGCAATTGTACCAATTTTTTAGGGGAGTGGTATTCTTTAAATGTATACAGGTGACCAATCAATTTTTGTAATTTTCCGGGGGTGGCACTCCCAAAATTTATAAGAGGGACCCGACCAAAAAATTTATTTTTATTGGCTCAAAATCCGTTATGGTCAAAAGAAGTTGTTTGCAGCAATAAAAAAATGTTTTGATTTTTTTGGGGGGCAGCACCCCAAAATCTATACGAGGGGACCGACCAAAAAAAATGTATTGGCTCAAAATCCGTTACAGGTCAATAGAAGTTGTTTGGAGCAATAAAACATTTTTTTTGTGGCAACCTCCCTAAATGTATAAGGGGATCCGAAAAAAATAAGATTAAAATACAACAAAACATGTTAAAATAAAATCAACGTCTGGAGATAAAATCTTGTATGCGCCTTGGGAGTAAAATGCTATGTTCCACCTTGTAATTACCTCGGCTTTGCCTTGGGAATTATACACATAAATACCTCGGCTTCGCCTCGGGAGTTAAATACTCTGGTTCCCTTGGCTTACGCCTTAGGAGCCAACTAACTGCTTAGGGAAATAATAGCATTGTTTACTCCCTTGGTGCATAAATAACTATTATTTAATACATGTTAACCAGAGTAACCAAATTCTTCTTTTTGGTTTCACCAAAGGCAATAGAAAATGTTATTTTAATTCTAGGTGGATTCATGAAAAAATTTGTTAATTATGTTGTTTTAGGTTCTGTCAATTTAAATGAAGATAAAAACATATCCTTACAAAGTTGAACTGAAGTAATGCCTCGTGACATATTACTTTGTCAGAATTATCATAGAGAATTATATAGAATTATTATAGAGTTATATCTAGGATTTCTTCAATGATATATTGAGAAAAAAAATTTAAAGGCTGTTATTAATTTCTGCGTATTTAAAACTGGCAGAATATTGTAACTTATATTTCAAATTGGTGAGTATCCAAGTTTCTATTCTTTTAGATGAATCATTACTTAAATGTTGTATAAAATTAAATTTGTTAAGTTTTATTCTTCATAAATTGATTTACATAATTTAACCGGCTGTGTCTTTGAGAATTTGTTGTTAGTTATACTTCTTAGTTTAAAGAATTACATCATAAATTAAGAGATAAAATTAGACTAAATAATGGTATAAATTTTGGCGCAATGGTCCTCATGAAATTTCCTTTGGAATGCACATATACGTGTTTATGCTTTATAACTTGAGAAGTTATTCAATTATCAAGCACTACTCGTACCTCGTTTATCTGTATTTTGCAAAGGATATGCGCATAATTATCCTGTTTATTCAAAACTATGCCTCTAAAATTGGCAGTACTCACAATTTTTTGCACTAGATCAAAGCTTAGTTAGTGTTTATCATTTAAAGTTTTAGTGTAGTAAACACGCTATCTCTAAAGTAGATAAATAATTTAAATCAAACTTAATAAAAAAAATCAACCTAAGGTAGGAACGAACCCTATTTAAGAACTAGGTAGTTGTAACGTCATTAATCTGGTTTGCTCAACAGAATTTTCAAAATATCGGCAAAATTCAAGGTTATTATTTTTTGCCATGAAAAAGATTCTTATTTATATTTACTGAGGCACTGACTCGAATAAAACCGGTACGAAGTCAATGAAACCACTTACAGTAACCAAAAACTAGAATAAACGGGGGTCAATTACCGTAAAAGCTAAAGTACGGCCCCTTAATCAACATATTTCAAGTAGGGGATCATCTTCAATGTTTTTGGGCCAGTGAGTTTAATGCAGAGCATTAATTAATTAAATAATTAATTGAGCAGTTTCTCAATTATCAAGCACTACTGGTACATCATTTTATTGTATTTTTGAAAGGAAATGCGTAATTTAGGAAAAACACTAACTAAACCTTAATCTAGTGAAATGATGATGTGCATTGCCAACTTAATAAAATATTAAGTCTATTAAGGGAAAATTGGTGCAGAACAAATAAAAACACATTCTATAAACACTGAACAGAATGTGCGTTTATTGCCTCTAATAAACGTTTTAACCCAGAATATCCCTAATTTCCTTCAACAGTCATGTAAATATCATCTGTTCTCATTTTCCTTAATATACGTAAGACTCCTACAGTAGCAGGTCCAGTAGTAGCGTACTGAATGTTAATACCTACCTATATTATAGAGAGTTTTTAAGTTTAACTTACCTCCATATAAGTCGGAACTCTTTCGTCGTTAAAATAATAACAGTAATTTGTAACCATATCCGTAAATAACTTAGGCTTCATAATTGCTGCCTGTAATAAAATTTAATAGTTTGTGTTAATTAATGAATAAAATAACATAGAGAACATTTTGACCATAGATTTTTATCAATATAATCAAAAAACAAATTATTAATTACTCTATACCATTTGATACTACCGAGTTTTGAAAAACATAAATAGTTAACACAATATAATTATGTGAGAGACACCTAGGAAATGTAACAAGCAAGATGCAATGCTATATTTGGGAATGTTCCCTGATGTAGCATTGCATTTTGCTTGTTACATTTCCTATGTGTCTCTCGCACAATTATATTGTATTAATTATTCCTTTGAGGACTACAAAAAATAGAAGTTGTTTACAGTTGTAACAGAAAGAAAATTCTTTGTTTAAGATATTTTTGTCTATCTGGTGATTCTCAATCCGTGCTTTTTGATTTCTTAGTAAGTTCCTTGTTTCGATAAGATGATGATCGAAAATGGAATTCTTAAATCGTGTTTTGAATTTTAATAAGAATAAAATAATATTCTCAACAAAAAAAGCCATGAATTGAACAATTCAATAAACGCCTATTATTTTAAAAACACAGAATAGTAAAATTTGAGATACATAAATATAATGTGTTATATTTTTTTAGACTCAAATGGTGTTCATTGTGAACAGTATATGATATAATTGAAAGTTAGGTCAAGATCCATCGTTTAGATTCAACCTGTTAGCTCTGAAAATTTTTACACCTACTTTTATTATAGTTTTAGAAAAGATCTCGATGACGCATAAACACATTTTATTTGTAAAAACATTCTGACCTATGAGGATTCTAAGTTTAAAGGTTAGTCAAGCTCTATCGATGAAATTACAAGATATAAGACTCAAATTTGTTTTCCTTACACTATCTCTTTATGGTTATTTGTCATAAAATATGTTCATTCTGACCCATGAGTAGTCTTAGTTTAAAGTTTAGTTAAGATGCATTAATTAGATTTGTATCTTAAAGCGTCTGAAAGATTTTTTTTACACTAATCCCCGATTGTTATTTGTGAAGGATTTTCGTTGAGACATATAATGTGGTCAATATGACCTATGAGTCGTTTAAGTGTAGACTTTAGTCCCAATGCATGGATTAGATACCAATCTGTAAGCACTTAAAATTTAGTGCTGCACTAAACACATATTATTTTCGAACGTGTCTCAATATGACTTAAAAGGAGACTACTCTGAACCATGAGCATTATATTTCAAGTTTAGTCAAGATCTGTAAATTAGATTCCGAGCTGTAAGCGGGCTCAAAAAATGATTTTTTACACTAATCTACTACAGTTATTTAGCACTGATCAAGAAATGACATTTTTTTATGACTCCTTCTGATATATGATTAGTCTAAGGTTAAACTTAGGACTAGTATCCTTTAAGTAGTTTTCGAGTTGTAAGCAACCAAAATTTTTTCAACTTATTTTTTATATATATATATATATATATATATATATATATATATATATATATATATATATATATATAGATTACAGCCTTTACAAATCATTCCATGTTTGCCCAAAACAATGGGTAAATTCAATTCCTTCTTTTTGGACCTTCGGTGGCTGCTAAGAGGTATTAACACACAAACGCGCATTTTGTATACTCAATGCGTCACTGTTGCTAACAAAAAATAATTGCTTTATTTGTATAATAAAGCATTGCTATTGGTTTCTTTTAGCTCATAATAAACCAATAATTTAATCTAATTGTTTTGTTTCGAGCCAACCTCTGTTTTATGACAACACACTTCAGCGTTGTATATGGGACCCACTGAATAAGAACTATAATTGTGATGCAGTACTCTGAGAGCAATTATTTTGCATCAGATACAAAATGATTGCATATAATATAGGAATTGTGTTTGCAACTTACTTTAAAAACTACGTAGCCATTAAGTAAAACTTGTATAAAGTTATATAGCCTGATTGTGTTTGTTAATTTATAAGGTTTTCGATTTTCCATCATTTTAGGTCCACATACTTTGACGAACCAGACGTAAACTACTGCTACTAACACATACGAATAGGGGTATTTAACAACAAAGTATTCGTCGAATTCATCTGAAACCATTAAAACTCATTATTACTCAATCAATTTAATAAAGTGTTATAAGACGGAAAGACGCCACTTTGAATAATATTTTCCATATTTATTTTTTTATTTTTTTCAGGATTATCATTATTACTACGTTGTTATAAAAGTTACAGTTTTCCTAATCATCGAGTAAATATAACCACTCCCCTGTCTTTAATATTTACATAGATGGTAAAACTTTTATAATCCATTTACTTGCGATTATTACAAGTAATAACGGTATTATTATATATA
The DNA here is from genome assembly GCA_018340805.1 of Microvelia longipes. NCBI lineage: Eukaryota > Metazoa > Arthropoda > Insecta > Hemiptera > Veliidae > Microvelia > Microvelia longipes. The sequence continues at coordinate 48,705,976 of JACMZG010001911.1, read as the reverse complement.
ATATATTATATATATATATATATATATAATATATATATATATATATATATATAAATATTTATATTATATTATATATATATATATATATATATATAATATATATATATATATATATATATATAAACATATATACATATATAAACGTAGAAACAACAAATAGTGGGCCAAGCTTAATCCAGAAAGTAACCTTCGCAAGTTTGCTTTCTAACTATTTCTGGTAATTTTAATTTAAAGTAAATCATTCTTTCAACAAGTTTATTATTGTTATAATACGTAGCCAGATTTCGGCCATAGCTATTATCATCAGTGCCTATAAACCTAAACAAAGCAATAAAAGAAACTAAATGATAGTCAAAAAAGTTATACTACAAGTAAATATAAAATAAATACAAACTAAAAATAACTAAATAATCTAAATGAAAATAAGGATTTGTAAAGACAAATACTGTTATACTTTAATTATAATATAACTTTAAATAGTTATATTTTATTTTTATTTATTAATTTAATTCAGTTTATACTTAACTTGGCTTGTTAAAAACATATAATGAAGCAAGATTTGTAAACAAACATAATACTATCTAAGATAACAAATATTATCCTGCGGGTATGTTAAAATGTTCTACCTCTAGTTCATTAAACTTGCTTAATCATATTTTATTAAGTCATTATAATAAATTAAGTAAAGCGACTATACCTCTAGGTCTGAATAAATTGTAGTCTTTTATAGCAGCAGTCTCCATTTTATCAGGAAATGTAGTAACAAATATAACTAAATGAATTAAAGTTTGAATGATTCTTATGATGCTTTTTTATAATCTCAAATTTTGGAACGATTAGGTAAATACTGTTAAAAAAAGTATAGAGTAAATAAATAAATTTTTAATTTTATTATTTCCTCTATAACTTAAAAGAAAGGAGGATTAACGATCAAAGCAAACGCAAAAACGCAAAGAGAGATCGCATGAAAAAATTGGTCTTTATGTGTTTAACGATAGTATGTCATCCCATTGATTTTTTTTCAATGAGCTAAATATTCAAATTTCCGTAAACCCAAGACTGGCTTCCGCATTTTATCATTTTTACTTTCGTCAGGGTTTGGATTATTCATTACACTCTATGAGAAATGAATTTATTGTCAAAGAGTTGACATTGGAATAGTTTTAAACGCTTGCGACAATGTTATGACAATACCTTGACGACATAATAATTACAATTTATTCTTTTGGGAGTAATTATGATAATTAATTTACTGTTGTAGGTCTACTTTTATTCAATGAGACCTAAAATTAACATAATATGCTCCAAATTATTATGCCAATTTATTGTTATTAGTCTTTATATTTATAAATAAGTTTGATGAAGAAAATACACGAAATTCTTAAAATAATAGGTGAAAGCTCATTTAATGTTGAAAGCGCTCTGAATATAATATTTTTTTGTGGAGTGGAGAGACTCTTTTCTTAATTCCTTTTATTATAAATGACTCCACTGATGTTCATTCTAAATCACAGGTGAGTTTACTCACACGCACGTTGTACGTTTGAGTACTCAGACTTGACAGATCCGTCAAGTCCGCAAGTCAGGGTTTACACTTAATTATGTTCACAGACTGACATAATATATGCTACATGTTACTTTATAATATCATGAACGTTAAAAAGAACAGGTTTACCAAATCTATTGTGGTAATTACTTGGTATAAGAAAATTAAACATAATTATTATTTTTATAACTTTTTAGGCTGCTACACAATAAGTCTTAAGATCCAGAGCTAACCTGACTCCATGTATATTGGCTAGTCTTTTAGTAGACAGCTCAACAAAGGTAACCTTTAGGCTACCTCATGGGGAGGTTTCTAAGTACTCGCCTAAATTCATTTTCTAAACACCCTATCCTTAACTTGGGGTTTTTAAAAAACTGACATTTATCTATAAAAAATTATGTTTAAGAGTTTATTTCTTTTTAAATTAAAATAAGAACATAGAATTTAACTAAAACGCACAAAAGTAAGCCATAAATTTTGGAGAAAAAAAATATATCATTATACTTTTGTCAAATCCCTCATATAGTAATTTGAGGAACGGCATCGTATGAAAAATAAAGGTCTGATCACAGTCCTTATCACCAGTCAGTGCAACCAACTTGGACTTATATGGGTTTGTTTAGTTGGTAAAAGGGAGGAGGGAAGAAGGCAAATCTCGCTAAAAGACGGGGCTTGTAGCGGAAAAGGTTTCATTTTTGTTGCCATCATAAACCACCGCATTAGAGAGATGAGTAATGAAGAGAAGTAGTGATTAGTGAGCATGGTTAATGGATAAACACACTTGAGTTTAAAAAACATTTAATTGTCAAACCACAATAAGTACATAAAAAAACAAAACTGACCGGTTTCAACTATACATTAGTCATCGTCAGAGTACTTTATAAACTGTCATCGTCAGTGTAGTTTATAAAGTACTCTTACGATGACAGTTTATGAAATACTCTGACGATGACAGTTTATAAAGTACTCTTACGATGACAGTTTATAAAGTACTCTGACGATGACAGTTTTAGTCCAAAAGCCCAGGGGTGTTTTGTTAATAAAAGTGTAATGCTGGAACCGGTCGCAATTTTCGTAAATACCTTCCTGAACAAGGATCTGTAATTCTGCCGACTCGTATCGGATGGGTGTCCCTGGCAGAACGCACTTTAGGGGTCAAAGGTTCTGCCAGGGACACTTATTGGATACGAGTCGGCAGAATTGCAGATCCCTGTTCAGGAAGGTATTTACGAAAAATTAAACCCGTTTCCAGCCATTACACTTTTTATTAACTTCGGTGGAAAATTTGACGTGTAAAGTGCGTTCTGCCTGGGACACCCATCCGATACGAGTCGGCAGAATTGCAGATCCTTGCTCAGGAAGATATTTACGAAAAATGTAGACCAGTTCCTGAAAAGTTCTGTACACACTCAAATGTACATAATGACAATACTAGAAATAAGATGAACCTCTACCCTGCAAAATGTAGAACTTCAATGTTTCAACAGTCACCCTTTAATTTAGCCATAAGCTGCTACAATAAACTCCCTTCGACACTAAAAAGTATAGAAAAGATGAGCTCGTTCATAAAAAATGCAAAAAAGTTTTTGGTTGATCAAGCTTTTATTCCATTAAGGACTTCGTGTGATTTTATGTGTTATATGTTTTATTTAAGTTTTCGTTAGTTTTTATACTTTGTAATGTGTTTAATAATTTGTTTTAAGCTATGTAAATTTTTGTCTTGTTAAATCTTTATTTATAAAGCAATTTTAATTAATAAAGAATAATAATAATAATAATACCTTCCTGAACAAGGATCTGCAATTCTGCAGACTCGTATCGGATAGGTGTCCCAGGCAGAACGCACTTTAGGGGTCATAGGTTCTGCCTGGGACACCCATCCAATACGAGTTGCAGAATTGCAGATCCTTGTTCAGGAAGATATTACGAAAAATTGTGACCGGTTTCAGCCATTACACTGTTTGTTAACTTGGGTGGTAAATTTGACCTGTAAAGTGCGTTCTGCCTGGGACGCCCATCGATATGAGTCGGCAGAATTGCAGATCCTTGTTCAGAAGGTATTTACGAAAAATTAAACCCGTTTCCAGCCATTACCTTTTTATTAATTTGGGTGGTAAATTTGACCCCTAAAGTGCGTTCTGCCTGGGACACCCATCTGATACGAGTCGGCAGAAATTGCAGATCCTTGTTCAGGAAGATATTACGAAAAATTGAGACCAGTTCCAGCCATTACACTTTTTATTAACAAAACACCCCTGGGCTCTTGGTCTATTTATAAAGTACTCTGACGATGACAGTTTATAGAGTACTCTGACGATGACAGTTTATAAAGTACTCTGACGATGACTAATGTATAGTTGAAACCGGTCAGTTTTTTATGCACTTATTGTGGTTTGACAATTAAATATTTTTTAAACTCAAGTGTGTTTATCCATTAACCATGTTTAATATATACCACAAAATCTCTGTCAAGACAACTAGTGATTGGTGAGGTTCCTGGATTCCTACTAATTTTGTTGCGAATTGGCCTTGGCGCATTAGGTCCAAGAGGTAACACCACTCAAATCCACCGTGGAATTAAAAAAACTCAAATGGAATCTGAGTTTTTAATTTTTTTCATTAAACCCATCGGTTGAATTAAAAGAAAAGTCGAGCATAAGTTAAAGAATATTATTGTTATAACATTATTAAAACATCATATACGTACGTACGTATAATCTTATACACATTATACGTATGTATAATCTCGCACCTCGTGTCTGTCTAACCGAATCGACGGATCAAGCTCAATCCATAATAAAAGTAAACGCACTTCATTAGTTTTGACTCTTAACTTTAAGGTTTTCTTTTTTACAGTAACGAGTGAAGATTTAAGTTATAATATGCATTTTAATGTCATATCTGAAAAATCAAATGTCAATACTGAACGTACAAGACCCTTCCTCTAAATTCATAAACAACTCGAACAATAAAAAGAATCGTCTAAAACTTTAAAACAGTTATTTATTTTTATTTTTCTTTGTAATATAAGCCTTTATATAAAACCTGACAAACAAGAATAGAAAGCTGACGACAGCGATAAGTGTTGTGGCAAAGGTCCTGCGGCTCATGGCGCATTCTCGGTACCAGATAGTGACCAGCAGAAACAGCATGAATCCGAATTGTATCTGAAATATAAAGTACTGCATAAAACAAACGTAACTGTCATGGTTACAACAAAATTATGACGAGGATAATAGTAAATAATGACTCAGACGTTTCGCTTTTACCATGGGGCACATCTTCAGGGTTATAGGACACAATGGACCTTTTATTCATATAATGTCTTACATCCATTTGAAGAGCATTGTGTTATTTCATTTCAGAGTTTAAAACCAAAATAAATTCTACAAAATTAAAACTGAGTTACAGTTTTGTGGGGCATTGTATCTGTATATATAATATTCTATATCCCTAAAAATGCTTCTATAGTGGATTTGAAGAAACGGATTCATCATCATGATTGACTTGGTCACTAACGGAACACCTAAACAGACGTTTCATTATAACTATAACCGCGGAAGACGTAGCTTACAAAAATGTATAAACCCTATCATAGTTGACTTTTATACTGCAGCCTGAAGACGCGTTGCAGAGTAAATTTGGGGATTTTACATTCTGAGGACGAGCGAAGTAAGTCAAAGGTTAAGAAAATGAGCATAGCGAATCCGATGAGATGGGGAAAAAATCCGAGGTACCCCTTATTCGATTTTTGTATACATCCATAAAATCGAGGACAAATATTAAAATTTTTTAATTCATTATTTTTAATTTAATTATGTTTATGGCATGAATTTGCAAACTTATCTTTTAGGACAATCTTAATCCTGGGTGTTTACCTGGCGGCACAGAATACGACGGAAAATTATTTTTAACGACCTATAAATCCATGACAGTATTTCAGAGATAATTCATCACATTTTTACCAAAAATCAAACCTTTAAAACACTGATTATGAGAAATGAATTTCAGAAGAATATAAAATTTAAATATAAAAAAAATTAAATTCAGCACATAATGATCAATACAATTGTTTGTCGGTCCAGTCCCTCAATAAGTTTTGTCACCCAGTAGTTTCCTTGCACTCAATATTTTAGTATCAAAACACATATCGTTTTACAAGAACATGTGCCTCTGTAAATGAGATGCTACATTAGCAACTTATTAACTTGAGCTAATTGAGTAGTAAAATTAATATCTACATGTAAGACATTACACTTACGATTTGAAGTTTAGTTATAATGGGTTTCCATTTTGCTAACCACGGTTTAACTGAAGGGAATGCACTGAGTAAATAGTAACTGTACATAATGACGTGTATAGCTGAGTTCAACAGAAAGAATGGTAAACCAGCGCCCTCTGAAATTAAAAATACATTATAAAAAAATAGCGAAGGATCGTATATTTAATATATAAAGAGTTCAATCAGTTTGATGAGACGAGACTTAATTCCGCTTAACGTGATCGATAAAAATTAGCTTGAGATAGCAATGACATCATACTTATTATTTTTATCTTGTGGTCTAGCAATAATTTCAATACTAAATATTAAATCTACAAGTAACTTTTTATAGTATAATATATAACCTATTATAATATTTATTCTATGCTAACAAACATGTATGAACATTGTATCCAGCAAAATTTATCGGGGCATACATCCAAGCTTCATATTGAACTGTTTTACTGCTTACGAAATGTTGAACTGTTTATGATGAAACGTTTTGTTCCTCAAGGTTCAATAGTAGCTCCTATATTTTTCTTATTCTAAATAAACAAGTTTCTTGAGCACTAAAACGCAGGGAATGGTACATTATATGAAATAAGTCCAATGCAACTGTAAGTTGTCAAACTTTTCAATAGACTGTCTAAGAAAATAAAATTTACCTTGGTGCCTTAACTAACAAACCTGTACAAAACAAAGTACATGCAATTAACTTTATAAAAAAAAAACTTAAAATCTAGTTATTCGAGAAAAATTCTTATCTATCTAGGTTTGTACATAGATGGCTCATTAAACTTTTAAGCCAATGCAAATACTAAGATACACACACACACACACACACACACACACACACACACACACACACATATATATATATATATATATATATATATAATATATATATATATATATACATATATATTAAGGCATAGATTATAATATTTGTAAAGATAATTGGAGAAAGAGGGTCAGGAGAAGGAGGTCATGTTAAATGGCGAAAAAAATGTATTGCTAAGTTTATATTACAACACTGTCTTACCTCGATCAGAAAGGCCAAGAGAAATCAGTACTACAACCAATGAGTGGTGATAAACGTGAAGAAACGATATCTGTTCGTACTTCTTTTTAAGAACCATAAAAACCTGTTGAAAGATAAAGAAAAAAATTAAAGATAGTTTAATATTGGTAAGATTTCTTTGTTAAATAATTTATTTTTTAATTTTTCTCATTTCTACCATAGAGGTATATCGGAATAGTATTGTGTTTGCAAAAATTCCAAAACAGAGATTTCACCTAAAATATCCGTTTTAGGGCTGTGGTTTTCACAAAATTGTCTATCTGTATGTGTGTTGTCTGCTATCATCGTTAGCTATGATAGCAGCTACGATGATTTTATGCTGGAGATTTGAAGCTTAAAAAATTAATCTTTTATTTATGTAAAGTTGTGCATTGCAGCAAATATTTTTTTATGACGACATTAACCCGCAATAATGTTTAAGCAAAAATTGATGTTTACAACACGACAAGTATATCTACAGTTTTTTTAGGACCATAAAAGTTAAACGGCATCGAGTGTGGTCAGTGCTTGGATGGGTGACCACTGGTAATGAAACGAATACATTTACGATATGTGGATAAGCCAAGCAAATTCGAAGGTTACGAGTTCGATGCCGTAGAAGTTTCAGTACTGATTAGGACCTTTGACTTTACGCAGGTAGAGGTCTATGTTCCTTTACACGAACCTATGTTCGTATTCCAGTTACATTTTCGGGATACATTAGATATTGTTCAAATAAATTATCGCCAACTCTAAGTTACCATTGATTTGACGTTTTTCACTACAACCAGAGGGGATTCCCGTAGGGGTTAGTTATATGAACTAAAATGCCCTAAAGGTGCATTAATATAATTATTGCAAACATGAAAATGAAGGAAACCAACCGATGAAAATTTACTCTTAGCTTTGCCAAATGCTAGCCTTTCAAGCTTGGGTGAGAATCATCAAATAACTTATAACAAATATAAGTATAATGTTACATAGGATAGCTCTAGTTGTATGAGTCTTATTTTGTAAAATATAAATACTTGACCAACTGTCATTATAGGAGTTTAAAGCAAGCAGTCGAGTTCGATTAGGTAATCGTAATCCTCGGAAAAATGTACGATTCACTAACATGTGCGTTCTCCATCGTGTAAAGTTTCTTCTTTTTTAGGGAGTTCACAAGGGAAGTATCCCTTTATTTAGTTCTGGCTTATAGACATAGAATATATTTCTCGTGACGTCTTGCGATATCTTTATGATACAAATAAAATAATTATATAAAATAAAATTTAAAAAAATTACAAACCGTGTCTAGCAAGTCCATGATCTTAACCAGAAGTAAGAAATTAAACAGCTTGGCACTCTGTAATAATAATAAATGGAACTGTTTTAATTTTGCTTTTTAAATTGGCATGAAATTTCTTTTCAATTCATTAAACAGGAACAAAATGAGAATGGACAATGTAGAAGAGATGCAAGATGATGCATTCAATCTGAGATCATCTCCACTTCTTCCAATGAAAATCATCATAATAAAATAAATCATGATACATAGGATTTAAAACACAGAATAAATCTACATAATTTTAATGCTCCCTAAAGAGTGCTAATTGCACTTTGTTATTTAGCTAGTTCGCCTCAAATATAACATGGCTTTACGTTGAAGGAAATAGATTCATGAAACCTCTCGAAAACCAGCTTCACTTTGCATTGAAAGAAGAAAAAAAGCAACAGCAAGCATGCTATTTAGCGTTAAATTCGTGAAACTTAGTTAGGCGATAGATAAACTTGGACTAGAATGAACCACATATGATTACTATATAACGTCCAAAGAAGGACGATGAAAGAACTAACCCTTAAGTCAATGTTCTTTCTGCTTAAAATTAAATTATCAAAAATATTAAAAGCTATGAAATATTGGTGTTTTAGAAAACTAGTCTCGTCAATTTTCATGAGAACATTGTCTCCTGTGGAAACCATGTAAAATAAGTGAACTTCTAACTTTCAAATGCATTTATTGTATTAAATAGAAGTTGGAAGTTGTAACCCATCTCACTAATTAACGGAACAACAAATAAGGAAAATTGTTTAAACTCTAAACGCCATTTTCAATGTTAAAAGTCAGTTTTCATGACAAATCCCTTAATCTTTTCATACAGAATTAAGTGCAAATTTTTTTTTTCTGAACCTCCCTAAATGTTACGTACCACCTTATGTTTTAAGCTAGTTTAAGGGATGTTTTAATTATAAGTGTTAAAACAGCCAACACTTATTAATAAATTGGTAATAGCCTCAATTTAGTAACCATCAATTTCCAACTGTAACCACCATAAACTAGCTAAGACCTAACCTTCTTTTACGTTGAAGTTTGTAAGCTATAGGATGTATTTTTCGGGGTATTAGTGGTTAATTTTGGTAGAAATTGGTTAATTATGATTGTTCATGGTTATTGTTAGCTACTTGATCATCAAAAGCCAAGAAAACATTAACGGAATCATAGAAAAATTGTAGGGTGGAACCAAAAATTGTAAAAAGTAAGATAGTCCTAGGATTTATTACTTTTATGAGAAACGGTTAGTTGCGTAGCCAGATTACTGGAGCGCTAGTATGTTATTTGGTAGTTTCACTAAGCCATTTACCAGAATGCACTCCTGCCGTCTTTTTTACCAAACTACTACTGGATTGTTGTTTTACAATGTTTTTCTACAATAATGACCAGTTTCAAGTAGATACTCGTGTCGTTAAAATGGTAATAAAGAACTATATGATTTCTTAATAATAAGTTAGAAAGGTGGAGAAATGTTATGGTAAGGAGTTAACCCGATTAACACAGTGATAAGGGGTCTGGAAGTGAGACAGTTTCCATAGGTGCCGTAACAGTACTTACCCCTTCTATAGTCTCCCTAGAGAAAGAATATATACTCCCTCACCCCTCTACAACTCCTATTGTAGTATGCACTCTACTAACGGCGGACATTTTTCAGTGATGCCACATTAAACTACTTTATTTAACACTAACAATTAAAGAATACATGCAATAGTTAATAATTAAAACTTATTTTAAATTAATTTTACTTGATTTAAAACAAAATTGTCGAAAAATAATGTAATATTTACGTGAAATTGTAATTATTAGGAAAAATAAAAAAAATCACGTCACCAATGTACCGTTACGGTACCTAGCTACCCAAGGAACGATATGAGCTGTTGTATCCTCCCTCTAATAGTATTAGTCTCTTTGACCCCAACCCTCTGTCTGACGCTTTTGTATACCTTCCGATATTCCTTATCTATTATATTCTTTCGGGGGGGGGGGGGGTCAGAAAAGACCCAAAGAATAAACATAAGCAATGAGCATTTATATAGATGCTTCTTGGTAACTGTTTCCTTCTCTTATCATCTCCAATGTCTTATCTCTACAAGCATTTTAAATATTCTCTAACCTATCTAAGCATTTTAAATAAATCTATCCACTAAGTGTTAAGGGGTTAAAGGAAAATTAAATAACACGGATTTTCAGCTAAATATAACATACCTCTAAAAATGTTGGATTGGATTCGTCATTCCTGTAATCACAATAATTTGATACTACATCTGTAAACATTCGAGGTGTTATCAGAAAAACCTGTTAACAATACAGTAAGATTGTGAACATTAGAAAGATATCGTTTATATAATTTAATCAAAATATTTATTTATTTCATTTATTGACGATAATTCTATATTCTTGTATTAACATAATCATGTTATGTTTCTTAATAAAGCATCTTTTATAAACACTCTAAAACCTAAAGGCAATCGATTTTCCTAGTTTATTATTAGTTTATTCAAGGATTCAATTTATTACTTAATAAATTGATAAAAACTATCCTGTATTTAGAATACCGCCGTAAATTAATCAACCATAAAAGACTATGTCAGACCCATTCATTCGTAAAAGCTACTTGCTACATAGAATGCGATAAAATAAGAATCACATATCGACGATACTTTGTGTTTTTTACGCCTAAACCTGTAGGGTCATATAAACGTTTTCCCCTGACTTCAACTAATCCACTCACTCAACTAATCCACTCACTCAACTAATCCACCCCAGAGTTTGTAAACACTCAATCATATGAAAAGCACTCCATCCGTACCTAGCAGCACTTATAACTATTCCACAGTGTGCCCAGTTCTCTCTCTGGCTAGGCTGACTACTGGGCTAACGCCGACTACTAGTTCAAAGTGTGCCTAGATCATTTAGTCTTACTACTCCTCTGATCGTATTCGTCTCACTTGACCCTCCCTCGTTTAACCAGTCTCACCAATCTCATCAGCTCCTCTAGCATCACCAGGCTCTAGCTAGGCTCGCCGTTCTGGCTAGTTCAGCGGTACCCAACAGAGAATTTAGGCAATCCCAACGCCAGTGAGCACAATCTCATTCTATAGCCCTGACCTGAAAGTCAAAGTTCCGCAGTGCTTCTAGGAGACGTCTGTCTTCAACCGAGCACTTCGTTCGTAGTCACACATTATTCGTGGCACCACTTTCACTTTCACTAATTAAGTTTTCGGACATACGAAGGCTCAGTATATCTTTTATTTATAAAGTTATATATCATAGAATAAATTCTAGTCTTAATGTACAGGACGCGATTCTGAAGATGTGGGACAAAGTAGGGACGGTTTTGTTTACTTTTAATAAATAAATGTATTTATATCGTGGCACATATGAGGGGTTCAGTGTTAAAGTGGACCAAGTCCATTTTTTTAAAAAAATGAGATAGAGGTGTTTTCATGTAGGAGAATATGTATATTTTATCAGTGTGAGGTTGTTATGTGTATTGGCTTCATGGGGTACCAATAAATCGCCATAGTCTCTTTGCGCACTGAAATATTTCTAAATTGTTTCAGGGTTAAAAGGGGCTAAAATGTCTTTTATGACAAATCAAGTTTGATGGACTTGGTTAATCATCCACTTTAACACTGAACCCCTCATATGTAATAAATTAACTGCACACTTTAAGCTACTGATTCATTACATGGCCTAGTATTAAGGACAGTGCCTTTTAATCATCATGTCCTGGAATTTGAATTTATTATTATTCTGGTTTTGATTATTTATTGCATTATGATACAGTTATTGCATGTTACATTAAATTAAATAATAAAAAGAAATGTTAATGAATTTTTGAATGTATACTTACTTTTGCTATAATATATCCATTGCATAGAACTTGTACAGCGTTATATAATATTATTATGTTGGTTAGTGTGTATGGCTTTTTATTTTGCATAAGTTTGGGACCCAGAAATTTAACGAACCAAACATAAATTATGGCAACTAAGAAGCTAGCATAGGGATATCTGACTATAAAGAAATCATCCACTTCATCTGGAACAAGAAATATCAAATTCAACATTCTTTGAAGTGTCTAAACACACAATACATTTGCGCATTGCAGGAATAGCTGCATACTAAAATAAGGAACTATAGGTTTTAATAAACAATAATAACCATGCTAAAACAATATTATTGGAATATCAGAGAGTTAATATCATAAGGTATACGTGCAGGTTAATTCTCAAAACATATTTTACTTGTTTAATGCCCATTTCGCTGTTTTGTCAGGTATATAAAGTGAAGCATGTTCAAACAGTGTTGGATTATTTTTCATAATGTCGAAATTTTTAGGTCTTATTTCTTTAAAATAATTAATTTTAATTTGGTAGTAAAAAGTATTTTTAAAATTTATCCAATCTTTGTTCAGCTGCAAAGGTTATTAGGCTAGAATAAAAATAAAGAAATATAGAACCAAAAAAAACTTAAATTGGTTAAATTAAAAAAGTTGACAAAGCAATGACACTTTTGAAAGCAAGAGGTTTATGGAAGATACAGCAATCCCAACCCATAGCCCTGATAAGAGGAATGATTACATTAGCCATAAAAACAGTATAATTTCTTTAATATTAACTCGTAATACAGAAAAAGAAATTTCAGATAAAATCGAAGCATATGCAGGTAATGCTTATGAATTAATCTACAGTGCAAAAAATCCGGCTAACAGAGTTTTAACACAATCTAATGAAAGAGAGAACACTGATTCAGGTCTCCTCGTTTCCTGACACCGATGTGTCCTAAAACCCACTCAAGAAGAATCTCTTTAGATTGAGCCAAGAATAATAGATTCCTCCTACATTCTTAAATAAGAGGAGATAAACTACCAGTTGATGAAGTAAGAGACCTTATTGTATGATATATTAAAATTAGCAGAATCTATAAAACTTGTTCACATTGCTAGCACGCCGCCAAGGAGAAGATGCTGGTGATTGCCTCTCAATTTAAGTAAGGCCCTTTGATATTGCCAACCTAACAACTTCACTTTAAAACGTCAATCGCCGTCTCCAACCAAATCGAACATGACTTGGCAGGACAGAAAAGTTGATTTCCCTACTTTTTGTGACCAAAGACTTGGAGCAAGTGGTTTTGGTTAGATAAGTAGGTTTTCAATGCGCAGAAACTGGTATTAAAACATTATGGGCGTGATTATACTTTTACTATTGGACAGCTATTTAATAAAATAAATGAATGAGTAAATTTAAGAGTAAATTCATGATTCTTTACCTCTTGGACGAATAAGGTTGTGCTCTTCAATAGTTGTCGAGTACCTCATTTTAAACTTATGACCTGTAAAATGATTATTAGTTCACTAATTATAAGCACTTTTTTAACTAACAGAAATAATTTAAACTAAAACTAACACTATTCATAAACTGCGGTTTATACTCTTTGTAAAATAAACGGTCTGAAAATTCATGTGTTTCAAAAATATAAATTTAATACGGGTGCGAGTGCATATGTATTTGATATTTAAGATGCAGTTGGGAACTAAAACAATACTGTACTAAATCCACCAGGAAAAACATTTACTTGGAGACGCATGAACTATAAACATGAATATTTATAGTTTTAAAAATATTTTAATGTATATAGTTTATGTGGATTATTAGGAGAATTAACATATAATTTGTACATCTTCCTTATGACAAAGTTTTTGAGTAATTTGTTAAGGAAAGACTGATTAAAAGGTATCAGACAAATTTATAATCTAAGATAGATTATAGTAATTAAGGGTGTATTGACATAGAAATATATTCTAGAGGCGGCATAGCCTATCACAATACACTGAGAGGCCTAAAACATTATCTTGGGACTTAATGTGTAACCCCATTTAAACCTCCTCTAAGAGTGAATTAAGGTTATAATTAATCAAGTGTTTTCGGCTTCCCGCACATTATTTGTGTTTTGATTTGTATATTTAACGTTCTACTGTATATATAACTATAATTTTCAACTAATTTTTTGATTATATTAATAAGTGAAGGTGGTCAGGTTACTTTGTCGATAAAATATTATTGTGCGAGAGACACCAAGGAAATGTAACGAGCAAAATTGAATGCTACATCTGGGAACTGTTCCATCATTCGACATTCGTCATCATTAATGGCTTTTTTTCCCCCCATCAGCTCAGGGCTGGTTTTACCCTAATGATGGGGGGTAGGTATTTGCATAACTTTGTAATATTGTAAAATTATTTATATTGTTTATTTTTTTCAAATACATATTGTTTAAAAAAAATGGCTCGATATAATGTTATTTCCCATTCTGTTTCGTTACGTCTAACTCATCAGGCACCGATTGAGCCAGAACTCACTCTGACCATCAATAAAAACCCCGAAGATTATAATATGAAGTATTTACCAAAAGACGAGCAGTGCTCTCTTACTGCCATCATGCTTGGCAAGCAAAACCTATATCATTTGATACTAACAAGTTTTGCAAAGCATGATGGCGGTAAGAGAGCACCGCTCGTCTCTGGTAAATACTTCACATTATATTCTTCGGAGTTTTAATTGAAGGTCAGAGAGAGTTCTGGCTCAATCGGTGCCCTGATGAGTAAGACGTAACGAAACAGAGTGGGAAATAACATTATATCGAGCCATTAATGATGACGAATGTCGAATGATGAAACAGTTCCCAGATGCACCATTGCATTTTGCTTGTTACATTTCCTAGGTGTCTCTCGCACAATTATATTATGTCAACTATTCATGTTTTGCAAAACTTGGTAACTACCAAGTTACCCTGGTATACTTCAAATGATGTACTTTGTCGATGTTTAAAAATTCAACCTATAAGGCCTCTCTAGTAATAATATCTCTATGTATAATGCTACTTAGAGAAAAAAATCGTCAAAACTTTATTAGCCTATCTTGTTGTTACTTCATAATGTTGACTTACTGACCTTGTGCCTCTTCAAAGCCTTTTACGTCAACGTAATAATACGTCTTCGTGGGTAAATACGTCTACCTAGGAATTGAATCTATTAGTTCACTGGGGCTTTTCTTCATTACATTGATCTAATTAAAGCTTTCTGACTGTTCTTTTCAGTACACTTTGACGAAAGGAAACTGCTAGTCTGAGGGCCCTAGCACGCAGCTGGAAGACTAATTAATTACGATTGCTGATATTAAGAATAAAACGTGTCAGATGCGAAACCTTCCTGTGCTACTTGACACGTTTCAATCTTAATATCGCAGGGTCTAATTCTTTATCGTAGCATAAGAAATGAGCTGAAATCTGTAGCTCGACCGGATGCGGAATAATGCTGATACCAGAGACACAGAAAAATAAATGTTGTTTTTATTAAATATTATTTTAAAATGTACCATGGTGCAAGCCTTCATGCCATGTATAAATCTCATTATTATAAAAAATAAAATTTTATTTTTCATCAAATTTTATAAAAATAAAACATTAGAAAATTGTCAAACTTAAAAAACTAAACTTATAAACAGGTTGAGAGCAAATCTACAGGATTTAGTTGACACTTAAGAATCCTATAATAATGGTTCTTTTTAATAGTTTGCTAAGTAAATACTAATTAAGATTAAGCGTTTTTCATTTCATGTTTATTTTTTAATATTAAAATACTGTTAGGGAATAAAAAGGGTTTCCTTCAAAGTAATTTTTAATAAATTTCTTAAATTGTTCCACTGGGAGATTCTCTATATTTTCTTCTAAATGATTAAACAGTTTAATAATACACTATGCCCTACTTCAGACTTGGATAACCTATGAGGAGGGATCATTAGTGTGTTTTTATTTTTTTATTATAATTATGTGTTTGATTATTTTTATTAAATTTATTTACATTATTTTTTATGTAGTTTAATGAGCAGTATACAAATAAATTTGTAACTGTCATTATTTTAATTTTTTTAAAGTAATCCTTACAGTGATCATCGTACTTAGCTCCTGAAATGATCCTAATAATCTTTTTTTTTTAATAAACAGAATATCTGTAGTATTTACATGGCCCCATAGGAAGATTTCAAATAATACTCTATTTAAATAATAAAATTAGTTTATTATTTGTTGTTTTTTGTTAATTTTGTAGAAATTTTGTTCAGACCACACCTTGGAGTTCTACATTTTGGCAAATTTTCATTGAAAAATATTTTCTTTAAAGAATGATAGTTATAATGACATACTTCTAAATTATTGTGATCCACTAACCTTCGCAGGTCACGGGAAAATATACGTCAATTTTTCATTATTCTGGTTGTGATTTCATAGTAAAATTTTGGAATGCTAAAATATTATAATGACAAGGTAAAAACAAAAAAAAATATTTCAATAATTTTCCCATGTAAATGTTGACTAGAATTTACATGGCTACTAATTTACAAATTTGATTTTATTATTTAATTAATAAAATAAAATTATTATTATTTTTGTATTTTATTTTTTCTTAGCTTCTGCTAGTGTTTTGTTAGCATTAGTCGGGTATAAAGTACTAAGACTTATTAATTGATTTAAAAATTTTAATACTGTCTTATTCTTAGCAGATTATCATCAGGAAATAATCGTCGTAAACATATGATGAAAGTAAATGCTACACTGTGCTCGTCACAATTTTTTCTTTTTCTATTGTTGTAGATAGAGAAGCAAACGTAAAAATGGCATCTAATGGGTAATTTAACACGTCAAAGCAACCTTAACTAACAATTACTTACTCAAAGTAGATTCAAAGTCACTTTAAGTCCTCGCTAGTACCTTAATCAGTCCACTTATGGACTCATTAAAAAGTAGTTGGCATGATAGTCAAAATTTAAACCGCAAAAAACTGTTATTTTTAGTTCATTCCAATCATTTAAATATTTTAGTATATTGCATTTTAAACAAATATTTTTAAACTTAATTATTTAAAAGCTTAAAGACATTAAGATAAAATATTTTACTAAAAAATGAATATGTGAATGTTTTAAATTTTTTAAAAGTTATTTCCTACTTTGTTTTATACCAAGGATATACAAATCGAGGTGCTTTTTTTGAACAAAAGAAATATCTATGAACGAATATAATATATATATTATATATATATATATATATATATATATATATAATATATATAATATATATATATATATATATATATATATAAATTAGGGCCTTCGCCAAGTTCCCCGATATTGTTTACTGTTTTGTTTTATTTGTTGATTCATTATTATTTCTATTTCACGGCTATTTGCCTAATATTCCGCAATTTTTCATTAAATGGCCTCGTAATGTTCCTTTTCTAAACCTGATAAAAAGGTTCTTTAAATTCCTGACTTATCACCTTTAATCAAATATATTTACATATAACTATAGGAACTATAGTAGTAGGGTTCGCTGCGCTCATCCCCACTTCTTCTGAGAGTAAAAACTAATTGTAGGAACGTAAGTGAGTTCTTTTATTTCAGAAGCTTGGGATACGTGTATGTTTGTTTTTTTGTTTATAAGTTTGTACGTGTTACTATAAATACCGTAAAAATTAACCGATTTCAATGAAATTTGGTATACATGTAGTAATAATTAGTCTTCAAAGCTGTATAGCATTCGGTTATAGTGGCGCCAATATTTTCAAAATGGTGGACCATTAAAAAAATGTTTGTGAAAAAAAACGTGTTGTATATCGTTTTAAAGCTCTTGCTTAAGAAAATACATATGACGTGCACAATTATTTTAAAGTAACCAATAATTTTAAAAATGGCAGCCATTATTGCGGACCATTTTTGCGGAAAAAAATTGAGTGAAAAAGTTGTGTTGCATATCCTTTTAAAGCTCAAAGGAATATAAGGATATATTGCATGCTAAAAATAGTAAACAAATTCAAAATGACAGCAAAAATAATAAACGTAAAAAATTAAATTAAAAGGAATATTAATCGAGTAATACATCGTTAAAAGCTCTTGATAAGTAAAACAAAAATGTTATTTCCCAAAGTTCAAAAAATTCAACATGGCGGCAATAAGTTTACATTATTATGTAAACTTATTTACAGTTAATTAATAGACAGTTATTAATAGACAGAAAAAAGTACTCGCTAAGTATCTACACTACATTACAATTGATCTTTATTTCGGAAAACTAATTATTATTAGTTGTCCGAAATAAAGATCAATTGTAATGTAGTGTAGATACTTAGCGAGTACTTTTTTCTGTCTATTACCTATAACCGTAATCTAGCGAGGCCCTTTTTAATATGTGAAATCATTATTACACGCAATCAAACCTATTCTAAAAAGCGAGCCTTTTTTAGCTCATAACATTTTAAATATACGCAATCGAGTGAGCAAAGCGAGCTCTTTTAGCCCTTTAGTTATTATTATAAATAGCTCATATAGCGAGTGAAGCGAGCCTTTCTTAATATGATTTATTGAACTAAACGCAATCCACGAGAAAAACATATTATCTAGGTATTTAAATGATTAATTTAATTTCAAAATAATTTAAAATCCAAATTAAAATTAACTGCCCTTATGCTAACTACACGTGTCCGGAATGTTCAGACATAAAGCATGAGAACGATGTATACCCAAATCCACAGAAATCCGTAAACTGTGGATATCCCCACTCAACTTTAGACAGAGCGTGCCTTAGATGCATTTTAGAGAAAAAAGTGACGGAATTTTTATTTATTTATTTACATACTTGAGGTTACTTTATGACAAAGTTTCTCAATAGTCAAAATTTTACAATTAAATGAAAAAAAAAAAAAAACAAGAAAACAAATAGATTATAAATTATTAAAAGACTGCATAGAATTGGCAGCATAACCTGAATAACAAACTTGATTTAAAAAAAGCTTAACATTACATGAGAAACACTAAACATTTAAGGTGGGAATACTAAATTATCAGCTAAAAATTCGTTAACATTATAGTAGGCTTTCTCAAGCAATAATGTTTTAATGCTTTTTTTGAAATTTTTGGGTGGAAGTTCAACTATTGAAGCTGATAATTTATTAGAGCACCTTATTCCATTAAAATTTAGGGACTGATGTGATTTGTTGAGCCTACAAGTGGGAATATTGATGTTAGATATATATCTAGTGCCATAATTGTGGTTCTTAATATAATTGAACTCCCCCTTATCATACTAACGAACCACAACAATAAAAAAATATAGGGTGAATGAAAAGTTAAAATTTATTTTCAATAAAATATTGTTTGCACTTAGAGTCATGTTTAGCATTATTCATGATACGAATAGCTTTTTTTGCAAAATAAAAATACTGTTTGGCTACGGGGCGCTCCCTATTCTTTAATACAATATAGCATACGGTGAATGAAAATGGCCATTGTAAGCAAAGCTTCATAGTATCAATGTCTAAATTTAAACTAAGTTTACGTAGCAAAAATAAAATAGATGAAAGTTTACTACCTAACTCATTAACATGAGCTTTCCAGTTAAGTGTACTATCAAGGGACACTCCAAGTATTTTAATGGGTAAAATGTTTATATTATTATTATAATTAAGAGTGTGAGATGAAATCTGGTTTTTTGACTCATTTAAAGTTAACTTATTTACTATAAACCAGTCATTTGCTAGCTTGATAATATCATCTATTTTATTAACTATTCCATCAAGATTCTTCCCACTAACTGCATATGTAGTATCATCCGCAAATCATGGACTCCATATGTCCCATATCTCCAATGATGGTTCCATATTCAGGGAGATCATTAATGTAAATTAAGAACAGCAGGGGTCCAAGAACAGAGCCCTGAGGCACTCCGTGCTTAGAAAGCGCCGGAGCGCTTGTCTCTCCATTAAATATAGTGACCTGAGTCCTAGACTTGAGGTATGACTCGATAAGAGCTAGCGAGGTTCCCCTTATACCATAATGATAAAGCTTTTGCAGTAAAATGTCATGACTAACACAATCAAATGCTTTAGATAGGTCGCAGGATAATGTAATAACATCTTTCTTAGATTCAAAAGCCTCATAAATGAAATTGGTCAAGGCATTAATAGCATTCTGAGTGGATAAACCTTCCCTAAATCCAAATTGAGAATTATTAAAAATTTTACATTTATAAAAATTTTAATAAACGGACTGTTATAATTTTTTCAAAAATTTTACCTAGGATTGGTGTCAAACTAATTGGTCGAAAACAAATTAATTAATTAAAATTAAAATTGGTAGAAAACATCACCTACGAAAGGAAGGATTAGCGAGTCCATAACAGCATCTATTTGGAGTCCTTTTTTACTAGGTATTATTATTATAAATATATGCAATTTAGTGAGCGAAGCAAGCCTCTTTTGGCTATGTAGTATTATAAATATGGACAATTTCGCGAGCGAAGCGAGTCTTTTTTACTATGCTTTGTTGCAACTATAAGCATTGTAGCAAGCGAAGCGAGCCTCTTTATTGTCCTTCATTGTAACTAAACGCAATCTAGCGAGCGAAGCAAGACTTTTTCACTATGTAATATTCTAATGGTACGTAATCAAGCGAGCAAAGAGAGCCCTTTTTTAATTTTTTGAATTTATACTTTAGAATACTTAGTGTGAATATTTACCCATTTACTCTATCAAGCGAGAAGAAGCAAGTCTATAATTAAATATTTCTATTTGATCTATTCTTCTGACGTGAGTTCTTGATGCAACGCATTTTTAGTTACTAGTTTTGTTTTTTTCCATCTAAACGTAACCCGTTTAGAAAGCCGTTTATTTTCCGTATGCTCCAATAATTATTGATGTTATTTGCTATTGAAAACTTAAGATGTATAAATGACTTAAAATATTTTTGTAAAGTGAAACGGAATTTAGCTTCCAAATTTAAGTAAAATAAAGGTTAATAATTTCGATTCAAGATTATAAGGTTTAGCCTAGTAGAACAATAATTAAATAAGATTAAAATTTAATAAATATAAAATAAATCTAAATAATAAGGTAAAGGAAGTAATTTATTAACAATAGATATGAAGACATATAAAATATAATAATTAATGAGATAGAAAAAGAAACAAAAATATTGTTGTAATAAGATCAAAATATAAAAGTAGAATACTCTACAAACTTAGTAAATCAAAATCTAAAGAATTAATAAAATTTAAAAAAATTTGACAAACATTTGAAAATTTGTTGGCTTCCAAGTTCTCCTCTTGTGACAGACTTATATTAACAACTTCTCTTTGCATCAAAAAGTGGACAATCAAAAATAACATTTGTTCCATGTTTGGAAGTAACTATCGCAGCTACATGATGGACTGTAATGATGTTAAAACGGTGGAGTATGCTTTTGTTGGAGCCATGGCCAGTGAGAGCTTGTGTTAGTTTGTGTTATATAGCGATATTAATTTTTGATCTGCTCTCAACTGTTGGAAAAATTGCTTGTCCATAGTCCTTTTTCTGAATTTCTCCATATTTTTTTCTTTCCATTTTTGTAAGCTTATATTATAGTATCTCAGCCGTTTAACCCGATTTAGGACTTCCATCTAAAAAATGGAGCTATTCCATTGAAAGAGTTGAGTGATGGCATTCCTTGCTAACTCATCAGCTTTTTTCTTTTCTCTCATTCAACACCACAGAATGACCCTTTATCCATCTTATTCGGACAGATGAGCCCAGTCTTAACAGTTGTATTAGCAAGACCGCTATGATTCTGCTTAGAGATTAAATGGCAAGCTTGGTTTTTTTATACAACTTTATGAGACTTTGACATCTAATAAATAATGATTTTGTACCTGTATAGTGATGTTCGATGTAAAATCAGCAAAGAAGTGCTCTCTAATACCTTAAGGAGTCTGCTTGATTATTAGAGCATATTTGAGGTTTAAATTTTTTCCGAATAAAAATATTATGTTTTCGTTTCTGAAAACTACAAATGCCTGCCCTCCTGCTCCTTCTTCATTTTTATCCTACAGTGAATATGCAATCATTAACGTTAATAAAATCTCCGTGAAAAAAGCTAAACTTACCGGATAGTCAGCAGGAGATGCCATTTGGCATTAGTATAGTTTTATCATATGTCAGAGTCTATCAATAGTTTCATCCATTTACTCTAAACGACTTTGGTGTTGAATGCTCAAATCAATAGGGAGAAAATCTTTGCTATTCAAAATGGCTGCTCATATGATATATAGTTCGTATAGCCTTTTATAAATAGTTACTAGTTGAATTGAAATGAAATTAGTATGCTTATTCATTACGTTCAGGGATACACTTGTACCAACTTTCAATTCAATTGTTCATCGATAAAAATTAAACTAATAATGATAATAATATGAAACCTGGCATGTATGTATGCATGCACATGCATCCAAGATTTTAAATCGATAAAACATTTTTCCTCGTTTTATACATTTTCGAATTTTTGCTGTGTCCTTATAGTCGGTTAATTATGTCTTAAACAAATTATTTTCTGGATAGCGCAGCTTAGAGATTGAGTTTAGTACTATGCTGTAACTTTCTGGCATAAACAACCTAGGAGCTGCATACACCAAAGAACACGCATTCACGTAACGCACACATAAAGACAGTCAAATTTGTAAAACTTTAACTCAAGAGTTTCTTTATTAATCTTTGTAACGATATTTTAAGTGAATATTGCCTGGTTTCGAATTTTTATGCCAACACTTTTCCGATATACCTAGAGTATAAATGAGAAGAATTAATTATATAAACTCTAATTTTTAAAAATTTTATAACTTTCCTTTGTTTTTAATGCTTTGGGGTTTTTTATATATTATATTTTCTCTAATAATTCTTCACACTTCTATTATCAATTTATTATTCAAATTTTAGCAAAAGGGCTCAAAGATACGGCTAACTTTTTTTATAACTATTGTTTTCTTAAGTATCCCTTAATCTATGCATTCTAACTGATAAAATGTAAATTATTAATGCGTATTACTAGAAGTTATACTTAGCTGAAATATTTTAATAAGATACCTGTATCAGACAATTGCCATTAGAAGAAAACAGTTCAACTAACATTCATATTTTCAAATAAACTATGTAAATAAGTAATGGTATTAATGTAATCTTAATTTGCAAATAGCTGGGCTTACTTTAAAAAATAATAAGTTTAATTGTTTGTAGAATAGATAAGGTAAGTTAGCGCAATTGTGTTGTCAAAGTATAAACTAAGTTGACGTGTTTATCTGAAAGTATTAATTAACTACAATCTAATTCTAAGGCTAAAACGTGCTTAGCACAGAACTTAAATCAACAGTCTCTGATCTTGTATTAAATGTTTTTATTTTAATTGCAGCCAACAGAAATGTTTAAATAGACCGTGAATTAAAATGGCTTTCTTTCTACCGGCTCGAACTCTCAACTAACGCCTTTCAACTACGCACTCTCAACCAACGCACTCTCAAATTAACGCACTCTTAACAACGTCTCTTCGTAAGACGGCACATAAAAAGTAAAATGAACATTTTTGTAATAAATAAATTGTACATCTTTTTTTATAACTTTTACAAATATTAAAGTAATAAAATAAAGTCCTCCACTGATTGTATATACTTTAATCACTATAACCTATTCATATATAATCACCCATAAATGGTAATCTTTATATTACTACTTTTGGTGACTTTTTGAAAAAGTATGTTAAATCCATATCAAACACGTCAAATTGTTTTAATCGGATAACTATATATTAAACACTGATAGAAATTTAATTTGTAGATATTGTATAATTAGAATATTAATGTTATCCACAAATTCCTGCAATTTTCACAAGCCATCAATAGACATACATAATAGATTCATAACTTTAAGTAACAGGTGTTTTTTTAAACTTTGATCTCCTCTTATCGGGCAATTTCATATCAAAGAAGTTTGATAGATTAACAATTTTATAATAGTAATAGTTTTTAAGAATATAAGAAAAGGTTTGTTTTTAAAAATGTCGATATGATCGCCCAGCGTTCCCAACCTTTTCTAGTACCGGACCCTATAATTTGCTTTTCTAAAGTTTTGGCCGACACAAATGCATTTTAATTTTGCAAATCTTGAAATGTGAATGCTTTTATTTTATTCCAAACATTTATGACCCTCCTCCATTACTGATATTGTCAAATTCAAATTTAATTACGTTTTTGTATACAAAAAAAGAAAACTAAATACACATTACTTGAGTTCAAAAAAAGTATATTATTATAATTATAATAGCAATAAATATAAAAATTAAAAAATTAAATTAAATATTAAAAAGCAATTTAAATACAAAAAGAACGATTTAATTTAAAGAAAAAAAATCAAATATATGATATAGTAAACAAAAAAAAGAATAAAAAATTAAATAAAATATGTATCATATCAATGTAAAAATGTTTGCTTGTTTTGGTTTTTCACTTAATAATGTCAAGTGTGTTTGTTTTATTCATTTTCATACTTTAATTAAAAAACAAAAACTAAAAAATAAATAACTGATGAAACAATTTAAATTAAAAAAAATTGTACGCGATATTAACTACGTTATGTTGTTTACAGAACCAAAGTTCTATATAAATTTGAACTAATTTTTTAAATAACCCGAACTTTAAAAATTAGTAATAATATAACTGTTTAAACACATCTCACATCATATGTTGAAGTATAACAATTCATCAAAGTTAGCTTCAAAGAATTATGGATAGAGGCGGGTGCCTCTGTCGTAAAGACTTCTAGAAATGCTTTGGCCGCTTCTTCTGTTTATCGCATGTTTAAAGTATTATCAATATCTAAAAAATAATATCGTTTAAGCAAATCTGTTATTTTGCATATTAAAATCTTTTCAGATAAATCTTTGTCATTTTTGGTTGTTAATAATAAAATAATTAGCCACCCAAAAAATTCCGTTCGCGACCCAATGTGGGTCGCGACCCAAGGGTTGGGAAGGGCTGATCTAGCCCAACCATATGACCTATTTTTATGACCTCTCCAACATATCGCTACTCTTCTCTAATGAAATAATACATTATTAATCTTTTGAATAAACAATCGATGGAACATTCAGACGTTTTCAATTTTTTGAAATAATAATTATAACCATTATTGAATAAGTAACCAAATACATATAACTAACATGCAAAACAAAGAACATTCAAATCAGCCGGAAAAGCTTTGGTTTTTGGTTTGATAACTTATCCAAATTCCTAAGATTACTTGGATTTAAAACATTCGATATTGTGATATGCTCCCATATGTGAATTTTCAAAGTTTACCAAAACTTGTGGAACAAAAATTACCCCATTAGGTAAAGATACTTAAAAAAATTTGAACTTGCATGAGTCGTTACAGAAGTATTAGAATTATTTTCAAAAGTCTAAGTACCGGTATTCCTAAAATTTTGTTAAGGTAATGTTAATGCCACCATTTGAAAAGTTCCACCCGGTCTGTTTTATTTCAATGTTAATAGGTATCTTCATAAGTCCATGATTCCTTAGAGTAATGCGAGTATGCGATTCATTAGGTGGGAGGATAGAATAATTAAGCCACGTAGGTTGGGCTAACCATCGAGATTTAAAGAACCTATTACTTAATATTAGATAGAGTTTCCTTAAACTCATTTATCTAAATAAAAATTATCATAATTCATCCAAAAAGCTAACCATCAGGATCTTAAACTATATTATTACGTTAAAACTAATTTAGATTTTCAAACTATTTAAATAGTAAATAGATTAAGTAATCTAAAACTATAGATTAACTTAAATTCTTTCTGCTTAAACAGTTTTCACTTGTATGTTTGAACCTCAGTCTCTTAAAGGCTTTTGATAATAATTATTTGTCTCTTTTAGAGATACAATATTTTTATGATTAATTTTATTTTTAATTTTATTTTAAGTTTTCTCTTTCTTTTCTTGATAATGTGAATTTGGTAGAGTATTGGACATATACAATAATTAATGGAAATAATAGAATTGAGAATACGGAGTTGTTTAAAATAATACATAAAGTCAAATTAAGTACGACGCTTTAATAATGCATAACACGCAAGAAAAACTCAAATGTACTGTAAACGTAACAATCTTACGAGATTCTTAACCAAAGTGAGACAAATTCGTTTGTGTTAATATTTTGATGAGACAGCAAAGAACAAGTATTAATTT